>JBAJHX010000041.1:19439571-19503339 GCA_037176925.1 Amniataba percoides
ACCTCCCTCCCTGCAGGATCCAGAATACGTCCTTCAGTTCTGTGTCAATGCTCATTTAATGGGATGCAGTTTGTGGCAGAAAAATAGTAAAAATAGTACGCCAGCGCGATGGCACGATGCCAGACCGGACCAGAAACATCTGTTCAAATTATTAATGAATCAATTATATGTCACATATGTGCCAGGCCTGCAGGGGCAGAAGGGGAGATGTTGCGAGAGGAGGAGAGAAACGCAGAGTCTGAATGTGCTGATGGTTCAGGGCTTCCCAAAGGGGCATCATGGCCTTCAGCCACTGCCACTGCTCCTGTTTCTCTCACAGATCACTCATACACGACCTGCCAGGGCTGCACGTCAGTCAGCATGCAGATAAAACAAAAGAAAACTCAGAAATCAAGTGGAAGCTGCGTGCAAAATAATGGAGAGTGGGAGAAGGGGGAAGTAGGAAAAAAAAGAAAATGGTGACATTAACAGCATAAGAGCATGCACTAAACCTCATTTTCATAGTTGCACTGTCAGTCAGTTTGCTGTTAAGTGTGGAAAGAGTAAAAAAAAAGTCACTGAGTCAGTTCTAAAAGTTGCCACAGGAATACCAGCACAGCATTAATGCATCGCTCCTTCTAGCTGCAGTATGAAGAAAATATGGGCTGTTATCGCGTTAGTCTGTACGTGTCCGCGGGCGCTTCCATACATGTAATTGTACGTCAACAGTGAGACAGGTAATACTTACTGTTTATCCGCTTCATGTGATTCATCATGCAGGCTGTGTGCAGGGAGGCTGTCAGCAAGCATTTACATCATTAGAGACGAGGTGAGGCCACAGACTCCGTGCTTAACATGGTGGCCATTGACTCTTAATGGGCTCCAGCATGTTTCATACCCCCCCAGAGAAAGCTGCTTGCCAGGGCAGACAAACTGTGCATCCCTGTGCTCTCCAGGGCAGTGGCAGGGGAGGGTGAAAAAAAAGTGAGCGAGGAACATGTGTCCCCATTTATGTATGATGAAAACATTTTATTTCTCATAATGATATTTTCATGAAGGTTCAGGCATTTTTTAATAGTATGTCAGATGGGTCAAATTCCTGACACGAACATATGAAATCAACACTTTCAATGTTTATTTTTAGTTGGAAAGAGAATCATTTTTCAGTTATTATATATTGCCAGAGTCGACTGGGGATCTGTTTGCCCGCTCAGAGCAGATGTGGTTCTGGGGCAGCTGTTCAAAACTGTCAGAAGTGTTAAATATACTCTGGTGGGAATAAGCTTACATAAACACTGGCAAGATGTTGATTTTTCTGCGCTCTCGAAATGTACATTAACGCTGGCAGTATACCATGTGAATGCTGAAACAGAATGCTAATTACGGTGAAAAGATTTCTGAATGCGCACATTGAGGCGGGCGGGCAGAAGACTGCAGTGTCATCTGAACGCGAACAGCTCTGTTTGGGCAAGTCACTCTCTCTGTGGTTTCTCTGAATTCAATTACTGTGATTTAATCCCATTTTAAAACAGTGCTCCCTCACAACTGTCAGAAGTAGTTACCTACAGCAGTGGACAGACTATTTCTTGAGGTCCTCAGCTTTGAAACTACAAAAGTTATCTCTAAATAAAATTATAACACCATAGCTAGTATTGCTTACTATTCCAAGTATTAGTAGAGGCAGTAATAAAAAAAAGTAATTACTAATATAAAAGCATGCATTTAAATATTAATTTTTGCATAAAAGTGCTGACACAAGGAAGCAAGTTGACAAGATGCTCCTCTTCATTATCACACCATTCGATTTAAATGTGATCTTTAATGAAGATGAGCAGTATATTGAAATTTAAACACGCCAACATTTTAGAAAATATTCTTCCACAGACAGCAGATCAATTCAAGGAATACCTGCTTCCCTAACTTCTGAAATACCTCTGCCACTGCAGAACAGAAAATACATCAAATTGAATAAGGTTCAGGTTATTCAAACCGCTTTTACCTCTCCCGGGTTTTGGACCGCTCAGCGCTTTTTCACAAAAGAACTGTCCTTTTACATTAAAATGAGTGACCCTCCTCTGTCATATAAAGTTCTACACAGACCTATATTTTTGTTGATGCGGTTAGCGGCGCTTTAGGCAAAATGACAACTTGCTTTTTGACCAGAGCTGATGGCTTTTTTTCCCATTTTTTGTTGAGACACAAGGGGAAAAAAATTACTTCCATTTCAGTGCCCATTTGTTGCCCTTCCAGTGATGTGTGACCCTGTTTTATTTGATTTCATTTGTTCACTTTCATCACTGTTATTCACTTTGATTTACTCGAATGGCCGTGTAGTGAAGTTAGACATCTATTTGAAATGGCACTGAGAAACCACTGTCATCATCTCTTAAAGCACTTATGTAGTCACTTTTTTTAAACTCTCTGGAATAAAGATTCATGGAGATTTTTCTGTTTAATGGAGACCAGCATATTACTGGATAGATGCTGGATAGCGGTTTTAAAGATTCGGTGACTCTTGTGATGCCTTTATCTCTCTCTGGAATTTATGTCGCACATTTTATACACTGAAAATAAATTCCTCTTCTCCTATGATTGATAAATGTGTCATTAAATTGGACATTCTCCTGTAATTCCATTTCCCTTCAATATGAAAATTGGAAGTAGAGCGCTGCCAAGTAATCAGTCTCTGTGACACTGTGATTAACAGCTGAAGTAGTCGGGGGGCAGAGGGCAGGACAGCTGGCATGGTCCACTGACCCTCCAGCTAACAAGCACAGGGCATAATTAGTAATTAAAGTCACCTTATAGGTTCTGTCTGTGCCCTTCACACTAGGATCCCTCTGAAAACAAGGTGAAATCGTAGTTCCCTCACCGCTCATCAAGCAATTACTGACCGTCTCATCACCAAAGGAAAGGGGATTAGACATGCAGGTAAAAAGAACCAGGAGAGAAGGGCAAATAAGAACCGGGTCTTGTCAAAGAGGGGGAAAAAAAGGACTGAATATCAGTGTCCAATTTTTTGCTTTTGAGAAGACAACTCTCATTGTAGTCTGACGTTTCATCCCCCAAATTAATCCTCAGAGAGCCGTCATTCAATAATTACAAATCCCAGCGATAATTATGATAGCCACGCTAATCCAGTTAGTTCAGAAATGGCTGCCGCTGCAAACGTGGAAATACTGCACAAATTCTTGAGCCGGTGACAGGCACAAACTATTCGCCTTAAATTTGCTTGAGAGAGAACGTCACTTCCAAACCGGACAATGACCCTCGACACACATCAAAGCCCCGCCGGGCCCGTTTGAAGTCCAGAGACGAGCGGGCAGAACTGACCTGAGAGGCTTCACCTCCACAGTGATTAGACCTCAAAGCCCACCGAGTCACCGTGGGACCATTTGAAAAGACAAACAGGGAGACATCACAAGACAGTCCTTGAGATGTTCTGAGAGTGTGCTGGAATAATGTGGTTTGCTTGAATCCTGCAAGAAGACACCACTGGTGAGACATTTTGACTGTCAATCGTGAGCAGTACGATTGTGAGTGCGAGTGCGAATAGCGATGCATGATGTAATCAAATATGAAATATTGTATTACTAAAAATGCATTTCTTTTGTCACTATATGAAAGAGAAGTCTGTGGCAGAGGACTCTAAAACATACAGTATATCATAACTAACAAACACTGACGCTGCTCCATTAAGTTTTCCTCTCTGCTCTTTCATCTAAAGTGGTTTTAAAAGAGTTTTATTTATGGTCTGATTATTGTACTTTCACAGAAAACAAACACATCCCATCCATTATCCTCCGAAAGTGGGCGGCAGATTTTTTTTCCTGGCAGAATGCATCGCTTGCAGAATAATATTTCTGCGTGGGCGAAAAAGCTTGCAGGACCAAAGACGGCGCACTCGGACGGATGAGCGCTTGATGCAAAATGACCGCCGCAGTCACAGCAAGCAGTGGTTATCAGAAATATTGGTGAGAAAGGCCCGTCTATTTGTGACGGGTTTAACAGGAAAGCAGAGTCTTTCATTTACAAGCGTCTCCGCTGGTCTCAGATGAGAGTAACTCGTACGAATGCCTGCAAGGGACGTTGATATTTAGTACTTTAAAGAGCGTGAAATCTGCCCTACTTGGAACTTTAAACAAACGTGAAGTATTTATGTTGGCTTATTGTGGAGGAAACACTGACACAGAGGATTTCAAGATCTAATAAAAAATTAATACATATGCAGCTTTAACCTTTATATGTCATTATTCTTGTGTTGCCAGTGGAAAAGGGTAAATAGCTGGGAGATTTTGCAGTGACAAGTAAACATCAGTCTCACAATCTAACTGGGAGGGCAACTACTATTGATATCAAGCGCTCCTCACCCCATTAAAGCTGAGTTAAACCATTGTTAGGCGAAAAATATAAACACCCAAAGAAATACTCCCCTCTATCAAGCTAAGAAAACAGGCATTCCCCAGTGGACAGAGTCATCATGGGCAGCGCGGGCTTGTCGCTGATGTGGAGGGACACGCGACCCCCCCACGCCCCCGTCTCAGACCACGCTGATCCGACTGTACCAGATGGGAGTGACTTTTCCCCCCCATCCCCTCACTCCAGGCCCTGTCAGCGACAGCTGCGGGGACAAAGCAGCAGGGAGAGCGGGGGCAGGCCGGTCAGCCCACGGGATACAGAGATGCGAGGGCGGTGAGCCACCAGAGAGCGGAGTAAGACTGTGACCCCTGCTGTTTATCTCCGTCACCCGTCTCCTCCCCGCTCCATCCTCTGAGCTCCATATATGATTTCAATGTTTAGGTGCAGGAGCTCGGCCGGGGGTGCCGGAGCGACCGCCCCGCCTCAGGCTTTGCATAGGTCGCCTCCGCGGCCTTCTACCCCTCACCAAGGTCGAGGAAGTCACGCTCGCGCCCTCGGAGACCTTCTCGTTCCATTTCACACTCCCTGCCTTGCCCTCACTGAGCCTCGCGGTAACACGTTTACAGTACCAGGCGGAGGATAAGGTCAAACTCCTTCTGGTGCTGGAGCAGGGGAGTTCATTTGTGGACGTAGAGTTGCCTCTGCCCTGAAAAGGCACCAGAAGTAATTTCAGCTCTGGGCTTAATAACATTTCGGCTCATTCAAGTCATTTCTCATGCACTCCCCCATTCTGATAAATATTAACAAATGAATCAGAGCTAATGCTTTAAATTAAGTGTCTGTGACCAGTCATCATTAATAAGTTCTATGGGGCTTCTCTCTCGCAAGCTCATTACAGTATTGTTCATAATTTATTACTGTTGACTCCCTAATGGCTTCTTAAAGGACTATTACAGAAAGCCCTCGCTATTTTTTTCTACAACAGCCACAAGTCAATCTACTTAAGAGGCTGGAGTGCCAAATGTAAAATATTCTTAGAAATCCATTTCGGACTCGGTTCCTGTAAGGAGAAAGATAAAATACCAGTAAAATCACAATAGCTGGACACAATATGCAGACTCCACAGCCCAACACACACTCATATTCACAGAGCAAAGGGAAAGAGAGGGAGGAGAGAGTACAGGCAGCACTGATATATCTTTTTAATGGGTTTTAAAGATGTCCCGTATATTGCACCTATTCTGTTGTGATCTATGTGTTTCTTAATGCTGCAGTAGAACTAAATTGTATTGTTAGCGCAGTACAATCACAGGCAGTCTGTAAACAAGCAGTTACAAGACCTGTCCTTGTAACTTATGACAATTTAAAAAAGGAAAACTCTCTTCTTCCTTTTCCAAATAAGAACTAGACTATATAACTACACTGTGTCTCTCGGGGCTGTGTCCAAATTGCAGCGAAGGCTCAGCAAGCCAGCAAATCCAAAACTGAACTTCAGGATGAATATGTAACCAAGAAGTCACTCAAATCAGTTTTTTCAATTTTTTTAAGAATAAATTATTAAAGCTAGAACCTGCAGTCCTGTTTTCAAAGAAGAGTCCGATTCATCATCCTGGACGTTTCAAAGTGGGATTATAAAGAAATGCTGCAGAGAAAATCCAGTCCGTCCTGCTTCAGCAATCTCTGTCAACCTAAGAGAAAAACTAGATCAAGCGGAGAAACGAAGGTGAACGTTTGTCCTTGCCTTCCCCTGTCAGTGAAAGAGGATGCCTTAGATAATGAGAGGGGATAAATGGCTTAGTGGAGCCAACCCCAAACTGAACAAATGACGATTCAGTTTGTTTGCAGAGAGCTTTTTACATAATAAAGCAAAGAGAGATGTGCGCTCCATTTGGGGATTGGATAGTATCTGAATTATATTACTCATCCTTGTGATATCTTTTTAAAAATAGCCCAAACCTTTCTTTGTTTAACTTGCATGAAAACCGTGCATCTCTAAGCATGGTGATTTTAATGGTTATTGAACACAGTGGACGACGACATGCTTTTCTGTGGGTCAACAAGACTGACACTGTATGTAGGCTGACTGTATGCAAACATGCTCACAATGACAATATGTTGATGTGTAGCAGCAATAACGTTTCCTTTGTGTGTCTTTTTTGCAACAGCAACTGAGCTACCACAAGTATTAGAATCCATCCTCTGGGGACAATGAATGTTTGGACTCAATTTCAGTTCATCAAATAATAGTTGAGATATTTTAGTCTGCACCAAAGCATGGACAGACCAATCAAAATTTTAGAAATACAAGGTTTCTAACCAACAACAGCAGCATGTATATTATTCCAGTATTCACAAGAGTCCTTATTTCCCATCAGACTTTGCAGCACCGGTGTGGCACGTCTTGCTTTGATAAGTGTCGTACTTTCCATCTATTCAGATATCCAACCCAACACTCAATCAATCATTTTAATGGATCTCCACAGTCATCGCCAAGAGGCAGGAAAAATGTTTAGGGCAGAGGGAAAAAAAATTGCAGCAGTCAGCAGCACCCATAAAATCCCATAACATATTACGTTAAAATACACAATGAAGCAGAAGAAAACTATAGATTACAGTTAACCAACACGGGTTTTTCATTTTTCACACCGCTGTTTGTCAAAGAGCGCCTGCTGTGAAGCCACGAACTGTTGCTGGGCTCTCATGCATCAGAACCAGGGCACGTCAATACATTATCTGCACCCGCTCCGGGCTGTTGTTATTTATAATTAAGCAATTTTGCCCTCACCTTTCCACGAGGTAGATTAACTTCGGGGTAAACAATGATGTGCGTGGGGGCTACTCTTGCTGGCGATAGATCTGAGACACCAAGACTCACAGTCTGACAGCATAAGTGATGAACAGCAAGCTTGCACACACACACACACACACACACACACACCATGAGTGACATCTTCATTTTGCCACCAATTCCTTAAAGAATAACGGTGATGTCCTTAACTAAGACATCTGAATCGCTGCTCGAGCAGATTCCGCCGCTTGCTCTGTCCTGTAAGCTTCTGGGGCCTGAATTAGAAAATGACTCGGCGAGGGCCTCTCGGGGGAGGGGCCCATACACAGGTCCGTCTTTGTTTGGAGACTTCCCATCCACGTAATGACTTTACATTATTATTTTCATCTTTCTCACAGCCGGGGAAAGGAACCGTGATTGAATTCAAATCAATCTGTCAGATGGCTACGCAAGAAAAGCCAATTGCATTTTAGCAACACACAGAGGAGCGCTGCATTCGCTCACCAGGCAAATCAGAGCCTGGAGGAGATTACACATTGGAGAGAGCAATTGAGTCTGCAGCAAGATTCCATTCAATTCCAGTTTAATTAGATCTCCAGCCTCTAATTGACTTTCTAATTTTTCAATTAGCAATCAACTTTTTTTTTCTGAGACCACATCACATTCAGACTTGCTAATCTGCCCGATCGAGAGGGGAGACAGCAGCGACTGCGATGAGCGAAAGAGGAAAACATTTGAGAATCCTTTAGAAATGTTTCAGTGTGTGATCTTTCGGGTAATTATCAGTCGCTCTGACAGGACGACATGATTTATTAAACGCGTGTCTTAAGAGAGCGACGGGCGATGCAGGACCAGCCAGCGATACATCACTCACGGACTCTCCTCCGCAGCCTGAATGCATCGCTTATTGTGGCGGAAACACTGGCTCTCAATTAGCATCTCAGAAGTCATTAACACATGTTAATTAGCTCATGATTATGGAACAGAAAGATTTCAATCAACATCAGCTTTAGTCAGACTATAAATATGGGCAAGTCTAAAACATCTGCGGGAAACCCTTTTGAATTTCCAATGCACAGATTCAAGTAGGAGCCGGTTGCGCTTTCCAACGTTTAGATAAATGGGACGGCTGCTGGGTTACACCTCAGCTGTGTGAAAGGCCTCCACCGGGGCCAGAAGAGCCTCCACGAGTCAGACCAGCTGGAGCAGGGCACCTCCTATGGGACTGGAGGGCCAATTACACCACATAATAATTCATAGCCAGTAATGAAGTCCCCGTCCTCATCAGCTCCAATTAAAAAGAATGGATCTCCGAAAAGGGAGAAAATGAAGAGGGAAGGGAAGAGAAACAGAGGAAATGGGAGCAGATAAAGAGCACGAAGATATTTAGGATGATTGTGGGGAGAATTCTCCATCCCCTCACAGGATTCTCATATGGGCTTTCCATTATCGGTCGTAATTGATGTTTTCTTGAAAAATTAACTCCGTACAGTTGTGATAGCAGTAATGACTAATTTTTTTTTGGGAGGGGGGGCAGCCGGTGACAAAAAAGAGGCATGTAAACCACAGGAAGAACATGTCACCACCAGTAATTTTGTGTCTGGGTCGCAAAAAAAACATTATTTGTGTCAAACCAAAAATATTTCTCTTATTAGCTGTGGGAAATGTTTCTGGCCCCGGAGGGTAATGAAGGCACAGCGTAATATTTCGTCTGATGGGGTCTCGCTGTCTCTTTGTGGCAAACCACCCACAGTGAGTAATACATGCTTAACAACCCCCCACATCGCTGATCTGGTGGTAGTGCTGAGGGAAGGACCCTCATTTGAATCGGGCTAAAGAATAATTTTAATTGGATTACTGAACAGTGGGGTAATTTCTGTGCTGTTGACGGAAAATTACAGACTTTGCGGTTTCCGTGCGCCAAATTCAAGGACATACAAATGGATTATGATCTCGCTGTGGACAAAAAACTATGCTAATACGGGGCAGGAGGGGAGCCGGGATGTATGAGTCAAAAGGAGGGAAGTAGATAAATCCCTCATTAGTCTGTTTGCATTTCGCTTGCCTGTGTTTGGAGAAGCCTTCAGCCCACAGGGGACTGAGGAGTGAGGAGCAGACACAGGTGGTGTGATCTCCTCGGGGAGTAGCAAGTTCTAAAATAACACAATTTAAATATTTTGGCTGGAATAGTAATGGCAATAATTATCTCAAAGTCACCATTAGGCCATTCCAGCCAGTCCTTGGGGACACTGTGCTGAAGTTAAGGGCAGCTCTCTCTCTCTCTCTCTCTCTCTCTCTGGATGTCAAAGACAAAACTGAGACTTTCACATCATATTGTAATATGAGTTACCTTCATGTGTTAAGGTAATAACCAGGAGATATGGAACAAAAGCTATACGAAGGAAGACTGGCCCTTGACCGCACATTTCCACTAATTCCTGACTTCCTATTTTCTTTCAGTTTAAGAGAAGCTGTGGTGCATCTCATTTTTCTTATTTCATTCATCTTTTGTCCTTCGTCCTCCACTTGCCCTGGAAATCGATCTGGCCCTGCCGTCATTACGGACATCTCAATTCTCTTAAGTACGAGATGCAAGCAAGGGTGCCGAGGAGACAAATAAGAGAAATGAAATTAGATGCGCCGGCTATCATTGAAAGTAATGGGCATACATGACCTGAATGAACAATGGAGTATAACAACACTGCTCTGAAGTGGTGAACTTTAATATTAAAGGATTAGGCATCAAAGCATTGATTCATTCTTATCTGATCTTGGTGGTTCACATTTTTTTAAGTCAGCCACACATCCAACAGTGTGGACTGAGCTGAACTATTGTAAAGGAGCGTACCCACAGAAAAACTGGATTTCCAAGTTGAAATAATATAAAACTCAGCTCAGTTCATCAAATACTTTCTCAATTTGAACGCCTCAGGTTTCCTTCCGGGGCCAATTTAGGGCCTGCTTCGTTTAGAGAGAGATATTGCACAGCATTATTCATATACAGTAATTATATTGGAGCGCCATAACATGACAGTAATATGGGAAGGAGTGATGGTGATGTGTCCCAGTCATATCATTCTCAACAAACATATTCCCGGTTGGTCTAGTTAGATGCAGGGAAATTGCCTTGAAATTGTTACCTCATTGCAAATAACAGTAATAAGGTGGTGGAGATGAATAACTGTAGTGGCACTAAGGGTGCTAACTGTAAACAAAGCCATAAATTACGGTAATGTTACTTCGTGGGATTGCCACACATGCACTGAGGATGCCCAAACGGAGGTTATTAAAGGGTGAACGCTGTGTCTTTGCCTCTGCTGTTTGGTCATTAGTGGGGGAACAATTATTTGCAGCATGTGGTCTGCATGTTCCATATTACACTTAATAGTTTGTTTGTCATTGCTGATGTCTCTATCTGAGTGAATAAATGCTGTTTAACCATTTGGTTCTGCCGAGAGCGTGGTGCTGGGAGGAAAACAGGAGACGATATGATAATGAACACCTGGCTGAAAAAAAAAATGATAATCTTCACATGAATGAGACTTCATATGCGTTTCAGCATGTGTGTCTTTTGTAGAGGAATTAATGTTAAAGGTGTTGATCGGCATTTAGAAAATACACTATAAAGAAAATCCTTAAAAAGTAGATTATAAAGTAAAAGTAAAGGTATGCAGTCTTTCTCTTCACTCCTGTTAAATAGTCAAGTGGGCTATCAAAGAGGCTATAATCTTGACACAGAGAGCTGCACGGACAATTTGCTGAATTCAGGCTTTCGGTGACTTTTACAGTCACTTTTACTTCGACTGCCACATACGTCTCAAGTGCCGGTGGGAGCCGAGGAGATGCAATGAACATAAATACCTCCACAATGTCAGACCACAGCCTCCCCTTGAATGCACTGTTTAACTCTTTGGTCGCCGACAGGAATTGCTGATGTGGCAAACCCTGCGTGGCAAAATATCATGCAAATAAAATGATCAAGCTGTAATGAACGTCCCCTCCTCCCACACCAATGATGTCACAGCTAGCGTAATATTGCAGCAGAGGAAATCCTCCCAGCTCTCATACAATGAGTAGATTTTAGTGTTTAGATTTTAGTTAATGAGAATGCAACATTTGTGTATTCAGGAAATATATATGTTTAAGGATGTAGTTGGTTGTGTGATGCAGGTGACAGAATAATAGAGAAATCACATAATCATAGATGACAGGAATTGAGATCTTGAATTTGAAATCCATGTATCTGCTTCTCAAAATATCAATTTTTTTTATCTCTGAAGCTAAAAAAGACAAACTCTGGAGGTACAGTTAAAGGCAGCGCTGTCGAGGAAAGTGTGGGGTTTAAAAAGTTCATTTTTAAACCCCACACGAAGGATGCAGTAAGTGCTTAAAAAAATGATGCTGTGAGGTTTGAATCAGCACTGAAAAGGAGAAAATGAATTTTAATTTCCTCCTGCAGAAACGTCAGCTCCAGCTTGTTTGGCAACCAAATCGCGATAAGCGAAACCTGACTCACTGCGGGCTTTAAATGCAGGTGCTGAAGAGTACCATGCAGCATTTCATTCTCCCCTCAGCGGGAGTTAAGAGAACGAAGATCATATGCATCACTTTTAATTCCTCATGGTGAGGAATGCGAGTGAGCGAGTTCATCCATCCGACGCTCCGAGCGACAGATTACAGCGTAATAACACTCGTGCAGTTGTTACTGAGCTGCTTTTATGATATTTGACATGACTTGAATCACAGTGTTACCATGTTTACCACCTCAACAACTCTTCCGCACACCGTGACAACTGCAGGTCACAACAAACCCGACTAGGACCTCGGCGGCGAAAGGTTACAGAGGGATGCTGCATTTCCTGCCCACATCTCTGAATAGATCACACCTCGCTCTCAGCCATCTGACCTTTAAACACTCTGGGAAGTTTCAGGCAGGCGACAGAAGCGCCCAAACCTATTTTATGAGCTTCAAAGATGATTTTTTTCACTTCTTCCAGTAGGCGTGCTGCGGAGGCTCTCGCGAGGGCGTGTCTCTAATTTGGATGCTGAACGGGAAACATCTGCCCGCAGTCAAGAAGATTCATCTCGCTGTCATTTTCTATCCCGCGCAGCATCCAATCCAGCCCTCCTCCACGCAAAGTGGGAGGGAGGCGGTGAGAAAAAAATTAAAAAACAACAAATATTAATGAGGTGTTACACTGAGAAATAACGATGTGTGCACTCCCTGATAGCATCTGTACTTCCTTAATGGCATGCGCAATTATGCGGGCTTCCATTAATATCAAGGCTGCGACTGTCACCGCTAAGGGCTCCACTTCAATCACACAGCAGCTCCACTGCATCTCTCTGTAAGTGCATGGAAAAGGAATACATGTGAAATATAGCTACAGTGCCTGGCCATTAAGCCACATAAATAGCTGCTGGGGGGACGGTGGTGAACGGTGGCCCCAGCGCATATTTGTAATGGAAAAAATAAAAATGATTGAAATACACTGTAATGTTCTGAAGCATCTCAGGGCACATCTTGCATTGGGCCTGGTCATTTCCACCAAGCCAGAAAAGAGACTTTTACAAAATTCCAGCACTAATGAGGACCTAAGGGACAGTGCAGCTTTAGGTTTTAGACATTGTAGGAGCATTTAAATAAGCTAAATCTTTTTTGGAAATAAAGACAGAAACAAACAAGATGCAACAGTCTGGTACACATATTGCTAAGTGGCATCAATTTAAAGCTATACAGCTCATAAAAAAACATCTCAAGGCAGCAGAAGCCACATGTGGCAGTAATCATGTATCTCAGTGGGTGGAAAATATAAACATTGTTCTGAAATATGCTAATTCATACAATATATTTGAATAAATCTGAATTAGAAAGTGGTGTATGCTTGAAGGAAAATGACAGTTGTGAAGTTACATATAATCAATTTCTTTTAAAAAGCGCTTTCAGTCAGTCAAGATTGTTTTATGAAATGATTGTCACTTCAAAAACGTTGAGATGGTTGCATAATGACATCTCAGATTTTGCATTTGTTTCATGTTATACAGAGGCCTGCACCCCACTTTGGTGTAAAACCTCATTTGTTGCCCATAAACCACATGTAGTGTAAGTAATAAGTCATAAATGGTCCATAAAGCTGCAAACTGTACCTCTTATTAACATTGCAAATTGAAGATTAAGCATTCATCTATCACCTCTATAAGGAGTTATCAATCAATATTTATTGCAGTGCACTCGGTTATAAAACAGCGTGTCCAAATGTTTAAAAGGTGGAAATGTGACCCTTAATTGCCGAGTTAAGTGGAGAAGAACAGTGTTTGCTCGTGGGATTGGGATAAGCTGAGCAAATGTGCTGGAGGGTGTGATAAAGCTGGTGACACATTCAGGTGTCAGCTCCCTGGAGTAACTCTTTTACTGTTCGGCAGGTTTGAGTCTTTTACTTTCACTCAAACTGACATATCAGGTCTAAAGTCAGAAGGCAATTTAGAATATACTGATGGTTTTGCATCTTCAGTCCATTCACTATAAACTGTGTCTACATTACTGCCATAACATGTTTCAAACTTGATGTGCAGTTTAAGAATGGCAGATTTATATTTTCTTATTTGCTGCTGGTTAATGTTTGTATATGACAATCATCTCATGTTTGCTTTTTGGGATGTCATATTTACTGTAAATAACACCGCATCGTAATGAATTTGACAGCAGGATGACTGTGACAGATTTTTCTTGTTCGTGGGCTTGTGGGAAACGTTTGACACTTTGCTTAAAGTAAAGTGTTGCATTTATAGTCTCTCATAACGCAAACTGGAAAGACAGGCAATATGAGACCATAATAATATTGTAAAAAGTGCCACAGAGGTTTTTATGTTTAAAAAGGTTCGCTGACGACTCGGTGTCTGTGTGGAACTGGAAGACAGAAAAATGTACTGTATGCATTAAAGATTGTGTTATGGTTCAGTTCAGAAAAGGTGTCTGGGGAAAAAAAAGAAAAAGTAAGCTCAGAAAAAAATACCAATCACATCATGACTCAGCTCTCCCCAATGTGAAGTCGAAATGGCAACGCATTTTTCTGTCTAATGCAAACTAAGTCATGTTAGAAAGTGAATCATTATTACTGTCTCAGACTGCAGAAGAACAAATATTAACACAGAACTGAATATAGATATTAGCAAACACACAGACTCCAATCCCAGGAGGTCTTTTTCTTCAATTACCTCCAGAGGTTTGAGTATTATTTTAGAACCTTCATCTACCAAAGGCATGAGTTTGAGCAGTACAATTATCAGACCAGATATACTTGCGTGGGAGGATGAATTATTTTTAAAATACAGAATATAGATCATTTCCAGGGGGTTATTGTTGTCTGAAGGCTTATGATGATAAGTGATAATTGAAAAACTGTTTGTCCCTCAGATTGGACTGACAGATATGAGTCCTATCTCATCAATCATTCTTAAGATTACCCTCAAAGAGGAAGAAAATCCTCTGATGTAAAGTGTGCTGTGTACGCTGCAGTCAGCCCAAGGACTGCTACTCCACTCAAGCACAATATCTTTATGAGTGGCTAGACAGAGCCACATCCCTCACGATGATCTTAATTAACTTCTACTCTCCAGCGAGGACACGAGATGAATAAATCTCAAGGACAATAGATGGGATTAATTCATTTATTTACCAAGCAAGAGCGGCTCATCAAATTCTGATACGGGTGCGTCTCTTCCATGCAAATGACTCTTAACTGGAACACTAGCTCGCTTCAACATGTGATACCATGATCCCTCTTTGGCCCTGTGCTTATTTATTAAGGGACTAATCAACCTGGATGAGCATGGAGGAGAATTCCCATTGTTTCAAGCCTGACATCCTGGAACTACATTATCAGGGCAGCTATGGAGAAAAGTTAGTGGAGTAAAGTGGTTTCTTAAAATCCATGTTTTATTGAAGTGAAGACCCAGGATACCTGTGCTTTAACTCAATAAAAAAAACACATATCTTGATATGAAAGCATTAACTGTACCGCGAGGGTTACATTTTATGTATAAACATGCTTTTCTTATTCTTTCCAAGGCCAAAATCTTAAATCTGCCTGTGGAAAAAAAGGTCAAAAACATGACTTCACTGCTTCTCTGCTGCTTCCATAGTGCTGCCTATCCCGTGTGTACAGTATGCACCACTGTGTTGTAATCAAAAAAACAGTTAAAAATGCTTATCAAGGACAACCACAAAGTTTTATGTGAACAAATAACTCAGGATATATGAATATGCTAATAAGCCAATCCAAGGATTTGCTGTGGCTGTGATTACATACCCCAGGGGTGTAAACCAAATAAAGAGTTTAAAAAAATGTCAGCCTCCTCAGTAATTTAATACTCCCCCAATCTGTTCTACCCTCTCTGTAAGCTCCAGCACAAGTAGAGTCACTGCTGCTCTGTGTGGAGGAACATCAGAGAAATGTGTTATTTTCCTCAACATAGGAAATAGACATGGGCATGATGGAAATTGCCTCCTTCATAGACCCCTGTGAAGAGCATTTTCATATTTCCATGCCTTCATCATTTCCTTTTGAAAACCGTGAAGGGAGGGGTATGGATCCTGCGTGGCACACGGCGTTTGATGCGTTCGCCACTGTGTGTTAAAATGGATCAATGGAACAAGACAAGAAAGCTGTTGGCAGAGCTGTGCTGCACCCCAGAGTGAGATGACAGCTGGGTGGGCCAATGGGACAGGAGGTAGGTGGGGGTTAGCGGCAAGAAAGAGTCGGTGGTATCCCCCCTTTATCTCCTCCCTCTCTTCTCCTCCTTCCTCTTTGATTTCTGTTGACCAAAATCGACATGGGGACATTTTCTCATTGATGGATCTTTTCATTTCCACTTTGCTCTAAAGTAAGATATGAGAAGTTGCCTCACAGCTATGGATTAGCTTTGATTATGTGACAGGAGTTATCACTGCGCACAGCTGTCTGGGGGCCAACGTATAGGGTCCAGACTGTGTATACGGGAACTGGAGACGCATCGCCTTGAATACTAATGTTATCAGTACTGAAGTCACTGGTTGCACAAAACAACAAAAACAAAAAAATTGCACTTTTTTTTTTGTTAAGATAGATGGAGTGATGTGTTGAAATTATCCTGAGGTGTGACATTTTTTCCTTTTTTTAAAGGGATCATACAAATAATTGTAATTTTCCAATTACTGCCAAACTGAGCCGAATGCCAAAGAACAACAATTTAAAAAAAAAAGAAAAACAAAGTAGGTGACAAAATCTTAAAATGAAAAAAAAGAAAAACACTTGTTATTGAAATCTGCAAAAGCAGCCAACTGACCATGCTGCTTCAGTCCTCAGATGGGGGGGTGGGGGGTTGTTTGTGGTGGGAGGGGTGGCATGAAGAGGGACAGAGAGCCCGGAAAGTCTCTGAGGGTGTGAATGTGATTTAGAGATGGTGTGCACTGTTTACACGGCCTGCCTGGAGGGATGCGCTTCTGTTGGCAGGAGAACATTGTTAGCATGGGAGGCACGTCGCCGCGACCCCACTTCCCTCTCTGTGTCTCACTCTCCCTCTTTCTCCAGCTGCTCAGGGGCATGCGATGGTCTGGGAAAGATTAATGCATCTTCAACGGCATGCCGTGAAATCAAATTAGTGTACTCTGATCCAGAGACGTGGAGGGCTTAGGCCAGGGCTGCAGCGGGGACAATTCCTCAATAACCTACAGCTCTCCGCCGCCTCATGAAAGCCACAGTCTGTTGATTATTCAAAGAGGCGACATGCATTTGTTTTGACTTAGTGTTTTTTTATGTCAGAGGGCGCCAGTGTGTTATTGATTTACAGACTTCTCCTAATTATCGCAACCTGTTAGGCTCTGTGTTTCTCACATAGATTTCCAACTCTGCTATGGGTCATTAAATTACATCGGGGGAGAAATGTGGAAAAACAAAGCCACTCGTGGCAATGTCACTTTGCATTATCTCAGGGATGCCCACACGTTATTGCAGGTTTCCATCAAATCCAGTCAAGGATGAACACCTATCCAGACACAATATGCTGTTAAAATTGGATTTGCTGGGGGAAATAAGGGGATTATTACTACTTCAGTGTTCTGTTTCTGTACACTGTTTTTGTCACTCTCGTATTTGATCATGTAATCAGGCGAGGAAAGATGAAGTCGTTCGCAGAGCTTACCGAGTAATAACCTGAGGATGTTTCCTTTGGTGTGGTGTGTATGGAGCGTGTGGACCAGTGCGGAAGTCCGTCCTTGGACATTGGAAATTCACAATTATCCCACGTGAGCCGCTAAACTGCGCTAGGTCACGTCGTCCACCTTTAACCTGCGTGCTCGGCGCTGAATATTTTGCATTGCTCCGCTCACACCAGCTCATCTGTATTGATCATTGCTATTCTGCGTAGCTCCTGCTTACGACTGTATCCAACGTTATTAGCCTTGTGATTAGTATTGCGTGACCTGTACTCTCCCGCTGAGAACAAGGTGAAGCGATGCCATTATTTCGAACATTAGATTTATTCTTGAGGTGCTCAGAAAAATGTAATAATCCATGCTGCCCTTCAGAAAGGGAGGAAATGTAAGAGGGAAATTCATACCTAAGAGGATTGACGCAGTACAGTGAATCATCATACAGTATGAACTTTTGACCCGCAGAATGGGATTGGATTATGCCTAATTGATTTTACATCTAAGAGGATAATCAAGACAAGATAAGCAATAATGACTATTGACATCCTGATAAAGTTAACAACCAGTCAATGTAGAGGCGCTTTATGTTTAAACAATGAGGGGCAGCTGGCATATGATTCATTCAGATGTAAATGTAAATTCAGTGCACAGCTTTTTAAGCATTATAATGGACAGTGCCTTAGATGTATTACTGTTTTAGCAGTTTGGGTGTAATTCAATTTAAAATGATGACAGGAACATGATATTAATGCCTTGAGGATAATCTAAAAGCAGCTACAGTACATGGACTATATACTTCATGTATGCTATTTTCTAAGCTTGTCAATTACTTTTGCATATAAAACGTTATTGCACAAAGGAGCAGTGTGCCTACAGCTAAATATGCTTCCGCTAAATTTTTCCAATAATGGGGAAAAATCTAATAAAGTCATTTTGACTTCACAGAAGGTAATGAACAGGCATTAACAACAAAAGTAGTAGTTTCAGGGTCCTTTTATTGTTGTCTCACTGTCAGATTGTCATGACTCACCGCAGAACTTGACTAAACCGCAGCCAACGTCAGTGTTATTAGTAACACCTGTGCTTTCTCCGTCTATCACGAATCAAAATGTTTGCTGTGAAAAAGGTCTCTCCGGTGGTATAAAGTGTAAATTCTCACAAAACGAAAGTGCATTGTTTGTACAGGTCCCGAGTAAATCTGCTTTGTTACCCAACAACCTCTTGTATTTAACACATATTATCAGCAAACATCTCACATCTGCTTTACTATTTCAATTTCTGCATGTGTTGCGAAGGAGGGGGTAGTCACTATACACGAGGGAGCGAATTAAAGTGCCACTTGTGACAATTACAAAGTGCATGCGAATTGTTGTATTAGCTGCAGCTGCACAGGCTGGTGGGGATGGCGGTGATCAGTCTTAGCCGAGGCAGGTGCGATAGGCCGCGCAGCAGGCCTAACAAAGACAGATTGGGACCTGCGGGGCACATAGCTATAACCAGCAGATCCTCTCACACACTCCAGCTTAGAGCTCCGAGATGTGACTGTGCATGGATCACGGCTGACAGGCCAGAGATACCACACACATGAAACACTGGGGACAGATGCGAGGCGATACATATTTCTAAAAGTTGCAAAGGATTACTTAGCAAGGAGTCACAAAGTTAGAGGTTGAAGACGGCAAGTTAATTTAGCAGAAGTGAATCATCAACCACTCTCTGGGCAGATGCTTCTTTTTTAACTACTGTGGAAAATGAAAAGCATCTTTTATAAATTTACAGTTTTCTTTTTTCTGTGATACTTTGGGTGGTCACTTTCAAAATCTGAAGTTGCGGTGAATTGAGAAACAAATCAAAGCTGGGCCTGATTCAAAACATATGTCAATCCCTCCTTCAATACCCTTCATTTGAGGTGAGCTCCAGTTTAAGATTCGGATCATGTGCGCTTGAACCAGCCTTTGGACAAGTGCACACATCCCTCGCATGAGCTTCTCTTTACCCTATTGACTGAGGATGAGTCTGTCACCGGATCCGGATTAAAGTCTTAAGACTATCTATAAAAGGGAGTTGGGCAATGAGGGGGACTTGTCAAAGATTTGTTTGCTGTCAGGGGCTTGTTAGTGCCAGGAGAAGGTATGGCTGCAGAATAGCAAAAGCCTGGATTTCTCTTCTCCCCCTTCTCCAAAGTCACTTCAAGATCAAACCTCTCTCTTGCCACAGTAATAATGAAAATCAGCCTCTTAATTAATCATCAGCATCCTGTCATTATATTAACAAGTCAGGAACCTGGTGCCACTAGAGGCTCTATATCAAATCTATAAAACCCATGAGTTCTAATTTAGCCGGCCCCCAGATGCTCGCCAGCCGGCTCCGAGCACCAGTCTGCTCTTACGCAACACCGACATTTTCAACAGTGAGACCGGAGCACATTTGAAAATTATAACCAGACTTGCTGCACAAACTGTGCTGCACAAACTTACTGTGTATATGCACCCCGCTGATAAGACCGGCTCGCTGTTTGTCTCCTGTTTAAACTCAAATAGGCCGAAAAACTTGTGTGGGCTCGGTGTGCTGTGAGTTGTGCGTGTGACTGACATCAGCGTCTAGTCAAAAAGCCAAGGATGCCCAGAAGTCATAGAATCTATTTGCCACTCATTCCACTCTTTATATGAAGGTCTAATCTCCTTTAAAAGCAATTAGAAATTACATCTATTCTGTTTGCCTTGATAAGAGATCAAACGTTACCTGCGTCTCCGTGCAAACAAAATGCTAATGGAGGGCCACCCAGATGGATGCATACTGGGCGAGTCCGCCTCTGGAACCCACATGCAGATTACCTGCCTGGTGCTAATTATTATTCATGTTTACAAACTTTCATCTCTTGGGACGGGACGCAGAACTAGCTGCATACGAGAAGAGCAAACAGAGGCTGCAGCAGCACGCGGGAGTGGACATGAATTTATTCATGGCAGAAAAGAGCCCGTTCGCGTAAAGGCCCCCCGCGTCTCCCCTCTGCCTCCCCAGAGAGCAGACATTTATGAAGACATTCCCTCAAAATCATTATAATAGCATTACCATTCTGGGCGGCAGCTACCTGCGTCATGATTGCATTTGTTGCTCCGCCAACCCTCCACCCGACCAAGCCGGCCCCCCCACCCACCGCACCGTTTCCCCACCTCCTATATCCAACGATGTAACCAAGCAAGGTGAGGGAGAGTGCAGTGTCTGCATTTCCTTTGGGAGATGTGGAGAGGCGCTTAGCAGCAACACGTTTTACACCTGTTCTTCAGTCAGAGTGCCTCTATCCACCACCCACTATGGAGGGGAGGGGGTGGGTGGGGGGCAGCAGGCTGACTAGCAGCTATGGCACACCAGTCTGTAGGGGGAATGGATGAATTATTAAAAAGAAAGACAGAAAAATGTACTGTCCCAGTGGACCGCTTTCTCTCTCTCTCTTATAAACACATACACACACACACACACACACACAAATAATGCATGGACTCTCCCTCACAGAGACACATGCACAGAGGTTATATGTATTTACTATATATGCAGTTTCTAGTTTTCACACACCATTTTATTTGTGCTGGTGGCTTTTTGTGTTACTTTAACGCATCTTTTACTTGCCTGTTTTTCCGCGCTTTTGTTCTATACACTTCAGGTGTCTCAAAATCAGCGCGGCCCAGTAAACACGCAGACAATGTCGGTGGCTTCGTAACTGATGGCAGCAGCATGTGCTGTCAGCTTCGTGTCAGTCAGCTCTATCAAAACAAGAAGCTCGCTCCACAATTACGGCTCGCTGTCACGGCTTGATGAGGCATTAAGACAACAGAGCGAGTTGTCAGATTGAAGCTCACGCTGCTCCGATATTGTCTACATGACATGAAATACATGACGCCTGATGCCTTTGCTTCCCCCATATGGACCACACATTTTGATATAAAAAAATAATAAACAAAGAGAAGACTTTGTGTGGCAAATTAATCAACAATTATGTTGCTCCGCATTAAATAGAGACTCCGTGTTCCAGTTATGCAAAAGTTGTGAGGTGGCCTCATCACACTGGAAGAGCCTTACACACCAAGGGCAAAGGACTTTTGTTTGTAGCAGCTATTAAAACTGAGAGGGTTATTCCCATTAGCTAAATGGGTGATTAATGCACTAATGAATCATTAGAAGAGATCATTGCGGGTTAGAGAATGCCATCTCATGAAGTAATTGAGCTCAATTAAACCAATCTCTGTAGGGCTTGCCATGTTCCACCAGCCGGGGCAGCACCAGAGGACCTGCAAGAGAAGATGAAAACCCTGAGAGAGAGAGAGACAAAAAGAGAGAGAGAGGGGGGAAATGAAGTGAAAAAGGGGAGTGAGCATCTCCAAAATAATCCAAGACTCCCCAAACAAATTGGCACTCGGCTCCAGTCTAAGTGCTGCAAGGATGCACCGCGGGGAAAAGAATCAATTCCACCTGACCTTCCAACTTAATCACCACTCGCTCCACTGCCACTCTGCTGAGACCTCCAGCACTGTGAGATGATGCAGAGGGCAAGGCCTGCGGAGGGCCAGAAGTCACTGGAGAAAGCTACAGTAAGCATTTTTGATTCCTGTAAGAGCAACGTCCAGACCAATAAGTCCCCCAAACAGATTCCTAGTGTTACAGTGTTTGAAACACAACTTTTCAGTAGTTAAACTGTTTTAACAGAGAGCATTTTGCATTTTATGTTATATGGTAGCTTCTTTTATTGAAACTAAAGCCAGTGTGTCTGCAGAAAGGTAAACACTCAATGAATACAACACTCATTATGATCTTTACTTGTAACGTAATTCTTTAATAATGAATGCTTCATACAAAAATAAACATTTTTGTAAAACATTTTTCAAACCTTAAGTTTGACTTTTTAAAAATATTCAAAGTTACTCAAACCTTCACAATAAAGTGTGTGCTTGTTTTAGGTTTTCAATGCATGGAGAGACGTTGCTAATGTAAATCTGAAACATACTAAACTAAATGCACTGCAAATGGTCAGCCATGTTCCCTTGTGCAAAATAGCCCTGGACACTGTGTATAATGTTTCAAATGTATAGATGTAAACATAGATTTTAATAGTTATAATCCCCAAGATTATAAATTTAATTGTCTTTTGCAGTGCCAACAGTAATTGCAGGTGTTTTATGTTGAAGTCCTAACGAGCGCTGTTTATGCTCATTTCCTGGAAATTTGCTGCTGACAGACAGTTTCATCAGGGAACTCAGAAGTGCCAAATATTCCTGTTATCATGATATTAGGAATGTTGATAATATAATTACATAATTATACAGCTTGTGAGGACATTGTGAAAGTGTGAATGTTATTAAAATAATACTACTACTACTACTACTAATAATAATAATAATAATAATAATAATATATAGATAGATACATGTAGATCTATGAAATGTGATGACACAGTGTGTACCTGGTGTAAAATAATGTGATGTGTATGAATATAATGTTTAATTTTCCTTTATAAGAGATTAAATTAATCAATTTTCCTGTGCAAAAAGACAAGTGATATAATAAGCAGATTCATTAGAGACAGTTATGAATAACACACTTACCTGCCTCACTTTGATGACTGTATATTAGCAAACTAAATGAAGCTTCTGCAAATGTTCACATCATTTCTCTAATATGATTTTTTCTTCTTCTCTTCCTGCTCTGATTTTGTTTCATAGATTTCCAGTCTCTCAATCAATTCCATTTTTCCAGACTGTTAAAGCTCCTCATATTCACAAATTCAACATGTCACCATATCTGACCGATTAGCGCTCTTCCTGATCTGATCCATCAGTCAGTGGACGCTGCTCTCTGAATGCTGCGCCAAACCTCCGCCTCCCCCATCACCACCATCATCATCAGCTTGTCTTGGGCAATTTAACCTTTATCCACCATTATCCACCTGCAGGGTCCAGACTCGAGGTGTTTCTGGTAAGCTTTCAGATTCATTAGGCAGTCATTTCCGCTGTTTGAAATGTTTAAATAAAACAGTTTACAGAGAAGATTTTTGCACCCTTTTTTGGTGTCAGTTGAGTCCCTGCATGTATTCAAATATTGTCACAGAAATTAATCAGTTTGAGGGTAATTCAATGAATTTGTAGAAATAGCCAGTAAAAAAAATAATGTGATGAAGTATTTGCATATGAAGAAGATATGAAGGGACCATTATTATTTATTGACAAAATAATTAACCTTTTTATTTTATGGAATATCATAAAGTGAATTTGCACTTACTCAGGTAGGTCTAATATGAAGCACCGAGGTCAAGGCAGAGTGAGAACAAACTTTAATGTGCAGCAAGAGACAACACCAGTGGACCCGTTTGGTATTCCAACTGTAATGTGCTGACATTTCTCAGCTCTAAGTCCATTTTACACACACACACACACACACGCACACACACACAACAAAACTCCTGTTTGTATCTGAGGAGCTCAGGAGGCTGCCAGCCCTTGAATATGAGCAGGAGCTGGCACTTTATCTGGGTTTCTAACTGGCATTTTCAGCCCATGATTAAAACAAAGAAATCCTCATCATACCTTGGCAATGGTTCGCTGTGGAGTTTGTTAACTGCAGAACATTATGTTTTGACATATGGCAGACTAGTTTCATTATTAAGCATGAAAAAACATGATCATTTATGTTTTATTTCTCTACAGTTTTGCATATTCATTTATTTTAAATTCACCTCTCTGTATTCTGGTAACCACATGTGCTTCACAGTTAATCCTACCTGTGCTGAAGCCTCTCCAGGTGCCCTTCATTGAAGGATAGGGGAAAATAGCTTCTCTCCTCAGCTTCCTGATAAGCACACCCAGGCTCAGGCGGGCCTCCTGAGACCACACTGCTTCTCTCCACAACACACGAGCAGTAGTCTGCCCTGCAGAAGGTCAATGAGAGAGAAATCTGCCTCTGCCTGCCTGGGGACCGGGATGTAGAGGAGACTCAATGACCTGACACCGCAGACCACTGGGCTGCACGGGTCCAACAAGTTAAAGAAGTAAATTATGTATGATCTAGTTTGCAGACAGCAAATTTATCTTTGTTTGGCTTCATACACTGGAGGACACAAGGTGGATAATGGAAGGAATGTGGACTTGTTAAGTCAAACATATGGCAAAAGAAATTGAAGTAATGCTGCAGATTGCCTCAGGAGTTTGCAGGCACTATGGCTTCCCACTACATTTCACAGGTCAATATTTGCTGGATGTATTGGCTTCAGTAAATACAGCAGTCCACACACACACACAGCTCTCATTCCAGCAGAGTCTGGGAATAGAGTTTTCAACCAGCTGTACAGTATGAAATTTGTTGTGTCCCAGTAATGACACAACACAGAGCCAGGCAGGTGGTAATAAAGATCCTCTTTCTGCAGAGATGCCTCATACCCTCAGTCTCCCTCACCCTTAATTTATTCCCTGAGGTGCTATGAGTGATTTTGTCTTTTCTTTCCCTTATATTAAACATCGCACACTATTAGCTCTCAATAATCATTTGCTGCAGCCCAGGACACAATGATTTCCCATGACACATAAAACTGCAATAACGTCAACTCGGTTTCAGAAATAATATTGCCGACATTCTTTTTTATGCGTCTCCCTCGGCTGGAGAAAATACCTCCGCATGACTCGCCCACTCTCATATGGAGAAAAGAGATTGCACAAACCATTTGTAACTTTCAAAAGTTACAAAAATCTAGTTTCATGAAAAATCCATATCTGAGCTCCAAAAAGCAAAAAAAACATTTCAGGAGTGAGAACAGGCTACATGCTGGGCGATTCAGATAGTGAAATACTCTCATCCATAAAGGAAATATATGAATGTACTCTGCAGTATTCAGCTGTCCCCTAAATAATTTCTGCAGCCATACATACATTATCTGTTTTAATAAAGGAAGTTTTCTCAACTATTCTGCAGTATTGTAGCCTCTCTGTGCACCACAGTGTTCGGCAGATGACATTTAATGTTGTCATATTTGTCTGTGTTTGGGTTGATGCATTCATGTTTATTCAAGGCATCTTGTCTGATAGCAGAGACGGAAAGTTTTAATCTCTCCTGCTTGATGACAATAATGAGGACCCCTGTCAAGCTCTGGTGTGAAATCACAGCACTGATTCTCACTGTGTTCACACTCTGTGTCAAGCGTGTATTAGGGTGAGTTAGAGAGCAAAATTAAATTAGATGTCAAAAAATGGAAGAAATAGTTGGAAACTATTAAACAGGGGCAGGGTAGGCTGCTCATTTCACATTTCTCCAGGCGCACACTGTGGACACACCATGAATTTCTATGGTAATCAAATGAAAGTTCTAGCGAGGCCTCAGACAGCGAGGGCAAGAAAGGTCCAAGAGAGTTTCTCACATTAAATCACAGAGTAGAAAGACCAATTCCACACAATGTCAGGTTTCAAATAAGCTGTTATTCCAGTGGCCCATCCAGTGATGGGAGTAACTAAATACATCTACTCAAGTACTGTGCATAAATACAATTTTGTACTTTTCTTGAGTGTTTAACCATTTTTTACACTACATTTATTTGACAGTTATAGTAGCTAGATAGCTTTAAATTAAGACCTTATTTTGAAAAAAGAAAAAAACATACGATGGCCGTATAAAATGAGTAGTATTGTTAAAGATTTAGCCGGTGGTTTACACCCTTTACCAAAAGCGATGGGCCCCTTGTGAAGTTTTAAATGCCTGTGAGTTATTCACACTTCCAGTAAAGAGACGTTTCCCTCTAAACTACTCAGGTGTTTCTACCTAAACTCAACCTCAACCAGCTTCAGCAGTAAAATGGGACTCACAAATTGATGCACCAGAGCTAAAAATGGAATAATAATGCAAAATTCATATATAATATATATCATATGTAATTATTCATTAGCACAGTGGTAATCTTGCTGACAATACTTATTCCTACCACTGGATCTATCAGCTTGGTACCAACAAATTGCCTTGCCTGCAAAGGAAAAAGAGCCATTTTAAGTACTTTTGTAAGAGGCATGAATTACAGTATTCTTCCATCTCACTTGTATTGGCATTCTGTCAATTGCCTGAAAACACAGCGGCCTCTGGTGTATTTAAGCTTTCGCCCACTGATACTTCCCTTTCTGCTTCAGTAGATGGCGCACAAGTGCATTTTCAGCCTCAGCTGGCCTTGCGAAACACATCCTTTATAGTCTTCCTGCAGGTCATCAGTGCGGTTTGTGCTGCTGAGATTATTATTGTCCTTTTGCAACTCACTTTGTTTCATTTTCCAGTAGACTAAATTGGATAACTCCAGGATGCCTCTTCACTGAGTATTTTCCTTATTATAGGACATTGCGGTCATGTTTGCCTAATTCAGGGATCCCTCCTAATCTTTATCAGCATCAAGGCAGATAATGGTCAGCCGTCACTGGTGTTAAGGCTTAACTACCCAGCCAAAATGAGGTTTCAAATTGTGCACCATTATCAGGGACTCACATCCCATTACCTCCACGGAGATGTGTTGCACTGATGCATTTTGATGGTACTCCCACATAATAGAGAGAGTCAAGAAGCGCCAAACTGTTATCTACGCTTGAGGCGGGCAAACTGTATTACCTTTCCATTTCAAAGAAAATTGCACAAGTGGATCGGGTTTCACAGGCAGGCAGGTCCAGCGACTTAACCAGAGCTGATCACAGAGGACGAGAAGATTTACAAAGCTGCAGCTCATGTTGCCCTGTGTCAGCATCGTTTGGGAGAAAATAAAGACATCCTCCTCTCTGTCAAATTCCTGCAGTAACCTCAGTAGGATACTTCAACGGGTGAGGAATGAAGGAGGAGGAGGAGGAGGAGGAGGAGGAGGAGGTGAAAGCAAAACATTCATTTGTGAGTCAGCCTAAAGCTCCGTCTGAGATCTCTGCTGAAACCTCAGTCTGAAACTCTTCTTTTCCCTCTTTCTCAGCGGTGTGGCATAAAGCTTGTCTGTCACTTGTCCCTTTAACAGAAACTCGAGGTAACCAATCAGCACAGCAGCAGATGATGTCATTTCTTGAAGCTTCAGCAGAAGAAATTCCCGGCACTTTTCCTGCCTTTCTCTATATTTATGCACATCTGCTCTGCTCTTAAGCTGTCATTACATTAAATGCCTCAATTATTCCTCGCTACAATGGTCAAAACCGACACCTGTGATCAGATAACAAGCTTAAAAATGACATCGTTATCCTCCCACCACTGCAATCCACGTAACATCGGTGTTTGAAAAAAAAAACTGGTCTATTTGGTAAAACGAGAACTTTATCAAAGTTGTTTTCTTGTGACTGAGTGAGATTGCGCACTTGAGGACATACTGCCTATATTCTGCAGAACAGGAGACATGCTCCATCCTGTTGGCATTCCTCAGCTCTGCAGAGACACTTCTGGAAAATTCCTACCTAAGAGATGGAAGAAGAGAGGGGGATGGTGTGTTTAAAAGAACAGTAGGGAAGAAGAAACATGCCTTTAAATTGTTTACATTTTTTATGTAGATCTTTCATTTTTAGATAAACCTTCACAACAAACTCTATTCTAAGAAAAAGACATTTGCATAATTTTGGCTTGCTGCAGGTTACAATAGGATGCGAAACCCTCCCTTACTACGTAGGCGTCTCCACACAGCAGTCATCCAAATGTCATGAATCTACAGCGCATCTTGAGGCTGACCAGATAAATTCCCATTAATTCTGCGCTCCACAACAATTGAATAAAAAAGGCCATGGCATGAATATTTATCACAGATAGATAGCAGTGCTTTCAATCAAATCCCGAACGCGCAAACACCATTCTTACCCACATGTAAAGTAGGAAGTATTTATTCAGGCCCGCCGTACTTCAGCAGGATAAATAGGCACTTGCGGAGCTATACATCTGCCATCCTTGTTGCCCTCTCCTCATCTAGAGAGCTTGGCCTATGAAGGGGAATCAGCATTAGACGTTGATACATAATTTAGTTTCCCAGCTGTGTTATCCAACCTTTGCTACCAAATAAATATGTAAAGCCCGCGGCTGTGGCTCTTATTTTCAAAAGTCAGAAACTCATTCTGCTCCTCATGTTCTATTCAGATAAGCAGAGGCTAGAAAATAACCAATGCCAGATTACAAACTCTCAATTTAGTGCCAATGACGTCCAGAAATAAAATGATGCAGGAATCGTCTGTGGGATAAATAACAACCTGTGTTTGCCATTCAGGACAGTGTCGATGAGGAAACTTTTTTTCTTAATTTTAGAGTGGTTCAATGTACTCGTACAGTCAGAGCAGTAACTTTATGGTGAGTTTGAAAATTATCTTTCCGGTTGAGTCCTTTGCAGATTGAATAATAACTTATTTTGTACAAAATTTTTTTTTTCTTTTTCACTTCATTTTTTACATTATTAACATTGTAAATATGAGCTCATGAGACAGATCGAGTGTCCACATCATGCACACATCTCACCTCTCACTGCTCTCTTCTCTCCAATGGGAAACAAACATCCCCAGCAAAATAGTCTGAATGAAAAACTTCACAACAATTCACACCTCCCTCCTTTGGGAGCAAGCATTACACCTGTTAGCCACGAGAGCAAACACATTATTATCACCTGATCAGTTCTCGCAGCTATAAATAAGGCTTTTAGAGCCTGAAAGTCATTCTGCGGTGGTACAAAAATGAGCGAGTGACAGAACGAGGCGCTCGGTTGCATTTTGGATTGTGGCCCCGATGAGCATCAGGGTTTTGGAGGAGGAAGCATCTGACATAGGAGTCAAGTAACTCCGGCAACACATCAGATGACAAACAGGACAAACGTTGCTGACATCCTGCTATCATTTCGACCTGTCATGGCAGGAAAAGCACAGGTGTTGCTGATAAGGTGATACTGGTATGACCGTGAGACAATATATAGCCTTAAACCTGAGCCCTTAATATGAAAAATGGTTTGTGAGCAAAGGCTTATTTAGGAGACAACTACAGTCATTTGTTGTCACCTTTAATGTCCACCCATTGAAGTAATTTATAAACCTTTTAAACTTTTCAACCCTTTTGGTCCTATTTTGGAGCAACTCATGAGGGGAATATCAATCATTTAAGCCACTAAATGCTCCACTATGCTCTCCAGCTAGTCACTAACTTCAACTATCAACAGGCAACAGCCACAATGTTACATGTTATGGGTGCATTTTGTACCATTTGTGTGTCTGAAAAGAATAGTCCAATATTTAAATCATTGCTAATTCATTCATTCATATCTGTACTAAGGATTCAGCTCCCTCCACTTTTTCATATTTTTATTTCAAGGCCACTCAACCAAAGCCAAATCAAAGATAAAATCTGCCATAAATAAGTATGGAAACAGTAAATCCTTCAAATCTATAAGTAAAGTTATTATTTTATGTTTTTTGGTATTTGGACTTGTCTCCTGATATTATATCATCACATTTAGAAGAAAAGGTACATATCTGTTCCTTTTACTGGTTGGGAACCCATTTATAAATTTGACCCCTGTTTCTGAAAGGGGGATCTTGCTCAAAGATCACAGCACCTTCTCTCACACACACACACACACACACACACACACACACACACAAAGATAGCATCTCTGCCCCCCAAGAAATGTGAAACTACCAACATGTGCCACTAATACAAGTTCTTCCACAAAGCACATGTCAAGACTATCACATGCTGCAACTCATGTCAACACACACACTTGCAGGTGTTGCACAGATTTGTACAAATGTCTTGGCATTCCTTATGAGGAGAGACCATTTATACTTGTGTTTACTGTGTTGAACAAAACATGAAGCTGACACACTTCATTAAAATACAGATGATTGAATTAATAATGGGGACAAAGCCAACAGAGAGCAGAGACAAAACGCTTACAAATGTTCATTCTCTTGTAAAGTAATTATGGAGCATCCACCACCCGCGTCCACAGAGTATCCGTGCTCTTTTCTGATGTAGGATCATCTCTGCTTAACAGGCTCGCCTCTGAAAAATTTGGTGTCGCCAATAATGTGCTCTTTCTGGCTTAGCTTGGATAATCCTGTAACTCTATATAGAACTGAAATGAGGAGACTTTGAGGAAAAGAGCTCCTCGAGGGTTAGTTTCAGTCTTGACGTCGCAAAGGCCATGCAGGTCCACCACCAATCCTTCAAAAGATTATGAGCTTCAGAGTGACAGCAGCCATGTTTTTTTCTGTTATAAGTTTATAGCTGCTGCTGCTGACCTTTTCCCAATCATCTTCCTCAGGTTGTCAACAGCCTGCGTTATCAGTTTTTGAAGTTACTTGTACCGTAATTGACTGTTTGCTAAAGCCTGCCTCTGAAGCCATTGTCCAGTCATAGTTTTGGTAACCATAGCAAAGCGTAGAAATGGTATATGAATACTTTGGACGGAGGTGGGTGCCTTTACAAAGCCAGAAAAACACCAAAATCTGAAGTGTTAGAAAGTGTGCTTGTGTTCTGCATCAGCAAATTACTGACGCTCACTTCCTGCAGTATGCAACTCAAATACACGACCAAAAACAAACTAAACTGATTCACTAAGAGGACAAAAGTTCAGACCCCCCCCCACAAAAAAAAAAACATGACGAAAGACAACAGAGCATGAATTCTCACTGACAGACAACCACAACACTAAACAAGGCAAACCAGCAGACCAGGACTATTTATACATGAGGTGAGTGAGGACAGGTGAGACCAATCAGGGGTGGGGTTGACAATCACACCAGTGGGAAAACACACAAAGGCAGGAAGTGGGGATCTGAAACGAGAGGGAGGAGGCGAGTGCAAAATAAAACAGGAAAAATAAAACAAGAGTGGACATTCAACTTAAAAGCTGACATGCACAGTGCTAAAAATGAAAAACTAACAAACATGATGAGACACAATGCAGTAGTAATCAAGCATTACTTCCAAAGGCTGGATGGATTATACTTTGCTGGCCTGCTCTTTAGCTTTATGTTATGTACCCAGACAATCCAAGGGTTATGTTAGAATTAATTATCACATTTTAATTTATAATAATGTGCTCTGCCCAGCAATGCAAGAACGATGCATTTCACCAGACGTGTGTTGCCATCAGGTGCATATTAAAGACACTTCTAGAGTGCTCTTGTTTTATAACTAATCAGCAGGAATTAGCGTTTATTTATGCAAGACAGTTACGGTTTATAAAATGTGGTCGTCAAAATCCATGGCAAAAAATAAGAGAAGCCCACCTTTGTTTGTTTCTGTGAGAACTAAAAGACATGCTTAAAACATTCCTGTGAATTGTGAGTGTGGTAAATCGGGAAACGTTGTCACTCTAATCTGCACACGTGCCAAGCTCTCCAAGGACATCTGTATGGATCTTCGATTTAATTGGAATATTTAGAACAGAAGGCAGTCGTTGTTGAGGATTATTACAAAATTAAGCATATTGTGATACTGTGCAGAGTACTACAAGAGTTATTGTAATTTTGTTATTTTAACACCTTTGCCTATATAATCACAATAACACTTTCTCACACGATTTTCCTTCCGCTTTAAATACCTTCAGGTGAGACTGTACTGTGCGCTCGAGAACAGTCTGGCACTATTTACTGTCTGTGCTTCTGTTCTGTCAGGCAAGTTATGAAGAAATAAAAAAAACATCGGTGCTGAATTGTTGTTTTGTGTGGCTTCACAATCACACCTCCTACACGTTTCACAGAAACCGTGCGTGTTGATTCAATTAAGAAATTAATAGCTACCACTGCATCAACGCTATCTATCACTTATCATTATTTCTCTTCGACAGTAATGAGTGCGGGAGTCTGTCTAACTCACAGTCTGGACATAGAAACCTGTCGATTTCATTAGCATTGTAGGAATAGTTTCGATCACAGCGGTGTGGTTGCAAGTTAGCACGTAGAAAAGAGTTTCCCTGCAGACTGGCCATCTATGACAAATGCAGTCTGTTTATTTTTACCACTGATAATTGCATGAGAAAATCAATGTCTGTAAGAAAGACAGTCAGTTGCTTAGCTTTGTATAAAGACTGCAAACAAGGTGATGCAGCTCGCCTGGTTGTGTCATTAAACTATTTGGGATTTTGACACTTTTTAGATGCAGCTCGGGTGCTGTATTCAGCCACGCAGGTCGCTGACATATTCTCTCCATCGTTTGTTGCCTTCTACCTGCACAATTTGACCAAATAACCTTTATAAAAAGACAAACCGGTGCGGCATGCACCCGGTCACACCTTGTTCACATTTTCTGCTGCTTGTTTTGTCTCAGGATTAACTTTTGACTGCAGAGGGTGAGGAATCTAAATTGGCTCTCAGTGACCCCTTTCAGTCCCCTTAGACAATGTATTGACTTTTCGTGTCAAGGTACCAAAACCCTGCGCTCTAAAGTTCGCGGGGAAGAGACAAAAAAAAAAAATCAATGCACCTGTGAATCTGTGTATTTGAAAACAAGCATTCAGGAAATACACCTTGAATAACCTTTCCTTTATTATATGGGGTTGGAATTCAGGTCTCAGGATGCAGTCGGGTGAAGCTGCACATCATTGTTAGATGTCACAGATTTCCATATTAGTCAGACAGCACAGTTGACTTCCTGATATAGAAAATAATCACATGCACAGCACACACATAAACGCAGAGGTCTAAATCCTCCGCGTAATCATCCGCCTTTTGGAAGACCAAATTCTGGCAGTGCGATATTTGACCCAGGTGCTCCGCGCCTGCTCTGCTGTGTGACCGGGTTAACTAATGGACTAGCTAATCAAAGGGTGTTGGTCGTGTCTGTCTCACCTTTGTCAATAGATGAGTGTTGACCTCTCAACCACGCCTGCCCCCGTCCCCTCCCACAGTGCAGACACACAAGCCCCCCGCGCTTTCATTCAAAACAAACCAGGACTAATCAGCACCTCCAGCCAGCTGGAATGTTCCCAGTTTCTATAGAAGTAGAGGCTTAGAGAAAAACCAGACAGGTATTCTGAGCAGAAAACAAGCCCAGACTCATTCATTGATGAGGCTGCAGTGTGCCATTATATATATATATAAAAAGGGAGTGTTTTGGGAGCTTTTGTATTTGCAGTCTCACTCAGAGAACACACTCCTGGCAGAGGAAATGTTGTAAAATTCTGCTAAATGTGACTACTAATGAAGCCAAACATAATGAAACAATGCCTCTCATTGCAGCTTAATGTGTTTAATCCCCATGGCAACAGGAGCGGTGCGTTTTCTTGATGGTTTCGGACACTTCAGAAAGGAACTGATGAGGTGTTTGTGGTGCTGTGTGCGGCGCGGTGACGGCACCGACTGGCCATTCACGCTCCAGTAATATTCAGATAAGGCACAATGTTGCAGCAAGTGTTTTCAGTGATTCCCGCTGCGATGCCATCCCGCCACTGTTATTACTGCACGTTCTATTACACCATGTCAGTGAGAGAAGTACATAAACACAGGGTACTGACAGACCCCCTGTCTCACACATGAATGGGAGAATTATCCAGCTTCCTCCTGCCCTAACACATTCATTTTGGGAGGGAACCTTTGACATGATGCACACAGCTCTTCATTTAAGAACTATTTTAAAGTATTAAAGCGTTTATGATGTTCAGTCACTCAGCGTTGGCCTCTGGGTGGCACTAGAGAGGCCTAATTCCTAAATTTCCGTTTACACGTGTGTTGAGACTTTTATTTTCTATGTGGGTATAATCAAAATTTTCATCATCACAATGGATCAAGTTCCTTTCCAAGTTCCTGTCAGCTCTGCAGAGCTTATTTTGGTTTTTTGCATGCACTTTTAGTTTTTTTTTTGTTTGTTTGTTTGTTTGTTTCACTTTAACTGCTCTCACAGTGTCATTTTTGGCTTCAGCAGGCAGCAAAGAAGCTCTTAAAACTTGAGGTACAGAACACTACCTGCTCAGCAGGTACCAAACAGCAGACAGACACTCTCAGAGACTCAGCTGGTAAAAATGCAGTTCTTCTTTCAGCAGCTAGAGAGTGAATGATAATGCTGCTCTATAACTTCTGGAAGTGTAAATGAGTTACTGTTTGCTAGCAAGTTCCCCATATCATCCCAAAAGGTGATAATATGTCAGTGTTGAGCTTATGCAGTTCATTTCTGCTGTGCCAAGTGGCCAAAAAATCTCTATTATAAAAGTGCTGCATCACAAAAGTAGCTTCGAAGCTTCAAAGGCAGCAGAATTAGACTACAGACTGTTTGACTGTTGTATGTTAATTTAATATTAGTGATGATCCAGCATGTAAGCAACGTTTTAATGTTTAACTGACTATATGTTTTGTAAAATTATTTGTAAAATGATGGTCTTTAAGAGTAAAAACTACAACATATACCTCTGAAATGTAGTAATGTAGAAGGATCTTGTTTAAGATGGAAACATGTAGCGGTCTGTAATGCGATTATATTGAGTTGATCACTGAAAGATTTGATCAACTGCCTGATTCACATTTACAAGAAACACCATGAACCAGGATCACTGAATATTGCACATGACAATGAAAATTATAACAAAAGTCTGGGGTTTCCTGAGGTCGGGACATAAAGAGTTCATTGAAACTGCTCCCAAATTTCAAGCTTTCTTCACTCAGTGTTGTTTGATCAATTTCAATGACTACTGAACCGAAAAGAATAACATTAAAAAGTGATTTTAAAATATTGCAGAAATTTTGGACACTCAGTGTAATTGTATCTCCTAGCAGCTGCCAATAGTTGAAATTGTGGAAATTTGATTATGATTTGGACTTTATTATGATTCTCAATAAGAACTAATCACATTGCACCATATTTGTCTAGAGCTCACACAAATCATTTTCACACAGGGCCTCCGTTATTTTCCACTGGAGAGACAGCCCATTTGTATTCTGGGTGTGACATCTCGAATCTGCATCCAAATGGGAATGAAATATTTATGCTGCAAAATGATGGCACTCTTCATTGTCAAATTGCTCGAACATAAAAGTGCATTAGAAGGTAGGTGCATTCCTGCCCAGGCAAGTCAGAACAGAACCATCCAATGAGGCGTCAGAGAGGGAGAGAGAGAGAAGAAGACGAGGGGAGTATCAAGGTAGAGAGACAACCTCGGGCCGAAGAGCCTGCAGACAAGGCCGACACCCGGGAATCTCACACAAAACCATTCAAATTGCAATAATGGCCAGTGTCTTTTGTTTCATTATTCAAAGACGGGATTACTGTATACATTTGTTGGGAGCAAGGCAAGGCAACGATAGTGCTTACAATTAAGTGTGCTCATGATGCCAACAAGCAGTGAGCGTTTGAAACAGCTGTGATATGTTTATGTTACATTTAAATGTGTCATTAGTGAGCAAATTTCTGAATTAGTGTTATAGCCTAACATACTGTAATTTGCATTTTAATGTAGATGCAGACGGATGCAAATGTCACACAGTACAATCCCACTTCATAATGCAGACCATCTTGGAAATTAAACATGATTTAAATGATCTGTGCCTTGTAGAAAGTTGCTTTTGTTATCAGTTCAACTGAATCACACAAAAACAAAGTCGTCCTAACCTGTAATTACTTTGTAGGGCTTTATTTTGAAATTTAATTAGCAACAACAAAGCTGTGTTTGGCGATTATTGTTCAGGTAATTGTAAAATATTTAATAGTAATCATGTCATGATGATGTCATTGATGTTGTGAACAATGCTGTTTCCCACATGTTGGCACTGCTATGTTTTTTATAGAACCTACTGATCACAGGGGTTATTTAAATAGAATCTATAATTATAAAACAACATTGTTTGAGACACTTTCCCGCATTAACATGTGCCATCATAGAGGCTTTCCACAAAGTGAGTGAGTGCTGTGCTGAAGTTCACATTCCTCACAGTGACGTGTTTCAGCAGAGCCTTCGCTCTGTGTGCTAACCCCCTCAGGGAGCATAGTGCTGAAATCCAGCACCTCTTCATTCAACAGATCATTCAGTCCAAGGGTCCGCGCTCTCCCCAAAACATCTCTGAATGACAGTGCTTCTTAAGCAGTACATTTGCTTGTTCATTCCAGCAAAGGATGGAGGACGCATGTTTATGTTCTGAATGCACTGTTGACCAAAGTGTCAGCTTTGAGGAATGTGTCCTGCTGAGACAAAAGTGCAAGTTGAAACTCAAAAACAACAGTTTTATTCTGAACAATAAAACCCTCTGGGCTGATCTAACTTACTGAGACATTAAACAAACAAAAAATAATTGAACAGAGTATTTTCCAGAAACCCTGATGGGTATTGAGTGGATAAAATCATGTAAAACAAAAATCATGTAAGACCAGATCTCATCTGAAGTCATAAACCAGCAGCCATCAGATCGTCTCAGCAGAGTTTGTTAAGCAGGCTAACACACTTTGTGGACTGCCTGTTGTCATTCAGTACTTGATGTTTAGATGTTTGCAATATTGTTTTAGTAATATCAGTAAAAGAAATCGTGTTAACACATCGCTTTTGTGGATGGGAGCTGCTGTATATCACTGGGTCTTTTTGATCTTGTCTGAGGCAGTTCTCCCCCCAAAAAAACAGCACACACCTTTGTCAGACACTTCAAGGAGACATCAGTTGATGCACTTGATACACGCTGATACACGCTGCCAGTAGGGTAAAGTCTAGCTGCGAAAAGACAAGAAATAGACTTTATTTATTTGCATGTGCGTTTTAAACGAAGCAACGCTATCGATCCAGACAGTTCACAGTGGAAGCAACATGGCCGCTGGGGCTTAAAGACATTCTCCTGCAAAGTCTTTCTCTGTGTGGTTAGTAAGCCAGACGCGAGGCTGCCTCCGAGCGGAGTCTTTTTAGGGGCTCGTTTTTCAGCTGTCACCTTCCAGAGGTCCAAAAGATTACCTCGAACAAGTCACACTGTCCAGAGCTATCTGGCCCACACAGAACACAGAGGTAGAGCACTGTCTGTCTCTGGAGAACAACAGCTCATAACTCAAAGATATTGGTGTCCTTGTCAATGAAATCACATATAAAGAAGATTGGGCTCAAATGAATGTGCTCTCGAGAGAAATATCTTGTCAGGTGAGGCTCGGCGCAGCTAGTCTACCTTCAGGAATGTGTCCGCGCCGTTCCTCCCAGCCCATCCCGCCCCCACCGGCCCTGCCATTGTGAGGGGGGAAGGAATGCTTTTCAAAAAGTCGCTCCTTTCACGGTGGGGGGATGTCGGGTGTCGCCCCATTTTTCATTTAAGGTTGAAAGGAGGATACTTGCAGCTGGAGAGCAGAGCTGCAAAGTTTCTTGCTAATAAAATGTTTGTTTTTTTTTCTTTTCTTTTTTTTTTGGTCTGCCAGAAAACAAAGAAGACTATCTATTGTGGAGATGGCAGTTCAGTTAATGGCAAGAATTTTTTATAATAAATTACACAGGATTATTATGGTGATTTTAGTGCTGAATGATGCTCAGGAGGTAGAAATACAGATATTTAACTAACTGCAATTTTTTTTTCTCTTGTCACAGTTGCAAATGATCATTCAAATATTTTTACTCAAACGGGTTTGAAGGGCCTCTGAAGCGCTTCAGAGATGCTCTGGACTAATGAAGAAGCTAGTTTACCCTAGAGAGCGAGACAAAAATGAACAAATTACAGCGGAGACTCATCAAATAATGAACACGAGGCCCCTATTAGATGAATAATACATGAAACTCCTTTATTCCATTTGTAAGAGTTCGCCTTCCTTTGAGTTTTCTCTCAACGCCTTTGAAGTGGAAAAGATGTTGTGTCTGTTAATGAGAGATTTTTTTTCATTTTCTTTTCACAGCAGTTTTGCGAATACTACCTTTACTTTGATTCCCAATTATGTGTTTACAATATCTTTTCCTGAGTTCTTGGCAGAAGAGCCACGCCACATTGATAGGGTGTGGCCGCTTTTTATGGCTGAAAAAAAAAGAAGGGCCGCCCTCTTCAGGTGCTTGTATCTTATTGGTCGGCGTAACCCTGTAAAACACCAATACCTGAACCAGGTAGAGAAAAAAGTCAGAGAGCGAGACAGATAGCACATTGTCGGTTGTACCTCCAGTCCCTTGTGCAGACTGCTTTGAGCATTTTTTTTGTAATGTGATTTGCATCACATTCACAGAGTCACTGGGGGGCTAAAGGCGCAAATAAGGTGAGTAATAGATTTTTAGCAAGGTAAGGCATTCATCCATGCACAGAAAAAAAAGCTACAAGTCTAACCTTGCAAATGCTTCAGACTGAATATTTATCAATAGCTACTACTAAAACCAGTATTCTGTTACAAAAGTCCTTGTGGTGAATTTATTAAGAGGATGAGATCACCTGGAGAAATCTTACGCTTGGAAGCAGCATCTGTATTAAGATTCTGCAGGACCAGCAGAGATTTTTGGGCATGGGAGGGCAGGAGTGTGCGAGTCTAAGTGCATAAAAGAAGGGGAAAGTATGACTATCAGAAAGCTTCAGGTGTGGGGGAGGTGAGCGATGTGTGGAGTTGGTGTTGTGTTTCCCTGGGACTGTGACTCTGAGGCGGACAGATAGTGAAAGGCTGGCCGCGGTGTCTGGTGGCAGCGGTGGGCTTGAGGAGGGCTGTGGTGGGGTTGCATCACCGATGACTAAACAGTCATTCAGCCCAGGCCTGTGATAACGTGCCAGAGCCCAGGATTTCAACAGGAGCCTGAAACCCTGGAGCCACACAGAGCAAGGGCAGGCCTGGTCTCGCTCAGGCTCAGGCTCAAACTTAAACTCATGAAAAAAAAAAAAAAAGGGAGAGGCCCACATCCAATTCCTGCTGCACTCGCTGCCACCCCCTCAAACCTTGGAGGCTTCCTCATAAATCACACAGCCCCCGATCGTCCTCTCCGCGCCAGGTGCCAGGGTCGGCCTCCATCCCGAAGCTTAACACTGAAAGTAGAGCTTAAGCCCTCCGAGTTCCAGCAATAAACACGCTCATTGTGGCGCGTCACTTTGGGGAAAAAAACCGAGATGAATCAGAATCGCAGCGAGGAGCTCAGGGTGGAAACGAAACGCGGCTGTGTTGTGTATGTTTGTGTCTTACGTTTCAGGCCCGTTCTCCGCAAGAATATTCCATGTGTTCTATCCTTCATTCCACCGGAGTCTGTATCTGTATTTAACCAGATTTCAGTGGTGTGAAGTGTAAGAGACATGGGGATACGGCTTCGCAAGCTAACAGGCGTTTTACCAGAAGGCGTCCAAACCAGAAGTCAAACTTCATTTGTTTCATTCTGACTGCATTTTGAATGTTTTTAATTTTTTTTAAAATAAATTCTTGCTGTTCTTGCTATTATTTTCTGATCATACTGTTCATAAAATGGTGCTGCAGTTATTGTGTGTTTTTATATATAATACAAAATATGTTATGCATGGATTTTTAACACGAGATACTGTACTGGACAATGCGGTTATATGAATAAATTTCCTGACCTTATACCCAGTGTTTCTTTTTTCTCTCCTAGTGCAACACCCAAATCATCACAGAGCCATTATACCACCCACACCCAACTTTCTGTGGTTCTCAGCCCCACAGCATGATTTTTTTTCATTAGCCAACACCGAGAATTTGAGAATCAGCCCACACAAACAACCTTTACTGTTTGGCAAATGAAGCTTATTAACAATTTAAAACATGCCCTGACTGTAGCCCACACAATAATGCCATTAAACATGTTTCTCCCTGCTATAGATGCATCTCAGCTACTCCCAGCACACTTCTCTCCAGTAGTGCACATCAAAGGCAGAGACAGACGTCCTTGCCATTTTACTTTTCCGTGCATCAATATTACAGTTTCATTTTATACTCACTCATACATGCATTACCTCTCTTTGTAATGCCGGTGATAGAGAGTCCATATGTAGGCTAAGCTTTGTGGTTTTTCTAAAGCTAACTGCAGGGTTTTTCAGCTAGACCTGGTCTGGATGAGGCTTTAAAGTTCAATAGAATTTTAAATAAAACGCAGCGTTGCATCTGGAGGTTTGTGAGCATGCCCCCTCACTGCCGGGGTCTGCTTTGTTTTGGCTCCTGACAATCAATCTCCTCTGGAGACTTTTTAAAATGTGAAACAGTAATAATAATAATACCGCAGAGCAAAGCAACATGTTTTTGGCCCATGGTTATGCATGTGGGTACACTCGCATAAATAAAAATGCACCCTCCAAGTCTTGCCGGGGTGGAATGGATTTTTTCCCCGATGGCTTCCAAATGTGTTTTAGTTACTTAACAATGTCAGGCTTTTAAGTGTGTAGCTGCGAGCAACGTTAGTCTCTCAGACAAAACAACACTGCGGTAAGGCTGCAGAGACAATGTGCAAGCCGAGATGTCCAGGAGATGCCCAAAATATGTTGTGAGATCTAGTTGACCTGCAACAGATGTGCCTGTCACATTGAACCTCGGCTCTATGACATAAAACCACTGTCACATCTATTAATATAATAATATATATCACCTGATATTTACTTCTGTTTAATAAATATCTCACAATATTCAGCACAGTATTGAAAATTGGTAGTATAATGTCAGTTGTCAGAAAATAGAAAATATGTCATTGATACACTGCTTTTGACCATCTGAGAAGGTCATTTGATTATATTGGCTAAATAAGCAGGCTGATGCAGTTATAATAAAGGGTTTTTCTCTTATTTTAGACTTTTTTTTTTTTTACTAAATTACTTACTTATGAATGACTTGAATTACTAATTCAAGAATGGTTGATTAATTAGGAAGAAGATAACTGTTGAGTTTTACCAACAGGTCTGATGCATTTACTATCTTTTAGGTGTTGGGGTAAAATGCTGTGAACATATTTTCAGTGACATATAATGTATTTTGAATGATAATTGATTGTTACCACAAAAAGAAAGAATGCTATTTTTCAGTTGCCCTGTTTACAATTGAACAAATTCTAGATCAGATTTGAAAGTAAACTTCCCATATTGTTGGGTAAAGTTAGACTTACTTCAGCTAATATGAAAGTCTGGAAATTGTGCCTCTTCTTCGTCTTTCTGCTCCTGCGTTCAACACTCGGGGAGGACACAGGTGAGAGCAAATGTTCCCACAGCAGGTGCAGTTACATCAGCAGCCAGCCATGTTATAAGACTTCAACTGAAAAAAAAAAAAAGAAACTCGCAGTGAGACTGGATTTGCTGATTGCTCTGTTCTCTGTTGTGAAATGTTGATTATTCAGTTTCTATTCTCTGCAGCTGAGGAGGGTAATATGACAGTTTCACGCCACACAAGCAGCACTCGCTAATTGAGAGCGCAGGCACGCTGCAGAACTGTTGTGTAGTGTCAGCATCACACTTCATTAACTGGAGTCTGCAGTGTCCTGAACGGTCATGCCTCCATCGCTTACTCTGATGTGTGTGTGTGTGTGTGTGTGTGTGCTGTGGCTGCTCAGTGGCGGAGGACATCGGCGTCCATCAGCTTGAGCGCCTGGTGGAGCTGCTGACGTCCAGCGAGTGCAAGGACCTGCTGCTCGCCCTCTCTCACCCGGAGGAGAACATCTTCCAGCACATCGAGCGCCTCTCGCCGGAAAGAAATCGACTCGATCTCAAGCCCCGAGCCAAGAGAGATGCCTCCTCTGCTGCAGGTTAGCACTCATCATCGTCTGAAGCACTTGGCTCTAATGTCTGCATCAGAGGAGAGCTTCACATTTCTTTAAAGTCTGTATTAAAACAACAGCACAGAGTGTGAAGAATATGAAAGAGTTATCGGCCACTGCAGCGATCCACCTGTTAATACCTGGTTTCTAATGCGCAAAAATGCATACTAATGTTCACCTGAAGCTCTCATGAGGCCTCAAATATCCTCCATGTGCAACTATCCTCGCACTGCAGCTCAGCAAGGAAATACTGAAGGGAAAAAATGTAACTTTAACATTGGACTGGATTTAAAATAGCGAGCTTATTCTTTTACACCCTGAAATAAGGTAGAAATGACGAGAAGTATTCCACCCTGAGACCTGTCGGTTCCTCGCACGTCCAGCACAGCTCGGGGAGTTTCAGGCAGCAGGCTGACTGTCAGAGACCTGCCTGTCTGAGGGCCATATGTTTTGTGTTTACTAGATGGCGAGGATCAGTGCCGGACGGCCCTGACAGACTGGCTGCTGAGGAACGGCGAGGAGACCTACTACGACAGGCTTTCTCGCGCCTTGCAGCACATCGGCAGAACAGACATCGCCATCGGTGAGAAACGAGCGGCGACGGGAAGAACTCTTGCCTCCCATAGTCTCCTTTTTTAATAGACTCATTCTGTGTGGTGCTGCTAATGTAATGGGTTTCAAATGAAAATAATTCACTTTTAATGTACAGTGGAGTGTTGTTGATGACAGACATCCCAGCATGTCCCTTGACAAAAAGGAAACTGGAACAAAGCCTCATTTGGGTACATGGTGGTGTATTTTCTAAAATTGGTTTATTTCGGTCAAGAGGGCCTCCTCAGGACTTTAACAACACCGCATAATTGCTTCATTACTTTGAGTTTCATTTTAATTGGAACTTCAAAAGTGGCGTGTTTTGCACACTGCCAGTCTCTGGCATTGCAGTCCAGTGTACACACAACTCCACAGCCGAGTGGCGTTGGATGGAAGGAGGTGTAAATGATCTGACAGAGGACTCAGTGGAGCTGACACCAGCCACAGAACAAACCATCTGCTCCTTTCATCAGCAGCTTTGGAGTAAAAAAAAAAAAAGACAAGGAGAGGATGGGAAGAGATGAGTTATAAGACACGGGCGGGGGAGGGGGCTTTGATGAAAAAGACTGTGTGGATGCAGAATGCAGCAATTATCGTGCACTTGATTGCTGTTCTGAGGAGATCTGCTCACACGTAGAAACTTGAGTGGTTCGTTTTGTTTTGTTCTGAACTGAAGGACAACGGTTGCACTCCTGCCAGAACTAATTATGTTCAGGGCAAGAAAACAATACAGAAAATCATATTTACAGTCTTTCATAGGATGACATGGATACACTTTTAGCATTTAAAGTGATGGAGAAGTACTTGTAGACTGGCTCTGTGTTTGTGTTTTTACAGAAGTGGGGAAAAACATCAACCAGGACAAAGCTTTGAGCCTCAAGCGCCACGTCGAGGACTATCACAAATATGTCAGCTCTTTAAACTTCCCACCCGTACAATCCCACGAAGAAGACCACAAGCATAAAGACCAGAGGGTCAGGAAAAAACAAGGTAACTTATCCCATGCCACATTAGTTTGGGACACCATGAGTGATGGAGAACTGAGTCTTCATACGTGTGGCCTCAAATATCTTCGGCTATTCGTGTCAAAAGGAGATTTTTTTGGGTTATCTCTCTGGAGACTGTCTGAATGTCAAATGATATAATGTTTCACTGAACCCTGAATCTATTAAGTGTTTAGATGAGATGCCGGATTAGATTTGGTGGCCGTGGGCATGCTTCCAACTCATTACTTCTCAACATCAACACTCTCAGTTTTTGAGGAATATTTCCCAGGATAGCTAGAAATTCGAAAATGTAATTATCACCTGTCCATTTTTTTTTTTTTTTTTTTGCTTCATTCAAGTTAAAACGTGACAGGAACGCTCCCGCAGTCCTTTGAGAAAGTAAATGTATCTGACCTGTTTGTGCGGTGTGTGTGTGTGTGTGTGTGTTTTAGTTAGGGATCTCACTTGGCGAGACCTGGATCTGATCGTGGAGCGGCCTCCTGTCCCTCCGTACCAGAAGGGGCCTTGGGATGTCGCTCTGCCTCTCCTGTTCGGCATCCTGCTCGGCTTCGCAGGTACCCTGCTCGTGGGTGCCTCCATACTTCTTGTCGTCACCCACGTCTCCCGCAGAAACCAGCCGAGCCGCTCCCCCGTGGTCACCGGCAGCCCGGCAGCAAGCTGAAGATTGGAGACGCCATGCTGGACGCTGCAGCTTCTGTGGGGACAGAGGCTGCAAAATAGAGCTTTAAATTGTCCAGGAAACCAAAAGTCAGCATTGTGCCCAACATTTAATGCATGTGCGACTGCCTTACATGAGTAAAGAAAAAAAAATAGATTATTCTGTCTGCTTACTATTAATTTCAAATAAGTTTCTTTTGTGGAATTTAAAACACCAGACTCCTCCAGTCCAGCAGAACCAGTGCAGAAACTCACTATCGATTCCACCACACCAGCCCTAATTATGACAAATTTGACAAGAATAATTCCGTTTCAGATAAAGTAATTATCCCTGCTGTGTATTGCGAGAGTGGTAAGCATTATTGTCTTGCCAGTGGGTAGATGACTAGTGGTGTGACAGATGCGCTGGAACCCGGCCCTCACACCAAAGGTTGTTCCGGTGTTACTGTGATAGTGATGCCACTTTCCATTTCCCCTCCAAGTGACGGCAATGTGCCCGTCTGGCATCGAAGAACAACTAATTATCCAGCCTGGCGCCTGCTTCCCCCGGAGCCTGCCGATACCTCCACAGGCAATCCAAAAGACTAATAACAATGACAATGCTAGCAGACAATGGAGCACTCTTGGTTGTGATGGCAGCTTCTGGCGGGTGACAGAAGCCAAATAGAAAACACAGGGCTATATTTTCTGAACGTGTGAAGTGGCGAGGATTGTTAGCAAGCTGAAATAACTTGATATATGAGATGGCGCAGAGAAGTAGGTCCAGGCAGCGGCGTCGTAAACCAAAAAATGTCCACATTAGAAGATTCATTTAACTTTGTTGACACGTGCGATTTTTAATTAAGGGAATTATTCGCTCACAACGAGGCTATTTTCACATACTCTGCTGAGTATGTTTCATAAAAAGCGAGGCAGGACGCGCGCTCGTGGCACTGGGGTACGTTCTCGCTTCTAGTTCCCCGTTTCTTACGCTATCCCTACTTTCTTCTTCGTAATTGAACTAATTACTTCATTATACAAATCTGGCCTAATGTGCTTCAGGAGGCAGACAGCTTGGATTAACAGTGGCGCTAAGCAGCAATTACAGACAATTAGTTCATAAATCAACATTTAAACAAATTACGGCGCCAAGCTAAACTGTATGAGCAACGCTCCGAAAGGCCAAAAGGGCATGGATTTGAATTTTGACTTATTACCATCAAGTAAAAGGACACATACTCGTTCCTTAACTATGCTTTTTTGCTGTAACTTTATACTAACTACTCCTTTTGGATTAGAAGTATCATCATAATCTGATAATCTAATGGACACTACTCTGTTTGGATTTTGAAGAGAAGCATTTTTACATATTTGGCACATAAAGCAAAAGCTATAATATATTGTGATAACATTTTGTAACCGTTTGTCTCCCTCATCGTGTGTCTTCAGAACAACATTGTGTTTCACCTTCACCGCTAAGCGTCCCAGGTGGCACAGCAAGAACTCCTCACAACAAAACTTCCTCTGTCCTTCAGTTTTCCCCTGCCGGCTGTTAGGATCCTGCAGGTGCTGACTATGACAGGTTCACCTGCTGTGGGCTCACCTGTATTTCTGTAACCAGTGGAGAGGAAAGCCAGAGTACTGTATGCCTGAGTGGCTCGCAGAAACAGCTTGCCACATGGGGCCTGCATCATGGCTGTGACACTCCTTAGCATAGCCAGCGTCCCACCAGGAAGCTGCTCTTAGCGGAGAAAAGAAAACTACAAACGCCCCTGAGCCTGTTGAGGCACACTGGATAACTTTAGAAATATGCAGCATGGCACACGATTTCGATTTGCGATTGTCTGCAACCTGCACCTTTAAGACGCAGTTCATTTGCAGAGCTCTGTAAATGAGCACCGAAGTGGGCCAGTGTTCATTTTCAAGCCATTCTCATGCAAAGCGATGAAGCAATCATAGGCGTCATGGATGGATAAAGAAAGGATCTGACATGAAATTGACATTTACAGCCAAGACGGAGCCGACGTGTGAGGGTACGGTTTCGAGGCATATCCATTCTCATGTAAAATAAGGCTTTTTCTTTTTTGTTATATCCCACTGGTTTCTTTGGGTCATTTAATAGTTTGTGGAGCAGCAGCTTATCAAACTGGATTCTCTGAGGAGGGCACATCTGTCTCTTGTCATTGGCTCAGCTCGGCGTGCGGAGTCAAGTGTTTGTCTGGATGAAAATGTAGACGGACGGGATGTGATGCGTGCCAAGGGGACGCTCAGACTGTGGGGCTGTGTCCTTGATGTGCTGAGCCTGAGCGTTCTGCACCGGGGCCCTCTGGGGTGTGCTTAGTGTCACTAAAGGCTTTAACTTCCCCCTCCCTCCATTTGCATCTTCATTCATCTGCCGGGCCGCTGAGGTGCTGCAGTCCCCGCTCAACCATCACTCTCCCTTTGCTCAATATATATGGATCACAGGAAACAAGATCACAACACCAGCTCTTTTACAGTCATACTTTTTTTTTTTTTTTAATCGGCCTCGGCTCCAGCCTTCACAACTTTGTCTTTCATGGTTTCCTTGGGGGAATCTGATACTTCTTCAAAGTTTTTCCTGCTGATCAGACAAGAACCACCCTGTGTGTTTTCAGGTAAATCCACAGTGCCATCCTGTGGTCAAAAGAGGTCAAAACAGCAGAAAAACAACCACTCAGGAATTATTTAAATAAGTTGAGAATTGTAGTTTTAATAATTCTGCTTACGGGCAGTTTTAAATGGCTGTAATAAATCTGAAATCTGAAGAGATTAGTGTTAATATTGAGGAATAGTTATAGATGCACAGAGAGAGCAATAAAAGGCATTTTGCATTCAGCACCACAGATCTCCTCAGATTTTTGAAAAGACACATGATCATCACTTTTACATACATGACTCCAAATGTCTTCCAAACTTCCAGACAGTGTACATTGTGTTTTTTTTATTGTCCTGTCTATAAGAAGCAGCTGTAGAGAAGCAGCTGTAAAGCGTTGCAGTTGTTAAATGCAGGAGAGAGAGAGGTGAGTGAGATGGTCCTAACATGGCGCAGTTAGACAGCTGTTTTTAGAGAGCAAGGCATCACCGAGCAGTGTTAATGTCACAACAACCGCAAAATGCTTCATAAGCCTAAACCAAATGCCAAATGGCCAAAGAGTGTTATGTCTTGGTGGGTGCTTGCATGCATGTAGATGTGCAACACAAAGAAACGCACCCCTTCTTACGATTGATTTAAAATGGAGTTCAGTTGAAAAACTTTAAAAAAGGGATTTTTCTACTCTGTGGCGTAAAGCACATTTTGTTTAAAGTATTTAAATACTGCAATATATAAAACGGCTGATGCCTTCAAACACACAAGAAACTGAAGACATTATCACGTTTTAACATACATGCTATGATATCATGAAACACTGTTCAAAGTTCAGGCAATGCGCTTCCTGTCAATCTTCATGAATCCGATGGATGAATTTAATTTAGCTCTAATTTGAAAGAGATAATGAATCACCACAGTGAAATTCCCCTGTTGACAGGTGAGTCCTGATAGAGAGGTAAACAAAAAAAAAAAAAAAGGGCTTTGGATAACGGCTGCCTGGCTTGTCTATTTATTGAGATAAAAGCAGCAGATTTCTCTTCTGAGCTTCAGACAGGTGTGCTTCCTCTGCACCAGAGACGGAGGCACCCAAGGGACGCCGCACAACAAGGCCGGTCTGAACCTCAGCTTTAGTTAAAACCACTGAAATTCAAGCTTCCAGGTTCCTCTCTTCCACAGTTTTTTTTCCTTTATTTTCAGTTTGAAAGCTTTGTGTTTTGAGGTTAATGAGTATCATACGGAGACCTGTATGGAGCGCTTTCATGTAGACCTCGCTGAAAATCTCATTTGCAAATGTTTGTGTTAATGATTCTGATACATTATACAGTTGAAGCAGGGGGCAATTCCACTAATGCTTTGCGCCGTTAATGGGCTCGGCCCGCTCCGTCTGACAGACATTTGTAGACACTCAGACACGCGCCCCTCTTTGTCTCTGAAGTCTGATTCAAGTCTCAGCTGAGCCACACTCGTGACAGTTCAATTCTTCAAGCCTGACATTAATACAGCATGTCGACGTGTGAAGATGGAGCTGAAGTGAAACTGATGGTTCCCGAGGAGTTTTCGAGCAGTCCTCCGCAAGTGTAACCGTCACTTCAAACAGCCCTGTCTTCCCACAAAAACATGTTTACATAGGGGGCTGCTGTGGTTATAACCACATATGCACAGCTTTATTGACATCCTGTCAGTGTCGATGTAACCCTAAACCTTGACAAATAGATTAAAGCCCGGTGCAGTGTGTTAAAAAAAAACCAAAAGCAACATGAAATGGCAATCCCCCCATGAAATGATAATTCACTACTCAAATACACAACTTAATGATTCAATTTGAGCTGCAGAAAATAATGAGCTCCGATTCCCCACATTGCATTAAAGCTTTTCCTCATTTATGTCCTTTTTTTAGGCCCACGAGTTTATCATGCAAGACTCTCAAAATTAATGAAGTAATTGTGCACAAGCTATCAAATCATGATTGTGTAATAACACTCACAACACCCCTGATGACATGTTGCAAGCATCATGTGGCTTCCTCCCATGCTGTACTGTTCTAATGAGTTCCCTTAGCGTTGCACCACACTGCGTTGTTTTGCATTGTCTTGTCTAATTTCCCCGCTGATACTGAACGGCTCAGTAAGGAGCTGGTATCTGTAGTCATCACGCTGCGGTTTTTATCTAATAAGAAGACAGGAGAGCAAACAGTACCTGGCGCTCTGTTTAATGAGTTGATGGGATGATAAAACACCTCGCTGATGACACACATTTGCATATCTGTCCAGCACGATTGCTGCAAATCTATCTCCGACTTGATGACGTCTTCAGAAGGAAGGTCAAATTTGTTTATCTCTCTGAAGCTTTATCTTCTCCCTCCAGGTTTCGGTTTGCGATATTGTTTACGAAATTCATAATAAATTTCTTCCTTCCTTTCCCACGAAAAAAAAAAAATCATCAAACACACACAAATGCAGAATTCTTGGGAGTTTCTCTGCAGCCGCAATTTCAAACCCTGTTTGCTGTTTTGATCATTCCATAAAGGTCAATGTCTTTTGAAATAATTAATTCAGTGATTACTTTTAATGCAATAACGGTTGCGTGAAATGAAAGAACTCATTACTTCTACAAGTTGCTGAGGAGAAAAAAAAAAACAAAAATGGCAACCAGGTTGAGCAGTATTTTCCATCAGACATGGGGTTGTGGCTTAATTTAACTATAAATAATTAACCATCCTCCAGTCAGAGGCACAGACTCAATAATTTTATGCCTTAATTAATCACCAGAGAATGTTCCATTGTTGGTGCATTTAATTGCTGCTGAACTACTGGAATGAGACAATACACAACATTAATTAATACCAGCTATCAGTGGTCAGATTTGCCCTCAGCAACTTTGTAAACAAACCCCTGTCCAAAGACAATTTGCTGACATTGCACAATCAAGATTTATGATTCCTCGGCTGCGAACGGGTTTGTTAATAAAGCACAATAGATCCCCAAACATAGGTCTATAAAATGCACATGCAAAGCACCAACTGGCATCGCTTGATCAATGTCAGACAGCCATTATTTAGATTTCCAGGAGCGGAAAGTGGCCCTGTCATCCTCATTCCCTCCGATTGCCTTTACAACTCTGCCCACTTGAAAAATACATTTTGGCTTCCCGGCTCTTTATTAAAAGGTTCAAAATTTAAATCTTGATTCTGAAAGGTCAGAGTGGGATATTCTCGCAGGGACGTCTCTTCGCGAAAGCAGGCCAGCGCTAAACGACGAGGTCCCATGACTCGACGAGGAGATACCCTCTGACACCATGCAATTAGTCTCAAGAGTATGAAACCACTGGGCGTGTAAACAAATTTAATACATAAATCTCTCCGTCTGAAATTTCTAAAAGAGACCTTGTTAATTAAACCATCATGGTCAATGAATGTGCAAGGGGTGTAAAATTATATTAGTTATAACAGTATCTCATTTGAAAAAGGATTTAGCTAGAAGCATTTCATAATTCAGTGTAATCATCATTTGACCTCCAGAAAGGATGGTGGGAGTGTTTTTTTTCTACCTATAGCTTTACTGATAAGGGCTAATTATAAGGAACAATAACAAGAAGGTCAAATTAAAGAGCAAAATAGGCAGAAGTCTACGGTGCATTTAGATAAGTGAATACAGTAAATAATTAAAAGCAGTACACCATAACTTTAAATGTAATGAGGGCAGACAGAGCTCCATAACAAAGGGTTGCCCAGTGGGCGCGTTCCAGATGTGAACGGGCGACTTATCCTTGACAAAATGGATAGAGACAGAGGCATATGTTCCATTTCCATACTACATACTCACTACGTACACAGTGTACTTTATACTAATTACCTCTCCATGCTGCTTTTGCAGTTAGTATACAAGATAATCAACATTTTGTACTAACAGGAAATGATAGCATACCTGTGTTGTGCTGCAATCTCAGTGTCTCCGCCAGTTAAATGTCATGAGGACAAAGCAAAATGTTTTCCCAAAGATTCAATAAGTATTTTTCATACGTTGTTTTTTATGAAGCTGTCCTGCTATCACCTGTAATAGCTTGTTATTGTTTGCATCTGTGGACATTTTTCTGTGCGCTGCACTGTGGGACGATAATGTGATTCAACAATGCACTCACTCCTGCTCAGAATTAGTATTTATAAGCAACTGGGATGTATCTTATGTTTATATATAACTAGTACATTCGTTTTTCTTACACAGATATTTAAAGACAACAAAGGCAGGGCAGAGAGAGAGAAGTGATCATAACCATGTTACAATATGATGGTCAAACTAATTATTTCAATCAGAATATTTCCCCAGTTCAAATGAATTAAATCTCATCCAAGTGTGCGGCTTCTACAGACAGACTGAGAACAATGAGGGAAGGAAAAGAAAGGCAGGGATGAGCTGCAGGTGATGACATTAAACACGCGCACGCCATTAAGTGATGAGAGACTTTCCCAGAGCTCCAAATTAAAGCTGATGGCCATAGAAACCTTGTAATCACTTGTGGTGCCAATTTGCTGCGGAGAGGAAGGAGAGCGGAGGAGCAGATGTGTGCCAGAATACCTTAGGATGATTTCTTAATAGCTTCATAAATCCATTCATGCATCACAAGCGTACCGACGCCGCCGACAGGCCCCGCTGCTAAGATACCTGTGGTAGGCCTTGAAGCACCTGCCACACAAACACATCCTCTCACACACGTTCCTCTTTTGTTGCCGTCACTGGCAGCCATTAGAGGGGTTGTTTTGGTTGCAGCGGCTTCATCGCGCCTTATGGAAAATGATGGAGGCCGCTGGTCCCTAATAGAGTTTGCGAGGCAACAAAGTCGCGAAACTGCTGATGCCGAGTATTTCTCCCCTTTCATTTCTGTTTAGCCTTTCTCTGTGTCTCTCTGCCTCCATGGGGATTTCGCCAGGGCTGCTCAGCTGGCTATACCTCACAGCTGTGGCCATGCACGCTCTCAGTTAATTACAAGACCGCTTGTGTATGGCTGCGCAGTCAGCAGGTTCACTCCGCAGTCACTGTGACGGGTGGGCGAACCGAGCCCCGGAGTTGCCCTCATTATCTGCTCAGCGCTCACTTGTTATTAGGGTCTCTTCTGCTGGTGTGCGCCACCCCCTGTCAGTGGAGTCAAGTACTGATTACTGACCAGCCGGTAAGTAAAACATTTTATTTAGCTTGACAAAATGATAGGCAGCAAAGAGATGCGAGAGAAAGCCATGTGTTTTGGCAACAACACATTTTTCTTGGATTACAGTGACAGTGCAGGTTTTTGTTGACATCATCTCGAGCATGTTTCTCCTGCTCATCCTCTCCGTGGCAATCAGTGCTCAAAACATTTCCTGTAAAAGTAAAACAGCTCTATGATGTAGAATAACGGTGAGCAAAAGCAAGACAGGAAAAGTGAATCTGCTTGTGTGGGCAAGCCGGTGCATACCTGCTCCAGATCAATCTCCTCATCAGTGTTATCAACTTCCTGTCCTGCTTTCTCTCCCTGCAGCAAACAAAGCCAACGTGCAAAGTCAAACAAGCATGTACACAAACTCCAACATGACTTTGCTATGCAGTTTTAGCTAAAGTGATTACATACTGGAGAGATACTGTTTATCATGTGTTGAACTGTATGTGTCTGTATTTAAGTCATTCTGTATATTTTTAAAGAGCTTTTTTTGAGTAAATAAGGCAGGGAGGGAGGAAAGCTGCAGCGCTGTGCCACGCCCGTCTGTGTTGAAGGATGAGACAGCATGTTAATGAATAGTGACTTACATTTTTACAAAATTGCCATCATATCAACTGTGTTTTTAACTTTTTTTGGTTCATGTCTGTCCCTGTTGTCAGGCAGTAAGGGCAGACAAAAATGGGAAGAAAGAATATAATATGTAGTGTGACCTTGGTGTAACTTAAAAACTCTGTTTGTTGTGGCACTTTATGTGTCACAAAAAAACCTTTATGTTTTTTCTGTTTACCCTTGTTGAACCTGATAAGGAGACAAAAGCTGTGCTAAAGGAGGAATTCATCACTCAGAAAATAAATCTTGCTTTCCCTACTCCTTAATCTCTCCCAATATCCCTAACCTTAGAAACCTTTGCACAGCAGGTGTTTGTGTGCGATGTTGTGAAAAGGATTTGCACAATTATTAGTTATTTTATACGGCGGGGGCCTACCTTTGGGGAGACCTGCCTCTCTGCAGATGTCTGCTGAGCAAACAGAATGGCATCGTGGACAGAAAGGAAGAGATTATCACGGGCAATATTGCCGTCGTCAAAAGCTCCTCCAGCCTCCAGCTCCTCATACACCTGCGCTGTATGTAGACAACAAACATCACGCAAGGATTTGAACACAGTGAAACAAGCGATATGCTTTGATTTCAATTTGGTGCTCAAATTACGACTAGTCTCGGTCTCTGTTGCCATGCCAGCTGTTCGGTAGAGCCGCCAAGTGTGAAATGCACATCAGATTTTACCTTGAACATTAGCCAGGTATAGTTTAATGCCCAGCGTCGTGTAACTGGAGTTCATCTGTGTGGGAAATAAAGGGAAAAAAACTGTGGGACATATTGCAACAACACCACAGCACTCTTAAAATGACTGTCATTATCACTTAAAAATCACTTGGTTGACTCCATTTATCGTCAAATGAAATTTTCAAGCGCCCATGTTGACGCAGTTTATATAAATTAGCTTAGTCCACATACAGTATATTGCAAGCTCCACAATTTGGCCTCATCTCAGCTTTTAGAGATTATGTTAGCTAACATGAACAATACCAGTAAGCCAGTGAAGCTTCACGCTGTGTGGCCTGTCAGAGTTATAATATTATACATATTGTGTGTGTAAAACATAAAAACTAATGCAATGATAGCTTATTACATATTTTGATCGTCTTCACTGTTTTCAGTCATTTCCTAATTGTCTATAAAATGCTTATAAAGAACCTGAATAATTCTTTTGAATGAACTCTGAAGTGTTTTATACTCTGACGTGCTAAAATAAAACTCCAAAACATTACATGTAGAACTATATGCAGTACTGCAAAAAAAAGCTAATAACCTTTATCAACACTTTGATGCCCATCAGGTCGATGAAGCAGACCCCTGCCAAGTCGAGGATGAGGATGTGGAAGGGCATGGGCTGGGGCTCCAGGGTGACAGCAGAGGGACTCGGTGGCTCTTGGTCCGGCGCCTGCTCGCCCAGCTCAATGTCACTACAGTGGAAGTTGACATAGCTGGTGGGAGAGTCGGGTTTGCTGGCACCGCCATCGTTCATATCAAAGTCATTTTGCAGCTCAAGCCGAGATATGGTCTAGATTTGGAGGAAATACACAGAGAAAGGTCACAGGTTGTGTTTTCAGGAAATCTCTCGAATGTTTAACCGAATTGGAAATATTGACAGTGCAACCATGACTCATTAAAAGGTTTTGTTATGTGTTTGAGGCTACACCTTGCAGGGTAAAACACGTGTGTGATACCTGACCTCACCTGAGTCTTCATGTTAACCAATGAGCTGGGTTTCCTTCTTCTTGCCTCTTTGTCCTTCTTGTTCTCTTTTGCTTTTTCCCTCTGTTCTTTCTCTAAGAATTTCCGCCTGGCCAGGAGAAGTTTGCCAGGATCCAGCCCGGTCTAGCCAAAATAAACATATGGGCCATAAGGGACACATGAACACACTGATTCAAACCTGGCTAACCATGACTGGTCATTTTTCCATTGCACCTTTTTGATGACCCTCTGGCGAAATATTTCAGCATTTGCAAAGTACAGCGGTGAGCAATAGTTCACTATTTTCACACCTGTTATTGACATGACCTGCGGAGGACAGAAAAAATGAGATGTGACTCCACTTAACTTATGTGTAACAATGAAAATAAAGAAAATAATTTTCATACCTTGCTGTACACCTTCGGGTTTTTGTAGATATCCGTAGCCATGATCTGAAACATGGCCGAACCATTGCGACTACAAAGAACGTATTATTAAAATGAGTAACACATCGATACACACTTCTCTGTTGAGCCAAAAATAGAGCGACTTTACTCACAACTGCGTCTTGAATATCACCACCAGGATAGAAAAGCCCACTCCGATAGCAACTCCATAAGGCAGGCTAAGAAAGAACGTGGCCAAGAATGACACAACCCACACAGACTGGAAGAGAAACAATAGAATAAGACAAAATATGGGGAGAAAAAATCATTGCATTGTGCTGCAATATTGTGTCCCGAGCATTTACTCACGCAGTCCAATTTGCTCCTTTTCCATAAGTAATAGGGATCAGAGAGCTGCAGGAGCGTGTTCTTCAGGTTGACAGCAATCAAGGCTCCAAGCACAGACTGGGGAAACCAAGATTTAAAAGTCACAAGTTTCCTCTGTTTAAATGTTTTGTCTAATTTTCCATCGTACTCGTATGTCTACCTACTTTCGGAAGTGGCTTCAGATAGGCTCCCAGTGCAAGCATGGTAATCATCACGACCAGCATCACACATAAACTTGCAAACTATAAGAGGGCAGCAACAGACATGCAGTAGTTAGTTATTTCATTTTTTTTAACCTCATTTACATTTACAGTAGATTTGAGAGGTAGTGCATCACTCACCTGAGATGTTCCACCTGCACTATCCACAGCCAGAGTCACAGACAGGGCACAGCAGATCACGTGGATCTTAAAGAAGGATCCGAGGAAATTGCTGCAGCCGAGAGCCAACATTTCCTGTGCGACAACATGCATTTACTAAATGGAATTAAACACGCATTTGGAGCTAGTAAAAGATCCGAATGTGTTCTACCTGGTTGGGATCCACGTCGTAGCCGTGCTTGGCTGCGAGCGTCCTGCCCATAGCCAAGTTGATGACATACCCCACAATTGCCAGGGAGAAAGCTGTGCTCAACATGTCATCCCACTGACTCACTGTTGGCACGATTGGTGCAGGAAATCTGGAAACAGAGTAAGAGAAATAAACCGAATGAGCTGCATGAGGGGTTTTAATTCAACACTGGTTCAGATTACGCTTCTTTACCCCAAAGGTATTTCTCCCACTATGTCCATGTGATAGATCTCAGGTAGATGCAGAGGGCCAGAGATGGCTGTGGCCACCACCACCTGTGCAGAAGAGAGATGAGGATCAATCACCACTGTTGACCTTTTTCTTCATATCAGTTGCAAATCTGAATAAAAACAGCTAAATCAAATCAAATAAAAATGAAAGAAGTGCAGAAAAATTAAACCACTCACAATAATGATCTCCATAGGAATGGGGAAGGGCAGTTTGTGGCGGTAACGTGCGCTCAGCTCCTTCACCACAATCAGAACTACGCTGCTGACCAGAGCAAACACCAACGACGCTACGTTGGTATCAGGAAGGCCGCGTATAATATCTACAAGGGTCTGCAACAAAGAAGTAAAAACACATATTTTTTGACAATTCATGCTACCAAAGTCTTTTGATGTTCCATGATGAAGGTATGAAAGAGTCTCCTACATATATAACGGCCAGTGGACCACTATAAGGTGGCACCTTGATGCCAAAGATGTACTTGAGCACTGAGATGAGGATCTGCAGTCCCGCCGCAGTCATGAAGCCTCTGACGAAGGATTCTGACAGGTAGATGGCCACGAACCCAAACTGCATGAAGCCAAGTCCGATCTACGAAGAGACGCACGTGTTTCTCAATGTGTCGCCTTTAGATTAAATTACGCCTCACATTTCTTTCAGATTTCACTGTAAAGGCTCTCAGTGCACCTGTATGATGGCGGTGAGACAGGCCAGGGTTCCAGATATTCCCAGGCGAACGTCATTCATCAGCTCTGTGTCGACCACGGTGGCATTAAGAGTGGCATTAAAGTGAGCAAAGTCTGACTCGGGGGCCAGCCGAAGACACACGATTCCCACCATAATGCTGAGGACAGCAAATGTACCTAGACATATAAAATAGCGTGTCACATCTATTTTCTTTGCAAACCGGGCAGAGTCAGGCCGAGCGCAGCCGATCCACGCCGCGCAGCTCTGGCAACTTATCACTGTCATCACATGAAATCGCTGTAGATAAATTACTCTGATTTACCCGGGACCATCTGGTGCGCAGTGCCCATGAAGAAATAGGGGATGAGGGGGAAGAAAGAGGAATAGAGACCGTTGACAGGAGGGAGGTTTGCCAGGAGGGCAAACGCCATGCCTGCAAGAAACAGACACCTTTTTATACCTGTCACATAAATCATGATAGCACATATAAAAATAAGAAAACTGTGTTAAAATAGTGGAGCCAAAACTGCAGCAACTTGCATCAGTCGGTGTGTTTTACACAGAAGCATCGCAGGTAGGAGGTTTGACTGACCTTGGGGAACTTGAATGGTGCCGGCGCTGACCCCGCTGACGACATCACACAGCAGGTTTTCTTTCACTTTGTACTTGGGCAGCCAGCTCAGGACAGGCAGATGTCTGAATAACAAGCCCTTCAGTCTCGACGCGGAGCATCTGACAGAAACAAACAAGAGAAATGCTTTGAAGAGCTCTTGGTTTGCTGGTTGCTACTTTGAAAAAGTCCACAACACACGTCTAAACTTTGTGTTGGGTCATATCTACGGGCTCTCCTCCATTTGATCACAGCGCAGAGCCTGTCAGGGGGTGAGTCTGCGAGATGGGAAGACACGCACTTCATGTTCACTGTGTGGAGAGATTGTAATTCTGGTACCTGAAGAGTTTCTTCGCCTTCTCTCCAACCGGGAATTGTCGACTCTTCTTGTCAAACTCTCTGTCAAAGTCGGGGAGGTTATATGCCGGCCTGTCAATCACATAACGTGGGCGGTCCTGATGCATGGCTGTGGCACAGTGAGATATATTAAGACCACAGAGGATTCTCTGTAATACCACTAATATGTATGCAAATGTAGTGAGCTCTCAAGGAATTAGATGAGCTGACACATAACTATGCAAAACATATCCATCGGTTGACGTCATCATTTACTTAAGTTAAAGCACTCACTTCAGAAAAAAGTCCGCTGTGACTGTTATATTAATATATTCTGTGTTAAATTGATAATCATTACTCATACAATGCTTATGGTGGGGCTCATTTTGAACTATTTTGTAATGATTTTATTTGGTAACAATTTGCTGATCATTTCCTACATGAACTGACTGATTACTTATATTCATGCTGCATGTTTTTTTTTTTGGCCAATATTATAAAATTATTTGCTTAGATAATTAAAAGGAAAAACAGCAGGGGAGGGAACAAGAAACGCCTTTGCATTGAGGAAAGTTGTCATGTAATATTCTGTCAATCAGCTGCCTGTCAGTTGATTTATCAAAATAACTGTTTCAGCTCTATTTGTACGTACTGCCAGATAGTTTAATTAATCCAATAAAACGTCATTTTAGATCTTTGTCCTTTTGGGGGGTAAAAAAATTAGTTTGTAGAGTAAGTAAAGCTTTCACATTGTCGTGGGGCCAAAGTTCATCATTTCTCTGAAATACAGAGAGGAAGGAGAAAGTAGCATGAGAAATAAAACTCAAGTAAAATACAGATACTTCAAATTTGTACTAAGTACAGTGCTTGAGTAAATACACGACATTCCACCACTGCCTAAAACAAGTTTGCACATTTGAACCTTTAAACAAAAGCATGAACTGAATATTAAACCCTGTCAAAACTGGATATGTTTATACAGTTGTGGAAACAAGGGGATCTTTAGGATTGTCGCCTCACATTCAAATGGCAAGTGCAAGGCCCTAATCTAACCTTGAAGGCTGAAAGATCAGCCGACAGGTTGGCGGACAGCTAAAATATTTGCTCAACTCCAGGTAAATAATAGCACACGCAAAAGTTCACGTCTTGTAGTCTGCAGCCCGCAGACAAAATCTGACAAGTTTCCACATTCCTTGTTTTATAACTAAATCTATATTTAAAGAAAAAAAACATTTGCAATTTTAAAGGCGGGGATTTTACCATTTAAAGTCAACAAAAGTTCAAATTACTGTTTAGATGTAATATCTGAAAACTAGCCACTAATTTCTGCAAAAGTACTTTAAGGCACAAAGTGCTCATCACACTGAAAATGATTTAAACAGGAGGGTTGAAGCTCAAGACGAAATAAATGAATATAAAGATGATGCTGCAAAAAGAAAGTATAATCAGTGGTCATTTTTTCTGATTAGGGTTTACTTCTCATTTATTTGTTATGCAGCAGCACACCAAGTCAAACTTCTACCATACGAAAATATACCTGGCATTAAAATAAATTGATTTTTAAAAATGTCATCAATAAATTAATCTAAATGTCTGCAGATAGTAAGAAGCTGACCTCACCTGGTTTGAGCGTCTTAACATAGAAGTCAGAGAAAACATCACCGTACCTTATTGTTGAAGGACGTCTGCAGTCTTTTGGCTCAGATGTGTGCGTTGCCCACTTCTTTGATTACTTATCAAGCTACGCTAAAGATACTCTACACCTCCTGGGTGGAGCTTGGAAACAAGAAATCCTGAAAAGCTTCAGCATATGAAACACAGCAGTTAGGTTAAGTGTCTGGTCAGAACAGAGCAGAGAAACGTGGTTTAATCAACAATTAATGCAACTTTAATGGGGACAGTTTCTATATACATGTAGCTTTCTCACGTTCACTCTCTCACCAAACAAAAATACATTTTGACAGGTTTTATGGTAAAAGGTAGACATAAGCAACAGCTGGGACATACCGCTTACAAAGCCTACTTTCTCCTGATGTACACAAATCATACTAACTGTAAAGAAAACAATACATATAGTGTGTTTCAACATTAAAAAGGGTGAGACAGAGATGACGTGTAAAACATTATTTTTTTCTCCATTGTATCAGGATTTGTGTGCAAAACAATGGCGTCAATATCAAAGACTAAAGTGCAATTATTTATGAAATCCACGTGTGTTTTCTCTTTAGAGGAATGTCAGAATGGACTCTTGACTGAAAAAAAACCCACAAGTCTCCCCCTGGTGGAACAAACGATGAAAAGCGCAAATTCCACAGGAATGCCTTCTTCTAATTCTTACAGACAGAAAACCAGAGTGTGAAGGAAGAAATGAAAACTGTGGATTTAAAAAGGAACACTCTCAAATGGCCTCACTGACGATGAAGGGAGCGGAAGGACTGGCTTTGCGGACACTCAAAGACCGTCTAGAGATGCAGGATTTCAGTGATTCAAAAATGCATTAAGCTCATTTGGGAACAAACATTCAAGCACTCCAGCAAACACTGTTGACCTAGCATTAGCAGAGTAGGAGGCTTTAGTTTTGGTTCTGAGGATTTCAGCTTTAGGAGTGTTTTCACTTTCATTTTAACAACATATTATTAGATTAAAAGTCTGCTGCTGCCGGGGGGTGGGGTATTTCCTTCTTCCGCGTTCCTCATTAGATGTTTTAAAATGAAACAATCCAGAGATAAGATCTGAAAAACCACCTGAATTTTTCTTCAAACAGCCTCAAGCTATTCAATCAAAAGTAGTTCCAGGTCTCTCAGATTTGGACTTATGACTACTTACAGGAGTATACGTGGGTTATTAAAAGTAGGAGATCAGGTTACATACAAATACAGAGCTTGTTAAGCAAGTGCAACAAGTGTAACTCCATGTGGTAAAAGTCAGATGACTTTTTAAATCTAGCCATGTCTGATTTTCCTCCTCTTTGTCACAATAGCTCTTTGACCAGCTCCTGTTGGTCTCCCCCTCAAAGTCTGTCACAGTCTTTAAAATCATGGCTGACTAGAAATCGCTGAGAATGCTGATATCTGCAAACTCCTGGCGATATCTGTACGAGTACAAGGCCAAGAGGAAGGACCACTTTAGGGTCAGGAAGCTCCACACGCAGGAGAGATAGAGGCTCCTCGGGTCTGTCAGAGCTGTGGGAGAGAAAAAACAAAGTGATGAAAACGTGCATCAGGAAAGAGAGACACAAAAGAATCTTTTGTAATGTACATTAGTGACAACTGAGGGAGGATTACATTGCTTCTGTGTGATGGCGAGAGTTAGGAAGGTGATGAAGGCGGCCACTGCCAAAACTGAGAAGAGCACACCGACGGCGATGAAGAATCTGAGGCCTTTGAGCCAGGTGCGCCAATAGTCCTGCAGGTACATGATGTGTGTGACGAGAGCCCAGAGTGCCAAAACGCCTGTTCAAAGAGAGAAAACACACACTGAGTCCACTTTAAAAATAACCTTACACACTTTCACTGAGTCCATTTTAAAACTACACCCACACAGCACAGACTAAATCCAAAAAACTGGAGTATCATATTAAAAAAGTCCACTTCATACTGTGCAGGGCTGCAACTAACTGGCTGTCAGTCTGATTAATCTGCTGATTATTATATCAACTGATTGTTTAGTGAGTCAGAAAATTCTGAAATCCCCTTCACAGTTTCATGCAGCACACCCAACATGATGTCTCTGAAAGGTTTGTTTCCCCAAAACAACTCTAACCAAGCTAAAAACATTCATCTGACAATCAAATTCCTAATCTGATGTGCCTTATGTGCCCTATGATTTTTGTTATTATCTTCTTTCATTCCTTGTTATTTTGCCTCGTCATGTTGTTTGTGTTTTGTTGATTTGAGTTTTGGGAATGCTTCTTGTTGCCATGTCTCTTTTAGAAAACAGATCTTAATCTCAATGAAACTGCCAACTCAAATAAAGATTAAATAAAAAACAGACAGAAATGTCTTGGACATTTGCAGTTTTTGCTTTAATACAACCATTAATCAGTAGTAAAAATGAGCTAGTTACAGATTGGACTGTGATACTCTAAGTTGCCCTATAGATACATCTAAATAATTCAGCTTTATCTACAACTTACAGCTAAATCAATAAATTACCCAAACTTCAAGGATCACTAACAAGCTGTTTTTTAAACTGTAAAATCTCTCTCTCTCTCTCTCTCTCTTCTCTCTCTCTCTCTTTGCATGTTGAAAATATCATTATGTTTCAACTGTTCACAAATACTGTGAACTTTTGCACATTCTTGGAAAATAAATTGCAAATCCATGCACAATTTCTTCATTTAAATTAATCAGATTATCTATATATTTACTATATTATTCAGATTACGATGTGTGTCATATGCAAGTTATGCATCTGTGGCAGTAGTTGTTTTCATTTGACTCTTTCCTAATATGTTCTAGATATGATGGTGCATAACATAGGTTATATGTAAGTCAATGTTTACATGGACAATATATAAATACTTAATATGTTAAGCAGCAACATAACAAGGCAAATTCCTAGCATGTTCAAACCAACTTAGCAATAAATCTGGTTGTGTGTTTGCTTTTTCAAAAATCACTGTCAATATTTCAATGCCTCAAATGTCAAAGTCAATATGAGGCTCAAACACACATGTTAAAATTGGAGCATCTGTTTAAATTGTCTCTTTATGATAAATGAATGCCTTGAAAGTGACAAATCTGCAAATCAAATGCACAAATGAGACCAAAGATTCAAACACATATTGGGGACAAATCATATTCAGATTACAGCTACAAAAACACAGACAGTGTCTTCAGATGTGATGGTGGTGTGGGGTTTGGTCTTTGTGGAGTGTAAATGCTCCATCACAGGGGGTGAAGGAGGCCTCCGCTCGGCTCAGGTGTGCTCGTACCTGACAGGCCTCCCATGGCCGCCGTCCACGGCTGCTTGTAGGCGATGTTCCACACCAGGAAAGCCGACAGCCCGACCAGGAAGCCAAATGTGGCGTATCCGATGCTGATATAAACTCTGTTGATTCCCATTTTGAAACGCTACTGCTGCTCCCAAAGATGTTAAGAAGAGATTAAATAAAAAAGGCGGTTGTTGTTGTTTTTTTGAGGAAGGAAAACAAGCTAGCTACACCGACAGCTTACCGCCACATTATGTAACCACTATCCCGCAAACCAGGCCTGTCACTGGTGGCTAAAGCAGCCGTAGGAGGAGACAAAAACCTAAATAAAATGAGGTTGTTTGGGCCTTGTGTGACAAACAAACAGAGATGAAGATAAAAATAAAAAAAACAGGGAGCAACGAAAAACAGCAAATGTTTATCTGACGGGCGGCGCAAAGATGACGCGCAACCATCCGGATAACAGCACCGCGCAGGATCTGCGTCTGCAGCCGGATTAGCGACACACTCATCTGCTTTTTACTGATCTGTGCATGTATTTCTTTCTTTATAAAATGATTATAAGCCAAAATATCTGGTGAAAATTGTGGGGTAAAACAAAACAAAACAAGAATCTCTCGGGTTTGTTTTTAAGAAGTTGGAGCGGAGTGATCTATCAGTTGGACATGAAATATCTTTGCAGCAAAGGAAACCCCCTACTCGCCGTCACACCGCCCCCAGCGGCGAGAAGAGGAACTGCAACGGCGTGCAAATTACAGAGAGGCGGACAGAGGCCATGCAACAGCATGCAGCTCATATGTGGTATGTATATGTATGTAGAAAAGAGAAATGCAAAAGAAAAAGTGAGAATCTAACACATCAAATCAGAATCAATTGCAACGGGAAAAATAAGAGAGGTGAAAGCAAGTATTGCGTGACCTGAACATAAAATAGATAGTAATTTTAAATAGATGATAATATTAAGAAATATAACCTAAAGAAAAAGATAATATCTACAGTATTTTTATGTACATGAAGACTAGGATGTAGGCAATAAGTGCAATTAAATGTAAATGCTCTGAAACTGGTAGCATGCGGTGCATAAAGAGAAACTTTACCACAAAGATACCACAACAACAGTGAAAGAAAAGTTGTAGGGTCTATATGTCTGCTAATAATGTCTGTAAAAACATTTTTGTTCATGTGAAGCCTGTTCACAGCTTATTTTCAAGACATTTAATGTTTAATTTAGTTTGATACTTTACAAATCTATCAGTGAAGATAGTACTTAAGTTCATGTAAGATCGGGCAAAATAAAACAAAGCAAAACCCGCCGGTGGGTTTGTAGTAACATTCCATAACTTATTAAATCATATTTTATCAATTTTCATTAGCATAAATTTATCACATAAAAT
>JBAJHX010000041.1:19504926-19549390 GCA_037176925.1 Amniataba percoides
TGTGTGTGTGTGTGTGTGTGTGTGTGTGTGTGTGTGTGTGTGTGTGTGTGTGTGTGTGTGTGTGTGTGTGCGTGTGCCACCAGACAGGCACAACAAAGGCAACTGGCAAAGTACACATTCCATGGGCGTAGATGTGTTGCAGGAAATCCCACTCCCATTCCCAGAGGATCTAAATAGAAACACACGCACACACGAAAATATAGAAAGAGAAAGAGGGAGGAACACAGAGACAGATATGCAAGAAACATTATCATCCTCATTACTTGATCAATAAAATAATTAAGGCATCTGTTACTAAAACTTATATAGTTTTATGAAACTTTCAAAGATTCAGTCATTTAGTGCTTCATCAAATAAAAAAAATGTAATCATTTAATAGATTATTTCCAAAATTTTCCAAGATTATCATTTTCAGGTTTTATGTGTACATTTGACTGGGGCATACTTGATGCAGGTTGCAGGGCATCTCTGTATCAGTAGATGGCAGCATTTGTTTTGAAAATGATAAGTGAGGCTCTGTGCCAAACTGACCTGGGACTTGTGTCTGTGAGCAGTTCAAGGTGTCGGCGGCCCAGATATTAATCTGTCTCGCTGTGAGACTTTTTCATGGTCAAAACTGTGCAGCGCGCCCTGAATCTAAAACAAGGTCATCCAACATTGCAGCAGTGTTAATGAGCTTTCTTTTCAATCCCACAGCCACAAAGCAATTACCACCATCCTTGAATTTTTTCTGGCTTTACTTTTCATAAATCAATCCTGAGATTATCCCCACCCATTGTAGATTAGCCCTCTATAAAGCATTTTGCCTCTCTTACTGTGGCAGAAGTATTTTATATTCAGCATAAAAGTACCATAAATCCCTCGAAACAGCCTCCTTTTCCTTTGTGATGAGCCGCTGAGCACGCAAGACAGTCAAGACAGTCACTTTGTCAGATGCTATCAAACAAACTGCAGCAACGTGCTCTCCCTTATCAGCCAAACTATCGCGTTTACGTTCCCCCAGGAGGTCATAAGAAGCAAAACTGGATTCTTTCATCATGAACAGTCTTATTTTGGCACTGTACAGTTCCTGTGAGGCATTTGGAAGAGACAGAGAGTCACACAGAGTATCGCCCGAGCACAGAAAAAACAATCAGCCTCACTTAAAAGAGCTTTTTTCTGTTTGGTTTGAATGCTTACTTTTCGGGACAGCTTTAACCGGCGCATCCTCACTCGGCGGAGGCCTAAACTTGGTAAGAAGATACTGTTTTTTCCTTAAAACTGCAGGAGAGGTGGCTCACAGTAGGTTCAAAATACAGGCAGCGCAATGAACCTTCTGTTATGTAATTGAGTTGAAAGAAAGGAGTGTGTGTATGTGTGTGTGTGTGTGTGTGTGTGTGGGGGGGGGGTGATTCAAAGCGAATACCATCATTCACTCATCGCACGCACTATTGGGGTAAGGCTCCAAAGCAAGAAGCAGCTATGTCTAAAACTGAAGTAACACACAGGACTAACAGGTGCTGGACTCTTAATTACAGGTGTTCCCTTAACACTGCCCTCCTACATCTTTCCAGCTGGAGAAGCAAGAAAACTCGGGCGCAGAAGGCAGGAACAGAACGAGTGTTGTTGTCTGTTTGTGTCTTGTGGAAAGCCATGGCAAACTGACTGAGGCAATGAGGTCAGTACAGGAAGGGCAGCCCCTGCACTGGAACAATAGCTGGGATTTAAACAAGTCTTATGTAACGCGTCCAGCCTGCAGGACACAGTTGACCATGATCCAGTTATTAGTGGAGGTGCACAGGAAGTTAAATAGAGGGTCCCCTTGTCCTTGTTTGACAGTCTGCAGATTAACATCACTGCTTTGCTTTTGAACGATTACACACGGCCTGACAACCCGTTCCTGCGTTTCTCTCTCAGCTCTTAGAGGAACTAATCATTACCCTGTTTCTCCTTGTTTTTCACACAGATACACATCGAGCCGGCCTCTCTATGGAGAACGTGGTCGAATCCATCTGTTCTCCACCGAGACGTTGCACACCAGAGATTGGGGGAGTAAGTCGTCCGCCTCTACACTACACCGCGATAAAAAGTCAATAAAATAACCGGCCAGAGAAAAGATTGAGGCAGCAGCGAGATGCATTCACAGCTGAACATTACACTACACCTGTTAGTAGAGTTTTATGAGTTATATTAATCCATAAACCAGCAAGGGTTGTGTAACAGTTTAACACCTGTGCAGAGGACCAACACCTGTCATCAAACCGGGCTCAACAAAATTCAACAAAACAGAAGACATCGAGCGTTGTTGTCCAACCTTAACTGCCCTTGAGACAGTTTATCTTCAACTCCACGTGCCTACAGACCCGGTTGGGCCAGACAGCTGGACGACCTGATAAGTGTGTGTGTGGAGTTTCGCGGCTCATGTGGGCTGCTCCGAGCTGCCCCACTGAACAAACTCGACCTCGCAGCGCCTGCAGGGTACATTTCGCCTCCTTTAATAACCTTGACCCGGTCTCGTGAACCTGAGGAGGCAGGTGAGCAGCTCAACAGGTGGTTTACTGCCCTGAGAGCCTGATGAGTGTTTGTGCAGTTTCAGTGAGGTTCTCATCAAGAGACATACCTCAAGTTACACAACAGATGTGAATTAAAACCACAGTTGGAGCAGCACGGGCTGTCTGAAGAGTCAGGGGTGAAAAAATATTAAAAGGTGAAAAAGTACGGCACTGCATCACATTTTCTCCACTGGAAGGGCATTTTAATATGTTCTCTCCACTGGAAAGGCATCCTAGAGACACTCCATCACATTTTCTTCTCTGGGAGTGCACTCCAAGGGGCATTTCATCATGTTTTCTACACTGGAAGAGGACATTTTATCATGTGTTATCAACTATAGAGGAATCCAAGGAAGTCTTTGCTGAGTATAAAAAAGATCTGTTTCAGTCTGTTTCTATGAAGGGTGTTTGTTCACTGCCTTGTGGATACAGACCAGGTTTTGTCACCTTTAAACACTTCACATGCCCCACTGGTGAAATGTTTCCAGCGTGGGCTCAGTGAAATAAACAAAAGTACAGCACGCACAGTGCGCTGCTGCCAGCCTGCACACGGGTCATCAAACGCCGTTAATTAGTCGGTAAGAAGAAAAAAATGCCAAAGGAGGAGGCGGCCGCCTGTTTGATGACTCCGCGCAGTTCCTCGCCAAACACACACACACGCACACACACGCAGTGCGCCTGTGCCGCTGTGAGGGATGGCTGCGCGTTACGCACAAAGTCCGCACTGAGGCGAGGCAGCCGGTCCCGGTGCGGATGCAGGGACGATAAACACACCTCTGCTTGGATTTTATTTTTTGTTTTTTGTGATTTTTTTCTTTCGGGGGGGTGGGTGGATGAAATGCGGGGTCCCGGGCTGAACGTGTCGCTGCGTCGCGTCGCCGCCGCGCTGTGACGCGCGCCTCGATCCAACCATGTCCGGACGAGTCGAGCCTCTGCGCGGATCTTCTGACCGGGAAAGTTGTCGTCTGTCGCCTGTTTGGATTTGAGACAAGATGCATCTGTTCCGGAGTCACAACTACCAAGTGTTCCCGGACCGGTACTCTGTGGAAACCCCGAGCATACGAGGCATCAGCTGGGTACGTTTCCCTCTCAGGCAGGAAGCAGAGCACCGCAGGGTGGCACAGACAGATGAGCAGGAGGGGAGAGGAATGAAAATAATCCCTCTTTTAGTCAAAACTACCAAGTTACTAGTACAAATCCTGCATTCAGAATCTTACAAAAGTTCAAATTAGCAGCATTTAAAGTACCGTAAAGCAAAAGTACTCCATTACAGAATCATTTGTATTGTTATGGATGGATATAGTAAGTGATATATTCATGTTTAAGTATCACAAGTGGTGCAGATGATAAAGGTGGAGCTCATTTCAGCCACTTTGTATACTGCCTGGTACCATAATGTTATTGGTTGATTTATATGTTGTATACTCTTTGCTGTAGTAGTAAATGTAGTAGAAGAAATGTATACTGTTGTTCAAAATGTAGGCAGTAGAAGTATAAATGGAGATACTCAAGTACAGGTACCTCAGAGAGTACACTACTGGAGTAATTAATCTTCATCATCTTCATCACTGTGTCCCCTTACCACCTCTGTCTGGTGCCTTTTTAAAGAAATGAGGAGTGTACTTGTGCTCACACAGTGACTCTGCAAATCTTATCACAAAATGACAACTCTGACATGTCACTTGCTTTCCGTAAATGTGTCAAATTAGTCTGAAAATCACTGCCGGAGGAGCTTCTGAAAGGCTCACATAATGGTAATTTGCTGTCTGTAGATTGGTGTCCAGCGGACGCCCGACTCATGGTGGTTTAATATCTCTGAGAGACCCAGTTTCTGTTAAAGTGACAATCAGGCCTGCTGCACACGAGGAAGCTGCATCTTACAGGTTTTGTGCTGAAAGTCAGCAAAAAAAAAAGCAAAAACCAGAGTTGCAGGAACACATTTAGTCAAAGAGCAGGTGTTTGTGTTTGTGTCTCAGCGGAGTTTAGTTAGCCTCACTTCTTCACCTCCTCTATGACAGTTCAGGTCCCCAAAACAGCTGTTTGCAGAAAATTTCAAGAATGCTTACAGCGGACTGAGGCAGATTTCTCTATTGTTTTAGCAGCTTGGGCGTGGGGGCACAAGAAGGTAACAAAGCCAGTACAAAGGGGTTTTTTTGTGTTAAACTCAGGTTATAAATAGTGTATTGTATTGTTCACCTTCACCACAATATGTCCCCGCTCAGTTTACAGAAGAGTTTGTAGAAGAATGCACAAAGGGTTTTTTTTTCTTTCCAGGTCACAGGAAGACAGAACAGCGGCGAGGCTCTTGAGTTCTAAATTTACTTGACTTTTAAGCATCAGTGGGTCAAAGACAACTGTAAATCTCCACAGACTGCTCTCTGAACTTCCTACCGCCGCGCGAAATATCAGTGACATATTCTACATACAGCGGCTGAAAAAAGACTAAATTACAACAACATGCTACTCTCTAATCTCAAATGACACAGGAGTGGTTAAACCTTTTGTCACCGCACCAAGCGAGTTTGTGTGTATTCAGGTTATCTTACACAAGAACGCTTCCACGCAGGCGTCCTCGCCAGGCTCATAGCAAGATTTATACAAATGTGTACAATTCAACTTCACAGCACTACTCTAAAAGCGGCCTTATCATAAATGCACTGACTTGACATTGTGCACATGATCATCTTGTTTTTCTTTGAGCACATTGTTTGTACTCCATTGGCACTAAAGCAGCACTCAAGAACAAGATTCCTTTTATAACTGCGTCCTCCTTCTTAGGCTTGAAGAAATCCGCAGTACTGAGTGTACTTCTTTTTTTTTTTCCAAAATGGTATCTAGTATGTCTGTTCATTGAGGTGTGATGTCAACAATGAGCACAGTTTAACAGCCACTGAGGCATTTTTAATTCCCTCTCTGAGTGCATGGAGGCAGATCCCTGTAACGAGGGCCAAAACTGAGCACATTTCACCGTCATCATTAGAAGATGCCGGGGCATCGTCTCTCTGTCCTCGGAGCGCTCACATACCAGTGCCAAGACATGGAGACAGAGCAGAGCAAAATGCTTCACATTCACAAAGCCTGCTGGGATTTTCTGCATTTTTTGTTTACTCGCTGGGCACACTTGTCATTTTGGGTCAGGATAAAACTATTTATGCTTTTATGGATTCATACTATACTTCACAAGCAGAATCACAATGAGAAAAAAAGTTTATGACTTTTTTTTTTTTTTAAGATCTCCACCCGCAGTAACAAACTTGCAGTGGGAGATAATTATGACTTTTTTATGAGTGACTTAAAACACTTGGCAATGGGCCATTCAGGCAATAACCATGTGACCCAGCTGACAGCAGAGCAGACAAAACACACCACAAAGTCGGTCTGCAGGGAGGCCGGAGACACTTTGCAGATGTATATCAGTGAGGAGTTGATGACAGCCGCCTGATCAATACAGGCAGCTGCTGCATGTGTGAATGACAGCCATGCCATATGATTACTTTACATATTTTACATTCTTCTTTTCAAAGTGTCCATATAACACATCATCAGGAAAGAAACCTACATGTCCAATTTGGATACGAGGTAAAATGCCATGGTGGTGCCAATAAAACAATTCCTTCTTTTTGTAAGGACCCACACATGACACTAAGTTCACAAAAGCTACCAGATCAGAAAATTAATTTGATATTTATTATTGTGTTTTTTTTTTTAAAAAGTCCTTGTACGTCTCTGAATTTAATTCACTGAATTCAGTTGCCTTGGGAAAACAGGTGGACAACAGTAGCTACCAGGGGATTGTAAAAACATTAAAACCAGCCCAGAAAGAGGAAATACACTGAAGTACATGGCAGCAGGTTTGAGTTTGAGCTGATCCAACTCTGGTAAGACAGTGAAGCTTTCTCCAGAAAACAAAACACAACACACACGACTAAATTTATGCATCTGTGGTAACTGCTGCAGTGCTTTTAGTCTTTAACGGGTTCAGATTTTCAAAAGCCTTTTCATAGGAAAGGTTAGTCCATAGTTAGGAACCCTTTCATTTAACAAAACGCATGGCAACAGGCTATGTATTTTCCCTCGCTGATGTCTATGTAGCCACTCTTTCCTCCCACTTTATTACACACACTTTACACCCACCCACATCACACTGGAGACAATGGTAACACAGCGCAGGTTGAGATAATGTATTTGTGTTGACCTTCATCCCAATGAAAGGAAAATAATTACTTTTTCTATCTAGACGGTCCAGCTTGGTTATGTCTGTTTATTTAAGCCAACCGCAGCCAGATTATCATCAACGACCAGTCCGGCTAGTTTCCGTGGAATGTCGTTCCAAAGCAAGTTATATCTGCTTTATTTCAGAGGCTTTAGATATGCAGATGTGGCTCGGTGGTGGTAACCCCCTCTTCTTTCTGTGTCTCCTAGACTCCGCTGCCAGAGGCCTTGAATTCAAAGGATACCATGAAGCAGGTGTGTATGCCGGAGATGATTACTGTGCCTTGGTACATCACCTCCACACACTCAAGAGTAATCCAATGTTCTCACTGGTGTTTTTAAACTCCTGCTGAACATCAGGAGGGACACGGTGTAAGAGGAGAAGTGTGGTTTCAGCAAGTTTGAGCTTTTTTGACACCTTTTTAACACATTTAAGAGTTATGCTTGTTAAAAATGGCACATTCTTTGAGCTTTAGTCTTCAGATTTAATGACAGTTTAGCATCATACAGTAAATCGTGTTATTTTTTTTATTGAAGGCCTTCATGATAATCTCATAATCAGGTTTGTAAGTGCATATCCAGCCTCTCTTTCTGTCACCCTGATAATTAACTGACCACGGTATCTTACTCTGGCTGGCATAGCCTTTGATTGTGAGCCTTTACTGACCTCTGCTACGATCCAGAGTTGCAGCGTTTGCATCCTCCCAAACTGCTGAACTCGTTCTTTTGTTGTTATAATGTCCTGCAGCACTGCTCAAGCGAGTCTTAAAAAACACATTCCTGACGGGGCAAGCAGTCACAAGGAGTCTAAAGGGCACTCCAGGGCCCACGGTTAATTGACCCTCCCCACCTTCCCAAGACCTGCCTTACCCAGCCCAGGCCCCTCACACCGCTTTATCTCGAGTTCTTCAACTACATGCCAAGGAGAGAACCTTTAAGATACTGATAACAGGGTCGGACATGGAAAGTGAGTCCTGTTTTAGGTTCGGTGGTCCTCACCAAAAAAAACAGAAGAACTAGGCGCTGATAGAGAGAGAGGGAGAACATCTTTCAAGCCCAAAAGAATCAGCGTCCGTGCATTTTGTTTGGCGCTGGAGATAGAAGATAGAGAGTCATCGTGTCTGCAGGAGGCCGGTGTTGCTAACCTCTCGGGGCTTTGTTTGGTCACTTGGCAGGTGTCGGCTCCAGATTCTCTAATGAGCATCATACGTTCTCATAGCCCAGACACAAGACAAATTGTTTTCAATAACCTGTGTTTGATTGTGCTCCAACTTTCGCTGAGGTTTTGTAGTTGAGATGTGATGTAGATTTCACCATACTGGATCTCAAGATTGCCAGCTACTGATCTTTTATTTAGTGCAGGCCAGAGGTGCAAGTTCCCATGAACTGCACACACTGAAAGATCTAAGAGCGGATGCCAAATGACGGAATCAGAGGCCTGAGAAAACATTTTACCCATATCTGTCGTGTACCGCAGGGTGGAAATGTTGCCCTCACAAGTGGTGCTCTTGTATTTCCCTCACGCAGACGGAGGGGAAAAGTCAGGTAGCTGCAGTCCACCGTGCAGCATTAAGCTCCTTTTGTCAGCTCGCACAGTGTTCATCTGGACCCGCTTCTCACATAACACAGCCCACGAGGTCACTGTGAGAGCAAGAAACAGAGAAATGTCTCGCCTACAGAGGAGACACACAGCAGATAGCTATGCTCATCATCATTCCAACCCCACAAGACAGATGCATCAAACCCAACCACGTACTACACACTTCAGAAACAACTAACACTCTCAGGCAGGACCAGATTGAAGTGAAAGAAAATAATACACAGCTTGGACATTTACAACCTTCCTCCAATAAAATGACTGCGTTCGCCCCTGTGGGATCGTAAACATATGCCACGCTGAAGAGTACTTGCATCAACTCTACATGTTGTCAATCTTCTGCAGCTAGCCATTCACAGAAAAGTAGTTATCATTTCGATTGTGGATAAAGATCATGTAAGTTTGACGAATAAAGAGCCAACCAAGATTGATTATATTTTACATAAGCTAAGTTTTAAGGCAGTTTTGAAATATAGGCCCTTGATTGTAAAATGGTCCGGACAGCACAATAGGCCCCAGTCATAAAATGAGTTACGACTGCCTGTACAGACTTCACAGATGGCCCATATATCACTGTTGATAACTGCACACCGGCTGAGCTTGTATTATACTTTGGGAAAGGTGTTTGCTCTGCAATTTGACTCCTTTGGAGCTATCACCTGCGAGTTATAGTTCCCAGATAACGTGATTAGGTGGCTTAAGTGCAGAGAATAAACAACACACACACACAGTGCGGCACAGACAGCCAACACTCGACTGAATCACAGAAATAGAAAATGCCTCAGTTTTCAGCTTCAGCAGGGAGAGCCAGGCCCGCTCAGTGAAATATGGCGTTTGATATTGTTTTCATAAGGCCCGAGTTAGGTAATGGAAAATTGCCTCATCAAGAAAATAGGTTTTGGAGCTGACATGCCTGAGAATGTGACCATGGGAGTCCCAGGGGAAAAGGGGCCCCTGGGAATACTGGTGACCTCTAGACAACATAACTCCAGAGGGGCACAGCAGACGCCTTGGTGCACATTTTACATTCACTGTCAGGTCTGGGAACAGGCCGGTGTGGGGGTGATAGGTTGAAGTGTGTGATCTACACTGTTACCCACAGCAGTTTGTTATAATTCCCAGTGTGAAGCTGAAAGTAACACACCAGGTGAAAGAGCAAAGGTGGCGTCATCGAGACATCGGGTCAGTAGATCAGTCAAAGGTCAGCAGGTAGTTTTATACCATGGTAGAGTTGGTGAAGACCCGAGGAGGCAAAATCTGCAGGAGACACTGCCCTTCCGATACATTGGGATCTGTGTTCATCTCGAGACCACCACCCTGGACAAACAGCGGTGCCTTGAGGAAAATCCAAAGAGCAAACAGGCAACCGTCTGAGTCACACGTGGAATCACAAGACTGGGAGCAGATATGAGATATGAGAGAGGAAGTCTTAACAGGGAGGAGCAAAAAATAAAAATGTCTCCTTTTTGTCAATCATTAGGGCTAAAAACACGAGCATACAGTGCGGAGTGAGAAGGCTTGAAATAGGATAGCCGCATTACTGCCACAAACAAAGCACATTGGTGTTACGTAAGCCCTGCTTCTGCATCAGTGGCTGACAGGTTTTGCACCCCTGTGTGCACCTTTTTTTTTTGGTTTAGACTGAACCAAAGTGTACTCTGTGTGTGTGTGTGTGTATGTATGTGGGGGGGAAAAGAATGGAGAGAGGTTCAAAGGGAGCGCATTGAGGGTGGTCGGAAAGTGAAAGTTTGTCGTTGCTGCGCGCCGGCAAGAGCGTGAGCTGTAGAGGCTGGGAACTCAGCGAAGTGTGGGAGAGTTTAACATAGCCATTCTTAACACATTCTCACCTCCCTGCAACCCACACACACACACACACGCGCACACACACACACACACACTACACTCCAACGCCCATAGAAATCTCCACTCATGCTGTTGACGTACTGTACATGCCATCTCCATACTGACGGAAAATAAACTTGTCTCCCTCTCTTTCACACACATACACACTTGTTTCTTTTGCTAACAACTTTCTGCTGCCAACACACAAGTGGGATGTTGCAGTAAACAAGACCGCCTGTGTTACACATCCTCCTCCTTTATCTGCACAGCCCCCTCTTTCTCTCTTTCTCACTCTTTTCCATCGCATCATAAAAGGGAACACTCGCCTGACATTAATGTCTACAGAAGAAAGACACTAAAAGTTAAAGTGCTTAATCTTTTCTTTGTTTTTTCGTTGCTTATGAAGTTTCTTTCAGATCGCGTCGTAAAGGCGGCGAGATCTGTGTATAGCGTCATGATCGAGAGGAACCCGGGGCTGATCCGAGATAGAAAGTACCACCTGAAAACTTACAGGTATCCGCACTACTGGTTCGATTTCTTCCGTGTTAGAAATGTGCCTGCGGATGTCATGCAAATTCACCTGTAAATGTCTCCCCACAGACAGTGCTGTTCTGGTAAGGAGCTCGTTGACTGGCTGATGAAGCAAAATGAAGGCCTGCAGTCGAGAAGCCAGGCAGTTGGAATGTGGCAGGTCTTGGTGGATGAAGGGATCCTCGTTCATGGTGAGAAACTACAAAGGAGAAATGCACAAATTAATCTTCCCTATTCTCCTATTCTATTCCTATTCCCCTATTTTTTTTTCATCATCATCATATTCTGATGATAATGACACTGTCTCAGGCTGCACTCGAGAAACTCCGAGAAGTGCTTGAGTGGCTTGAAATGTGGTGACTGAGCCTGTCAGAGCATATGTTTTACAACGTGGTCTCGCTCAGTCGAGTGTTCGCTAACCGATTACGCTCTCTGGACGGGACACTGCCTTCCCAGACGAGACCACTCCAATCAGGATATAAACGCTTCATTGTCGAATGAAGGGGATCACTCAGAATAGATTTGCACTTATTTCCATGTATCATCGGAGTTTTATAAAGATACTACAGGACAAGTAAATGTCACAGTTTCCCTCTGCATGTTTCAGTTAACCATATCATTTTAATGTAAAGGGTTATCCTCTTGGTTGGTGCCGTTATTAATGTTTTCCTTCCTCTGTGTTGAAACAAGTGAAACACGAGTTGAACTTCCACGACAAGGACACCCAGTTCTACCGTTTCCAGGACTCCGAGAGTGGCCCGAACCACACAACTAATGAGAAGGACTCAGAGGACGAGCTGCAGGAGGGTCTGTCGCTGCTGTCTCAGCTGGGTCCCGACGCCCTGCTCACCATGATCCTGCGCAAATGGTCAGTATGTTGAGCTGTTTTGTGACTGCTATGCATGAGATGAAACCTTATGTATATGTAGTATTACAGTCCTTTAAACCCTTTGGTGTCCACATCTCTGTGTTTAGCCCCAGTCAGAGGAGTGCCGAGGACCTGGAGGTCATCTATGAGGAGCTGCTCCATGTCAAGGCTGCAGCTCACCTCTCCACCTCTGTGAGTCACTTTTACTGTCTGCTATTGACATCAGTGTCCTTGAGATTAAAGTCACAATAAGTAGGTTGTAGCATTTTTAAAAAGCATGTAGTAAATTGAGACTGAATCATTTATGTTCTCAAGGTTTTTTGCATAAACAGATTCAACTCTTTTTTTATGCTAATTACAGTAAAATGTTCCAGTTGCCTCATAATTTTCCTACCATTTTTTTTCATGTGATAAGAGAGGTCGCTTATTACGAGAAAACCAAGCACCTAACAACCAAACCAACCTCTGATTTGGAAACCACTTTGACCAAAGAACCACTATTATGACAAGTCAAGCAAGGAAATAAAGATGCAGTATCAGTGCAGTTCATTCAAATTTCTCGCCCTGTTGTGCCTGTAGGTGCGGAAGGAGCTGGCGGCGGTGCTGGTCTTTGAATCACATGCCAAGGCCGGAACAGTCTGTGAGTGTGACAGCTTCGGTGGTGGCGAGCCCCACTACATGCACACACACACATGGTTTCATTGTGTAGCTAAACCACACCACAGTTTGATGTTCGGTGCACAAATATCCCCTTAACATCCTCTACTGCACAGCATGCCTTTCACACATACTACCCTTACCAAACCACACGTGACATCGGGAATATTCAAGCATCCTCGTGTCATGATTGATTCATTACTTCAGTGGAGACAATCAGTTCATCGTGGGTCTTTTTTTGCTCGTCTCATCTCTCTCCTTCTCCATCTTGTCATAGCTATGAAAGTCATACATACATACTAAAGCCCATTGTGCCCTGTAAATATGATCCTCAGACAATTACGAGATGATATTCTGACATATACAGTCTGTGTGTAAATGACCAATGTGCAATTGTTGTCTTTTTTTGCAATGTAGTGTTCAGTCAGGGGGACAAAGGCACATCTTGGTACATCATCTGGAAAGGCTCCGTAAATGTGATCACACATGGGAAGGTAAATCCATCCTCCGGTTGCAATGATAAGAATAATAAGAAATCTCAGAACTGTCACACATGCAGTGTCTTGAATTGGATGCTAGTATAATGTAGTGCTGAAAGTACCGTATGCACACAGGGCCTGGTTACCACATTACATGAGGGCGAGGACTTTGGGCAGCTAGCTTTGCTGAACGACGCACCCCGCGCTGCCACCATCATCCTGAGAGAAGACAACTGTCATTTCCTCCGTGTGGACAAACAAGACTTCATACGCATCCTCAAGGTCTGTCTGAGTAACTGAATATTTAATGTGCATTTGCTGAAGGCCACGTGTGACTGTATAAAAGCTGCAGGTCTCATGAATTCAGATCTTGACTGGGTCTTATCTGTGTCTGTATTTCCTGCCCTTCAGGATGTGGAAGCTAATACGGTGCGACTCGAGGAGCACGGCAAAACTGTCCTGGTGTTGGAGAAGAGCACCGACTGGGCCGAGCAGGGAGGAGCAGGAAGCAACAGCAAGTGAGAAACGCTGACGCACACACACCCCCTCTCCAAGACAATAAAACAGTCACCTCACAAGCAGGTTTACAATCATTAAGACACTTCACATGGGCGTGGACAGATACTTTATCACGGCAAAACACAAACACTCGGTTGATCGGTTGCTCATTATGACACAATAACGAACATGTATACAGATCTATTTGTCAGCCTTGGTTAAAATCTTATTAATGGACTGTTATCTGACAGAGGGAAAAGAAATGGACTTCAACCCTGCCTGGTTGAATGATTTGTTATCAGTCTTGAAGTGTTTTAGCAAATATAAAAGTGAGTTAACATGACGTTGACCTCCCCATTAGGTCACACTTGGCTTACTTTGCCTTGTTTCTCTCTTTTACGTGCTCACCTACGAATACCACAGCGGTCTCCTCTCTCGGTCTCCTACAAGATTTATTATGTCAAGCCAAAGGACAGGGAGCCCTCACATTTAGTTACAAAGCAGCATCTACTGGAAGGCATTTTATAGTTCAACAATAAACATATACTGCCCTCCACTCGTCATATGCTACTCCCGACTGTCAAGTGTTCGTAAACAGGAGAGCACAGCGGAGGAGTCTGCAGGATAAACTGCACAGTGATTACATCAAATTCTTCTTTCTGGTTCTGCTTTTTAGCGTGGGGGGTTGTTATGAGTCAACATGCATGTAAAATGATACTAAAGTACATCTAATGACTTCTCTAACAAATACAGCACATATATCTTGCTTAAATATATCAGCATCCGTCAATATGCAGGTCTTTATGAACATAAGGAAAAATCATCAACCCCTTTTTCTTTGTCTCCTCTCTTGTGCTGTCTGCAGGTACACAGTCATGTCAGGGACGCCTGAGAAAATCCTGGAACATCTGCTGGAAACCGTAAAGTTGGACTCTAACGGAAATGACGCTTTAGGTGGGTGCCTGCAGACGTCTTCTTGCCTGTTTCCCCCGTTTTATTTATTGAGTGAGTCAGGATGAGCAGAATTAGTCAGCTGGTTAGCTAAGTGCGCCTTTGTCGTGATGTTTGTCCCCCTGCAGATCCCTGTGCGAGCGACTTCCTGCTCACCCACAAAGTCTTCATGCCCTCCAGCCAACTGTGTCCCGCACTACAGCACCAATATCCTGAGATGGTCAATAACAAAACACAGTAATGATGCTGGTGCTTATGATGATTGTAATGACCAACAGAGCAGATTTAATTCCCATGAGTAAATTGTATTCTTCTAAAGTACAATGTCTCGCAGTTCTCTCTGAATCTTTGCCGATTGTTTACGCTGTGCCCCTTAACCATCATTGCACCTACCAGGCAGAGCTCTCTGAGGGTTCAGATCAGGAGAAGGCAGCTTACGTTCTCAACACCAAGCAGAAGGTGGTGAAGCTGATTGGCCAGTGGGTGGCGCTGTGTGGCCTTCTGTTGAAGGAAGACCCCATTGCTCTGGACTTTCTTGAGGTGAGATTGTGGGCTCTGTTTAATTACGTTCATGCTTATTTCACTCTGAACTCCCTGTGCATAATCAATCATTTTGTTCTCGCCTTTTCAATATCCACACTGCTGAAACAGGGGTTGAAGAAGGAGGTGGCAGGTGATGTCCGTCTGTCCAGCGTGCTGAAAGAACAGTTTCGGGAACGGAGAAGAACAAAAGTGTAAATCGTCTCATAACATCTGCTATTTCACAAAATTCCTCAAGCCCTGAACATCACTGCATGTCATCTAACGCTGTTTTTTCTTCTTTAAATTTCTTCACAGATTGGAGAATGGATATCAGTCGCTGAGCAGGGTAAGCGTCCTCGCATAGATCGAGCGCTCGCAGTCGACAGCTGGGTGCAGAACGTTCGTTATCAGTGATGCATTTTAATGAGAGAACAGTTCGAATGTCATTCTGCTGTCATTTGTCAGTTTAATGTCACTGACTTGCTGAGTCACTCTGACGCTTTCCACAGAACCAACAATTTGATTGGTTTTCAAACTGCGAGGAGCCGGTGGGGAGGTTACAGCCGATCAAAGCGCAAGATAAAGGTGAGCAAAAGTCAGCCACTAGAACACATAAATCAATCAAAAAAAATCAGTGATACTGTGTATGCACATGCACATCAATGAACTTATTACTACAGTATGTTTCAACATAGAGGAGTTACCTAACACCAGCTCATATATCTGTGGGTGTTGCTCATGAGTAACACGTATCACCACACATCGTTACTCATGCCATCAATTATCAGATTTGCATATCTTTGACATTTTGCCTTTTGTCTCTACTCTGCACAGTGCTGTATGAGATCTACAGGCCAGACAACAAACCTCTCACTCTGATGCTCCCGGTAAACACCTCTGTGCAGGATGTGATGTCAGCGATAGTCAAACCTGGCGGAGACCACGTCCTGGTCAAAATTAACTCTTCAGGGGGTGAGACTTTTTTTTTTATTTATTTTTTTTAATGTGCATGGATATTTTTCTGATAAATCACCGTTTCCTGTAAAATACTTTGAATGAAGTGAAGCTGCATATCAGTGTAATTTCCAATCTAGCCTGAGTCACATTCATTGATTTTTTTTCTCCCGTTCTTTGTCAGTTCACTGTGCTGAAAATTACTTTTTGATGTATTAAATGCACACAGAAAGAGCTCAGTTGAAGCTGGATGCGACTGCAGTCTACACAGCACTGGGACTCAACGAGAGGCTGTTCATCTGCACAAGCAGCCAAGTGGAACAACTGGTGAGGACGAGCCCTCCATACCAATGAAATGTCATTACTTTGGATATATTTTCATTGTATTCACTATTTATGATTGTGCTTGCAGAGTTTGACACCAGTTTAAAGCACTTTTCCTACCCGGAAAGCCATCAAAGCTACACCTCACCACAGTTTTCTGTCTGTTCATTTACTTTCTGTCTTCATCTCTCTCTCCTAGGCGCCCCTGAAGGAGCAGCAGGGTCCGGAGCGAGGAACAAATGACATCCTCGAACAGATGAGTTCTAAAGACATCGCCAACGAACTCACCAATTATGACTGGGAACTGTTCACTGCCATGCACGAGGTAGCTCAGCAGATATAATACATTTTCATCTGACCACAACATATAGGCTGATAAACTGATACAGAACACAAATGAAATATCTCATTTACACTTCAAAACATTTTGAAGCTAACTATCATGCAAGTAAATCCAAAGCTGAAACCAGCACTCAGATATTTCCTCATTTTAACAAAGGACTGAGTATCTGTCTGATAAAATGTTTCTGAGTCACAATCCTTGGCTCTTTTTATCTGACAGTGGCAGTTTTGCCATCAGATCGTCTGTGACACTTCCTTCATGCCTCACATGCTTCAGAGGCAAATTGCAGTCATTGTATCCGGATTCCTTTTTCTTACCGTGTTTGTAATTGATGTCAGCGGCCATGACTCATCCTTCCCGTCTCTCCAGGTGGAGATCGTCTACTACATCTTCGGCCGTCATAAATTCCCGGGCGCCATCACGGCTAACCTGGAGCGGTTCGTGCGTCGCTTCAACGAGGTGCAGCACTGGGTGGTGACGGAGCTGTGCCTCTGTGAGGATCTGGTGAAACGAGCCATCCTGCTCAAGAAGTTCATAAAGATTGCCGCAGTGTAAGTTTGTTACCTTAGTCATGTTTTGATGGTGACGTAAAGCACTCAGTCTATAATTAAATTCATCCAAATCTATTGGATGTATTGCTGTGTAAAGTTTTACAAGCACTGAAGGTACACAGAAGATGAAGCTCACTGACCTTTGCGATCTCTTGACTTTTTATGTTGCACCACCAACAGGTCAAGTTTTCACTAATTAATAAAAATATAAATATCATGTATAGTCATGTTTCCAAGTGGATTAATCCATATGATTTGGGTGATCACCTGACTTTTCCTCCTTTCAGCACTTTGATTTATCACCAAATACCTGAAAGATCAATGGCACCTCAGCTGTACTTGGTGTTTAATTAGCAGGTGTTAATCATCATATTGTGACCATGTTAGCATTTAGCTGCAGATTATTCATCTCAGGTTTATTTTCTGTCTCAGACATAGTGATTATGATCCTCTCTGTCACAGATTAAAGGAGCAGAAGAATCTCAACTCATTCTTCGCTGTGATGTTCGGTTTGAGCAACAGCGCAGTTCACAGGCTTTACAAGACCTGGGAGGTAAGAAACCTCTGAATGCAACAGTAATGGCACTAATATATTGTGTCATCATCTACAAAATGATAACCTTTGAAATGACTGATGTATTTCTTTGCCTATTCCAGAGGATACCTAGCAAGACAAAAAGAATTTACTGTGCTTATGAGAGGCTGATGGTGAGTTTACAATATTTTTTCTCTTCAGTAAATTTCTCCAAACTCTTGATTCTTGATCATTTTGTCTTCTAACCTAATGTAACGGTGCTTTGTTTATTCTCTGCTCCTTTTAGGATCCTTCACGCAACCACAGGGCCTACAGACTGGCCGTGGCCAAACTCAGCCCTCCCTACATCCCCTTCATGCCTCTGCTGCTCAAAGGTAGCAGCGTCGCCTCCACATCTTCAGATGCGAATGTCATGTAAATTAACACGCTAATCGCTGCCATGTTCTCTGTTCCCGCCCCTGTCCAGACATGACTTTCATCAACGAGGGAAATCCAAACTACGTCGACAAATTGGTCAATTTTGAGAAAATGGTAAGACGGGAAAATATTTTCAGGTTCAATTATTCTCCCTGCAAAATCATCTTAACTTAGAATAATTTCCTTTGCACTCAATATCACAGCGTATGATTGCCAAGACTGTGAAAATTGTTCGAGGGTGCAGGAGCCAGCCTTATGGTAAGTGATCCAGTCTCAAACTCACAACACTGGTAAAGGGAAATACTTTGGGTTTTGGCTGTGAATGATGCATGTAGGATATATCTAATAAATTTCTGTTTCTCTCCTGCAGTGCCATCATCTCCACAGAGGGGCCTGGCAGATCGCATGTTTCTGGAAGGGTCGGCTGCTCGCATATCTACATGTAAGCTGCAGCCGCCATATCATTTATTGCTGCATCCAGCTGTAAAATAAAGTTTCTTTTCACTTTAATATTTTTTATTTCAAACATTACATACACAAAGACTTAATCCTGAGTCAAAAAACTATTTCCTCTCCTCATCCAGACTCAGACCTCGCCCTCCCCCTGCGGAGTCCCAGCAACATCCGACATTACATCCAGAACCTGAAGGTGATCGACAACCAGCGCAAGCTCACGCAGCTGTCGAGAACAATCGAGTGTTAGAACAGCAGCCTGCACGTGTGCATGTGTGCAGAGACTGTAAAACTGTAGCACAAACCCGATCCAGAGAACGGACTGTAGCTGGATGGACAAAAACTTCCACACTCGCCCAAATAAGATGGACCCCTGAAGGTGTCGAGCCCCATGGAAATGCAGTCAAATTCAAGGATCTTGGACGTCCTCGGATATGCTGTCTGCAGAGCACAGCGCCGCGAGTGAAAATGTGCAACGTGCACAGTGATGACCTCGAATGCTGAGCCTGAGTCCAACCACGTGTCCATGAGACTTGTGGGACACCTTTTTATCCAAAAAGCCTTACAGCACACAGGTGTTTGACTTCACTGTGTGTGTTACAGTGGAGACCGATCCCTTCACAAAGACAATGTTACAGCATGTGCAGTTACAAAGTACAAAGTTCATTTATGTGACATTTTGTGTACTGCTGTCTGTGAAATAATCACTCCAGTGGTTCCACTAAAGGGCCATAGGAACACATACACAGAGATCTTTGCTTATCACTTTAGGTCAGTTTTTATGTGCACTTGTATTTTCACATAATATGATGTATCAGAACATTTTGTGGCAACAGAGCCACTGACTGACATGCATATAATTTCATACAATGTTGTTTTCTAAATAAATTATTTTCTCAGTTATGTGTATTCAATGAAAACAAAAGAATTTGTAAAAAGAGAAATATTTTTTATTTAAAGTACAAACCGTACAAACAAGTAAAAATGGACTCCCCCCATCCCCTTCCTGTCCTTCCCCCTGACAAAAAATGTTCCCCCCAATATGGGGTGAGAAAAATTCACAACAAATCAGTTATCCTTTGAATTCAAAAATACTCTCCTTGTCATAAATATGTACAACTTCTTTTTGGAAGTCCTGGAGAGTGAAAATGGGATAAGACATATAAAAAAAAGAAAAGAAAAACCCAGTGCCTTCTCCTGATGCAACCATAGAGGAAGTAGTAAAATGATCCCCTGTCATTATAAATAATGGGTCGACATGTTCAGTAAATTTTCATACAATGTTAACAGGTTTAAATCAATCATCAAAATTGGGATTTTGTGGACCGTTTGACAAATAGTAAATCACTATCCAATAAGAGGGGGCCACACAACAAGAGTGAGATGAGGCAAACAAATGTGAAACATATGGTTAATATATTGTTGGTGTTTGGACAGGTGTAACAGCAGAGCACATAAATTATCAAAACTATGTCAACATACCCAAGTTCAACTCCGACATGTTCTGGTGTTTGTGTTACTGTGTCAGTCTGTGGTATAAAACAGCTTAGATCAGAAAAATGTGGTCCAGCAATGAAGTGGTGAGTACATCTGAGTACAAGAACACAGTTTCACACTTGGTGAGAAAGCAAGTGAAAGTGAAAAGCCAGATCCTCAAAAAAGATTTAGTCTATGTGCTTATCACATACCAACGTTCTGATTTATCACAACTCAGTCACAAATAAAACATCAAAGAAAGCACTGTAATATTAAAAAGAGTGAATATAAATATTGCACTTTCAAACAACATATCGTTCCCAGTGCCTAGTCGTTATCCCTTTGGTAGAGGTACAAGACATGCTGTAGGACGCTAACATCTGGACGGCTGCCTTACAGTCATCTTTTATTTCCACTGAGGTTCGAAGTATCTGAATCGCTGCTGTGCAGTTAAACAAGACATCCTGAATACTGACTGTATTTACGCTATCACGACTGATAGTAATACAGAATGGCTTAACCTCAATGTCCTCAAGCTACAGAGGTGATGGGGAGGGGGTAAACAGGACTAAGCAGTGGGAAAGCTAATAACCGATGAGTTCATACACAGAACAAACATTCATAAATATCCCATTCACGCGAACGCATGTTTGCACGACGTCACGCATACAAGCACGCAAGCACACACAACCCTTCCTCTAACCCACAGACATTAAGTATTTACATTTAAGGCACATAACATCTATTTACATGACAAATACAAGAAACCAACACAAAGCATTTTAATGTTCAGTCCCTGTAGCATTTTGGTAGTGGGATGACTCGAGCCACTTCTCTTTCTAAACACGGGCAGCTTTTACTCAAAAGACAATCACAAATACAGTATCTCACAGTAAGACACACGCTGTGAGCTGAAAAAAATCGATCCTCAACACTTAGAGTGAGGACCCCGCCTGCTCTCAAACTACTTTATCAAGGCTACAACATTGCTGATTGTCCCGTCTTTGGTTCAAGACGTCATCACGCCACGGCCATCAACTCTGTGGTTTCCCCTAAGTGTCTTTTGCTCGCATATTAGTCTCCATGCAGGCTGAGCTCCTCTCAAACCAAGCAGGAGAAATGACAGCAAAATATTCTTTAGGAGAGCACCACTTTTTTTTTTTTGGCTGTTTTTTTATTTTATTTTACAGAAGCACCACACTGCCTGATGTGAGGTTTCACAGGTTTGTGGTGGTTCCAGTCCCATCCCAGTCGACTACGCAACAACGACGATGGCAGCATTGGTATCTCTGGACATGAACAAACAGGATTTAAACAAAAGTGATCAGTAGGAGTCAAAAGCAGAACTCAAAGGAAGGTCAGTCAGTCTCAGGTGTCTTTGGAATTATATCAGTAGATTTCCTTTGAGTGCATAAGAAAAAAAAAAACTCAACCCAGCGCTGTGCACCAACCTGAGGCAGAGAGAGATCATTTTCATGAACAGCTGAGAAACATCCATCCATGCATTCTCTGTGCCCGCTTATCCTGTTCAGGGTCGCGGGGTGCTCGTCCCAGCATTCATTAGGCAAGAATCAGGGGGAAACACCTCGGGACGGGTCAGGGTTTTAAATTACGTCTAATTACGTCTGTTGTTAAAATTTCATGATAAAAGCCAAGTTATTAAACCAATTTTGACATGTTGCTTTAGCCATGTTTATGTTTTCAACCTGAGACCTGCTTCTCTCAATAAAACTACGTGTTCAGAGGACAACAGAAGAAAACTGTCAGGCCTCAACAAGGCAGCGTAATTCACAGCTCCTCGCCGCCACACGCTACATGTGGCCGTTTCCTGTCAGAGGCAGTGAACACATCTGATCATTAGCACCAAAACAAGGCAGATAAAAGGGGTAATAGAGAACTCTCCATCACAAAAATCCACAAACGGAAACTAAACAGGCTGACAGAAGCCTGCGATTCTTCTGCAGTCACTTTCTTGTCACTCAGTCTCACGTAAGCCTTGAGGCATCGAGAAAAAGTTCTATTTGGTAAAAATCCCAACCTGCCAACAAACAAGACATAAATTAAAAAAGAAAAAAAAACATTCATTTGGCTTGGAGATCTTTGGGTTTTCTTTGTCTTCATCTAGTGCAGCACAGTGGAGGTCCAGTGGTCTCTCTCTCTCTCTCGCTTAATTCTTCAACTGCAGTCTGATCCACTCTACATGTTCCATCGCGGTTCTCCGTTGCAATCATATGGCCAGGTACTGTGGTTCTGGTTGTCATCTAGGCCTCCGAGGCAGCCTGTGGCTTGAGTTGCGCTTTCTCCATGGCAGTGCCGTAGGGTAGAGAGCGCTTGAAGAAGCCGAACTACAAAAAAAAGCATTTTTGGAAAACAAAAAATATGAAAAATGAGCACAGACTTCATCAGTTAAATTGCAATTTCAGCTATTTTTCAGCACACAGCACAGAAAAATGTTTAAATTGATGTTTCACTGCAGCACTGACCTTGTATAGGACGTAGATGAGTAGAGCCAAAAGCAGTAAACCAGCCAGAATGGCCAAGATGATGATCCAAAGAGGAACTGAGTTCTCAATATCGGGCTTGTTCCACACCACTGGGGTCACCACCTGAGGGCAAAAGCGCAGTTAGTCAGCTCAAATTCAATGAAGAAAATGAAGATGACACCTATTTATGACAAAAAATAAATTAAGTGATGCATGAAAATGGATCTTAAATACCTTTTTGTGTCCACTGGGAGAGTGTTTGGGGAGGATGGCGTAGGGCATCTTCTTCACACTGTATCTGGCCAGGCACTCCAGCACATATTGCCTATAAGCTCTCTAAAGGAGGAAAAAGCACACGTTAAATCTCATTCATAGTGCATGCAATCTGACACTTACACACTAGGTGGCGACACAGACCACGCACCTCGCCCTAAGAAACCTCCCCTTTCAGCATTCCTAACATATGAGAAGCTGTGATACCGGATAATGAATTTTCAATACATTCACACATACACCATGTGTTCCAGCATGCAGGGGGGGTAAATAGTCTGTGTGTGGCTCAAACATTACAGGCAGACTGAAAAAAAACTGTAAACTCATAGAAACTGCAGTCTGCAATGCAAATTCTCAGTGAGCAACTGTTGTCCCATTTGCTGAGGCAAATATGTGAGGCTGTGCATATTGGCAGCCTTAAGACCTGATTCAAAACCATTGCTGATGCCTAGTCAACCCAAACAAATACGTGAGACTGACGACTACAGCTTCGTTTCTCTGCCAGCTGCACATTTGAGGTTTAAACTCTGTGTTTTTTTTTTTGATACTTTAATGAAAAATGGCTTCTTACTTCCTGCCAAAGCCTGACATGAGAAAATACACATGCACCAGTGGGAAAAGGCTAATCTATAGTGCACAGCCTTTTCCGCTGCCCTGCCTTTGTCATCTGCTGGAAACACGAGCTCCTGTACAGAACATGTCTGGCAAGTTTGTGAGGCAGCGGTCGTCTCCAACAAACCTCGGTGAAGGTCTCGGCCCAGACGCGGGAGCGCACTTTGAGGATGGCGGTTGTACCCCTCTCCAGCAGACCCACGTTGCACTGCAGTGTCCAGCAGTCGGCATTAGAGCAGGACTATGGAAACGGAGAGAGAGGCATTAAGCTGATGTTAATTACATGCTACAGAGGTTTTGTTTCAGTCATTCTGAATGAATATAAGTGAGTATAAAAACGTTCCCACAGATTTTAGTAGCAGGCTCACATGACTTAAATGCAGGTGAAAGTCATAGGAAGTCATACGAAATGAAAGCTGATAACAGCTAAGGGAAGGACAAATAACAGCCCTGTTAATGCTGCAGGTCGAATAAATATAACAAAGAGCCCAATGTCATGATCTGTATTCCACGCCTGCTTCAAATTAGATTGAAGGAATGTCATGAGACTGTAAAAATGCAGCATGCACCACTCTCCACATTATTGCCCCACCACTAAAACCAGCCCATTTTTCTCAAGACTGCAGAATACACAATCTTAATTAGATCCCCATAATGCAGCTTGGTGTGTTTAACATTTTAGAACATGCACACACACTGTTTTAGAGCCAGTGCTGGAGCTAGACCACCAACCAGACTGAGAGGTTTCGGCGGGTTTCCTGCGAGAGCGCATTAGTTTACTTAATACACTGAGTAGGGCAAACACAGGAGGAGAAGAGAGTACCCGCCTAGTTCCTTTAGGCTAAGTCTTAGACAGACTTAATGAGGGTATTCAGACAGACAGGGAGCGTATCAGTCCATTTCCTCCTGGTAGACCTCCGTGATGCCTCAGGGCACTGGGCCGCAAAGGTTTGTGGAAATGACACGTACATGGACCAGTGCCAGAGATGCTTCAGACCCACATATCCTCCCCAGTGGGATTATGCGGTCAAGATCTGCAGCTTGGGGGGGTATGAAGGCTGTTCCCACAGCTTCATAAAAGAACAGTCAAGCTTCGCTAGACTAACGCACAGGCTGCATAGGCTGACACTTTATCAGAGGGACTTAAATGATTCGTCAATTTATCATTTAGTCAGCGTACAGAAGATTAATCTGCTGTTTCAAGAACAACTTCAAATCTGAGGATTATTTTTGTTTTTAAATTTTTGGAAATTTAACCCCACTGAGGTCTGTAATGCTGGTCAGCTAAAAAAATTGTTAATTGCAGCTCTATTTTTTAACACCACTGTGAAGTACTGTGAGACAACTACATATATTTAAAAACAGAATTAAACAGATATGATATCCACTGTCTGAAAATCTTTTATTAAGATTACTTATTATTTATTATTTTAAGTTGCAACTATTCATGTATTCATTATTCATTTTTGGTTAATACATCATTTACTAATGCTTTACAGGTCAGTTATAAGGCATAAACTGGAATATCTTTTGGTTTTACTGGTGTTAATGTTTTGAATATATGCAGTAGTAATAGTTATGAATAAATGCTTTCCTCATAGAACCGTCCAAATTAATTAAAAAGATAAAAAGACAAGTCATGAGCACCTGCCAGAGAAATGTAATACAACCTGGCAACCTTTAAGACATTTTGATGACCTACAACTATTCAATGAAGCATTAATAAAATATTTATTAACCATTAATAAAGTTATTGGCTATGACTTACAAACCCGTGCACAGCAGCCAATACATCCATATTTCAACACGACTACAGAATATGAATAATGCAACACAAATTTCAAAAGGTTTCCAAGTAATTGTGGAAATGTCTTTTGATCATTAGTGCAATTAATGGCAGTCCTTTGTTCTTTATGCAAAGCTCAGCTGTTTAAAGTCCGAGCAGGTCATTTTCATTTCTTGCACTACGACCTAGGCCCGACAGCTTCATCCAAGCATTGCATTGCTTTGATCAAGAGACACTTTGAACAGAGACGTCCTCCTGAGCAGAAAAACAAAAGTGCGGACACGGTGGAAAGAATGGGGTCCTTCATACACAACATGTCATTGGCCGCGCTTGATAAACGAGCACGGTTAGGAGCAACAGGCGCACAGACAAAGAGCTCTTTGGTGGACGCAGGTCTCCATAAACGCAGGCTGAGAGAGAAGCTACCTGCAGCTGGGTGGATCAATAGGGCCAGTGTGCCGGTGCCGAAAAATTAGAGAGCAGCCGGCGAAGAAAGCAGTGCATCACTGACAAAAACGCCTCTTCTCAGCCTCTCCGCCCTTCCACCACTACTAAAGGCTCTTTAATGTTAATCACCACAAGGGGACAAGCCTGTGCCCTCTGACCCCTCCCTTTTAACGACATCATAACCTAATTACCCAATCCCAGGAGCCCCATATAAGATCAGGGCCAGTGTCACCAAAATAGATCCAGACCTGCTCACTTAACTTCAGGCAATACAGGAAAATGCATTGTTAAAACCCTCACTTTTCCTGACCTGCTGTGTAAGTGACGCTAAAAAGTGTCTTTTAACTAAATAACCACATTTAGCCTAAACTGTAAACTCAAGCCCCTCATTCCCTCGCTTTCAAGTCACCTATTGCATTAGACTTCACCTTCTGGCCTGACGCTCTACATATAGTTTTGCCTCATGTTGACAGAAATATCTTACCAAGTTGGTCAAGTGAGCGAGCTGATTCTTGTTGACGACGTCCCTCCTCTCGACGTGGTGCTCGTTGGCCTTCAGCGCCAGGATAGGCGGTTCTGTGGACGTGTGCTGGAGCTGATGATGGAGAAAGAGGGAGAGAAAGAGAGCACACACCACCCATTAGGACAACACTGACACTGACCTAATTGGGGGGGGGAGGAGGAGGAGCACACCACCCTCTCTGTCAATATGAGACCTAATGTTAGCATGACCCTGAGGCTTTTTGTCATTAATCAGATGCATGTGAGCTCAACTCCGCATGGATTCCTGTGGAAACACACCGTACTTAGCGATTCACCAGGGAGGAAAAAAAATATTAGATCACAGCTAAGATGGATGACCACTCGCAGCCCTCGCTCAACATCTGTCAAGCTCCAAATGTAAACGCAAACAACTGCCATGAAATCTCAAAGCTACGACTTGGTATAAAAGCATGGGGGCGCGTCGCTGGATGATGAAGATGAGTGAGTGTGTTGCTGGGTGAGGTGGTTCGTCAAGCTGTGCGAGCGTAGGGAAGAGCTCGCACTTCAAAGCAGCGGCGGGGTAAGTGTCCTGGGTGGGGCTGAGAAGCTGGGAGGAGGAGGTGGGTGTGGGCAAAACCAGCGGGACGGCCCAGCTGTTAATCACACGTGTGACTGGGAATCGGCGGGGGGGGGGGGTTCACTGTCAGATCTGGCCTCGCCTGACCCTGAGAGGTGTGCCTCTGCACGCGGGAAGCTTACCTTGAGCCGCAGGTAGTTCATGTTTTTGTCAGAGGTGCAGTTGATGGGGCCCTCTGTGGAGAACTCCAGGGGGTAAAGGAGATTGTGACCCTGGACGCTGAGGGGGCAGCGCAGCTCGAGCAGGGTGTGGCTGATCCTACTGGGTCCGTTGTTCACCAGCTGGAAAAGGGAAATGAAAAAGAAAACTTGAGTACGTGAAGCACTTGAAAAGTTCACTTGACGGTTTCATATCTTAGCTGGGAGGTTGCCACAGATTTTTTTTCCACCCACGCTGAAGCTTTCATATACCACATATTTTCTTAATCTACAAATAGGTCACCTAAAGTAGAGCGCTGTTTAATCTCACCCGAGTGAAAGTGGATCAGCGCCTGAGAATAAATCACGCTGTGTGATCTGAAGTACGTTTTCTTTGGTTTCCCTTCACTGCTGCCCTGGGAAGTCTACTCGTTTTACAAACAGCAAGATCTGCTTTTCCAACCCAATTTGCTGAGCCCCAATGAGTCTGCGCAGCTAAGAGAGCGATGGAATACCTCATAGATGTGCTCCACTGCAGGCCCGACGTCCTGCTCCACCCCGTAGCTTTTGGGCACCTTCCAGTTGGCCGGCGGCGGAAAGAAGACCTTATCTGGTCGAGACACACTTAAAAAGAGAAAGAGGGGGTGTGAGAACATGCACCAGGAGACCCCAGAGGCTTCCAGAAAAGTCCAAAATGTTCAAATGAGGGATTCCTAACTCTCAACTCACCCCTGAAGGATGACATCAGCCTGGACGACCACCTCCAGCTTGTACGGGACAACCTCACTGTGGGAGTTATTCTCATTTTTGCTGTGGAAATGGAGCGGAGAGGAAAAAGATTCTGATTAGGCGACGTCATTTGAGAGCCGTGGAGATACTGAATCAGAATCCAAATGAAACCGTACCTGCGAATCTGCAGCTCAAACTGAACGGTCTTGTGGTTGTCCTTCAGCCGTGGCACCGTGAAGCGGAGACCTGCCCACAGCTGCAAAGAGGAAGATCCCACACATTAATCATTATCATTATCTGACTGATACGTGATGTTCTTGGGTGTGTCAGTCTGTGAGCTCCTTATCTGTCCAACGCTTGAGACCTGAGGGGAGTCCAAAATGTGGCTGAGAGTCCCTTAATTTATGATTTCAGATCCATTCGTTTTCCACACAAACTGGTGCACTATGTCTCTCTTTGAACGAGCTTCCTCTCATTCGCATCAGATCAGTACTGCTGTAGTCTCAGACCTTCCTACGGTGAGCAGAGCCTACAAACAACAAAGTGTTTTGGAAAGCATGCCAAGCTTTTGACTCCGTCGTTAAAAAGAGGAAATCTACCGAGGGCACAGATGGACGCTGTACTTCCTGTCACAACATTTCCTAACACATGCTGACTTTTCCTGTGCCGTTCGCACCCAGTCTGGGGATGGCACACAACTTTTTTCCAACAACTGTTCTAAAAGGCACAACCCATAAACTCATTAGAGGTGGAGGTGGAGGGGGGAAAAAGACAAAAAAACCACAGAGGTGTCCTTACACTTGTACCCGACTTCATCGGGTTGCCCAGATCGCAGCTCAGGTATCGGGTCTGGTTCTCAGTCTCATAGCTGCAGGTCAGCTGGGTCAGGCTCTGAGAAAAACACAAGCACAGACTGGTCAAACCACAGAAAAGGATAACAGTCAAGCAAAAAGACCAACATCTGCAATCATGTCCCGAGAGGCATATTAGTCGCTGGAAGTTGCGGGTTTTTCGCCATGTCTCGCATTTCTAGTCACCTCATTATTGCGGGCAATGCCGCTGTAGTCAGCTTCAGGGGGCAGCACCACATACAGCTCGGCCTCGTACGCCCCTCCCTCACCCTCGTTCCTGGCGTTGAAAGTCAAGGTCAGCGAGTTGTCATCACCCAGGTAGACTTCCTTCCTGCTCCTGAGGGCCCAACCAAAGAAAAAAAAAGATAATTAATAAGGTCAGGTTAAAAAAGTGGCAGGACAAATACATAAAAATAAGGTAAACAGTGTCATTCTTTAGTTTGTTGTTGCTTTCATTAAGTTATTCAGGCTTATGTTTGGCATTTCTATTTTCTTTAGAGCCCGGCTGAAATAAATTGGACTCGTATCACGCAGCCCCCGCTGCCCCACTCCATTAAATGAAATCTTTTCCGATGTGGCGATAAAGTCATACATTCTGTATTACAGAGCACGGGACTGTAAAACACCTCCCCCTTCCTTTCTCTCTCTCTCTCACACTCCCTCCACCTCTCTCCACAGTTAAGAACAATGAGAAATTCCATATGGAGGGCCACACAGACGCTTTTAATTACAGCCCGCTCTCATAAAGCAGTGCAGGAGAGAGAGAGAGAGAGAGAGAGAGAGAGAGAGAGAGAGTGAGGGGGAGAAGATTTTCTGGAGCGGCCTTGCGAGTCAACTGTAGTCTTATTCTAACTGGCATTGCACTTTTTAAACCAAACAAAGGCTCAAAATTAGAAAACTCTACAAAACCGTAAAGCTTCCCTGAGGGATCTTGGTGTAACAGGTTATGTGCTTTGGCAGTGCAACAGATGGAACAACAATGCAGGAATGGTGGACATTTTTTTTTGTCCAAAATTCCACTAAATCACAGCCATCACCTCCAACTCCTATAAGGCTTTCTTCTTTTACTACGGAGCAGACAAAAACATCAAGCTATTATTCCAATTGCACTAATCACACTTGCCACGGCTCAGTTTCTCGGTCGCACTCGGATGGAGCGCGGCACTAACACGCACTCACAGCAGGTTGTTCCATATGTGATGGATCAGCCATACGTTGAGGAGGGAAAAAAATGGAGGCAGATGTTAGATAAATATAGGAATGTGAAATCAAAATGACAGAGCGGAGAAGGGAGTATCAGGGAGGCTGTTATTTTTGAGAAAAATGCTAACAGATTTCTCAAATCAAAGTGTGGCGGGCAGGGTGCTCCTGACGGCTTCAGAGGCAGGCGAGGTCGGGAATCAGGCGTACTTTCCAAACAGAGCCCTTTCATCTCTCCTGTCTTTTCCCTTTTGCTGTTTGCCGTAGCACCTATGGAGCGGGGCTGCTTCCTGTTTTCAGAGGTTGGTGTACCCCTACCCTGCTGCATTGTGGCTATTAACAGTCCCCTCTCTGGTATGCTAAACTAAACAAGGCAGCGTAACAACAAAAACAGCTGTATTTATGCTTTAGCACTCAAATCCAAGGTCCCAATTTGAGGAGTGGAGGTGAAGAGTTCAGTGTCTGCGACCTTGTTCACAGTTTACAATGTATTCTCCATCCCATGAAATCCATATGATCTAGGATTTGTTTTTTTTTTATATATATACTAGGAAATGAAGAGACTCACCCATGGACTGCCAGCTTCAAGTCAGGAACACAGATGTTGTCCTCGCCACAGTCCAGCAGAATCTGAGCCTGAGAGATGCACATGGCAGGGGTGATAAAAAGGTTTTAATGGGGCCTGCAGACCATGAAGATCACAATGTAGATTCAGATTAAAAACACACTTTTTTTTTTTTACACGTGATGAGAGTTAGGCACGGAGGATAAATCAGATATGTGTTTAAGGGAGACAACAGGATGAGTGTAGCAAGATGCAACATGTGGCATGAGTAATGCATTCCACCCCTGCATCCCGACCACCACCCAACACACACAGACAAAGACACACACACACACGCACACCTGCACTGCAGTCCCCATGTATATTACAAGACATCACCTCTGCACATCAGACGCTTAAAAACAATGTAGTGCCTCAGCGGGACGATGACTGTCTCGGTGAGGTCACGTCAGACACAGACACACTCCCCTGAACCAGCTGTCCCGACACACACACACTAACACACACACACACTTTCTGTTTGCGAAACAAACAACAAAACAATGGATGGAGGGAGACCAGCCCAGAGGCCGCACCAGAGGAGATGCTCCTGCAGGGCTGAGCACGAAGCTGCCAGCTCCCAGCTCTCACCAGTGTCCCACATCACAGCACAGTGTGGCGAACCACGCTTTCGCCACACGCTACGCCACCCAGCGAACCACAGCAGTGCATGATCATATGGTGGAGGGAGGAGCCTGCAGTCTAGAGGAACCTACTAAGACATAGGATATCTCTGTTGACCTGAAAAGCAGAAGCTGGGGTTCGGAGATTACAGTGGAGGGAAAGACAACAAAGGAGCCGAGACACTGCTGGATAAGTGGACGACCGCTGAACGTGTGGCAGGGCAGCGGCAGGGAAAGCTCTGCGGACTGCTAAATTGCATCCCGCTGCGACTGTGACAGCGCGATGATGCTCATGACGATGAGGATAATAAATAGAAATGGAGGAGGAGATTAGAGAGAGCCAAGCGCCCCCCTTGTCATTACACCATTCGGGGGCTCTAATTATGGACACCGGGGTAACCACCATGTTAACTTGGCCACATGTGCGCCCTGATCTGTGTGTCTGCGTAGGGCAGTAAAACGACATTTGTAGGCCCATTCACCGTACTTTAACAACAACAACACTGACCTCAGCATGTGACATAATGAGGGCAAGCATCATGCAGTGAAATCAAAATGCTTACTTGGCTGAATGAGTGGATAATCAGAGTCACACTCATTTGGTTGTTTTGTTTTGTTTTTTTAAGAACAATAATGGCGCTGATGTTCAATTTCATTTCCAAGTTCTTAAAAAGAAATGGTGACAACAACTGGGATCCTTTCTGGTTTCGCACAAACACATGCCTTTGTGTAAGTTCTGGGAATGACGGCAATTAATAGATCCGTCACAACGCCATAGCTCCTTATAGAAACATGTGGAATATGTTAAGATGAGAGAGGGAGAGAGTGAAGCTGTGCCGAGCACATCAACCGCCTCTCATTCTCACTCCAGCCTGGAGAAAATACTGCACTTGGCAGAGTCAATGAAATGGTACATGACCTTTCACACATTCTCAAAGCATATGTGGAAATCAATAGGGCATCATGTGTCTGATCAAGGCCAAAGCTGCGGTATCAGTCACCCTTCGCTGTTTATACACTGTTACATTCACACAGTCTAAAGAAAGATTAATGAAATGTGTTGGCAGGCTGACACGGCTCCCACTCCCCTTTTACACACACTCAGATCAGGTTTGCCCTCTTTGGGTGTTTGGCAAAAAAAGGAGCTTTTTCAGGTTTAAAGTCGACATCTTAGCTCCGACTTTACTCAAGGTCTCGGTTCAGCAAAAGACCACATCTGTTGGGCGCCCGACAGCTTTGACATCTAGGAAGGACATCAATGACAGGTTTCAGCACTGATCCAACGGGAATAAGACAAACACACCACAATATGGAGAGAACAGGAGAAAGAAGGGGGAGATAAAACTGCACTGATTGCCTTTCCCCAAACCCTCCAATCAGGTTGGCTGTTGCTGAGCTCACATATGGTGCATGCTGTGCCACAGCTGCATGGATGCCCACATGTTGAGCCAACTCTGCTCACTGCCAGAGGAAATGTGGCAAGATGCCAAGAGATTTCAACCAGATGGGCAAACATCCCGGCTCTGCCCCACCCTGAAATCTCTACCAACCTTCTGTGTCTGCAGATCTGGAACAAGTCACCTTTGTACCGTCATGCAGCCAAGCAGCTGAGAGCAATTCCTGCTGGGAAAGGGAAACGCTCCGCTCTACATATGCCTCACATTTTCAATTTGAGAGCAGCTTTCCAGACACCCTGGACTTTTTCCCAGCAGAGTATTTAAGAATTTACATTAAGAAAAACAGACTCGCTCTTTCATCAGCGACAGGAGAGAGTCAGTGAGTAGCTGGCTGGTGATACGGAGAGTGATTGCTCAGTGTGGCAGACACTCTTATCATCATCTCTGAGATAGTGAGTCTAAGCAATCCGAGAAGCATGTGTGTATTATTAGGGAACACTGCCCCACCAAATATTGATGTGAGAAGCTCTGCAGATCGCTCCAGTGTTGGTTAACTGTGCTGGATAGAAGACTGTGGGAGTCGAGTGCACGTCAAAGTACCTTCTGCTCAATTACGTTGGTGGTCTGATAGTTGAGGATGGGCCGCAGGCCGTGGGAGTCAGCTGCAGCTTTTGGATCCAAGCTGAAGTTCAAGGCCACATAAATGGAGGAGAGTTTATCCCTGAAGTCTTTCTCGTCCTGCAGTCAAATAAACACATGCCAGGGTTTTTGTCAGATACAGTCAATGCACAAAACAGATAATCTGTTGCTCAAGGATTGCGGTTTGCATCATAATTGTAAACGTACAACTGCTTTTACTCACACATTCTGCCAATAATTATAACTTTTGCACAGACTTAACAACAGTACAACAGTACAAATTATCACAGTCATGAAAATGTTTTGTTAGTGAGGAAAAAGGGCATACTCTTAGGTAGATCTTGGTCTGGTTGCATATACGCTCGCCATGGCGCACCGTCACACTCCTCTGCAGCAGGGGCTGCTGGGAATCCAAGAACAAAGCCCTCTTCACGGCACCTTTCTGCTTGTGCTTTTGACTATCAAGCTGCACCTCCACCTGGAAATCTGGAACACATAACGCACACGCACACATACAAATGAGCATTCATGGCATGATGAATGTTCTTGAGTCACGTAATGACAGGTTTGAAAAAGACCTCCATAAATACTCTGAGGCGCACACAATGTAGTCAATGTAACCTAAAGTTAATGGCATGAGGAATACTTGTGTATAAAGGAAGGAGTCATTAGAGATAATAACTAGGGGTTGATAGTGAAAGGAACAAAGCACAGGAGAGGTTTGATCATTAAAGATGGATCGCAGAAGATATTTGGCACGGTGAACCCCCCTTTTTGTCATAACTTGATCCCAAAAGCTACCTCATCTGTCAAAACACTTTAACCTACAGACTGTTATGGATTTAAAACGTTAACATTGGTGGCTATTTGACAATTTCCCTTCTTTTAATAAAGCACAGATGTGGAAAATTGGCTCACCTAGGACATCCGGTAGGTGCTTCCCATCCGCAGATATGCAGAAACTCAGGTTGACACTGTTTTGGACAGAAGGGACAAGGACATGATGAGGGAAGCATGTTCATTTATGGCAGAGATTCAGTATAAATAGGCTGCACACACAAGACACCTCGCTCGCCCTCGCTTGTTCTCTCACTTTCTCTCATGGCCCACTTTTCTTGTGTCAGCTCCTTACAAGGTTCACATTACGAGGCACGAGGCGTAATGGGAATACAATGAATAATATGAAGAAAATGCCAAATGTTTGGAGACGTACTGGCATCTCGTCAGCAAGGCTGATAAATCAGTGTGTCTCCGTTTCCACCCACAGCCCCCCCACACACAAAGGAATAGCAGAGTTAAGAAGGGTGAAATTGGGCAACAACTCGGGTTTCAGGGCTGACCAGTCAATGGCCGTCTATATAAGCCTGTAGCTCTCTCCCATGACATCAGCTGCACAACACGCTGCTGCTGTCCAAAAGTCTGCAACCCCCAAACCCCCCCTTTTTTACTGGTAAACCCACACAAGAGCCACAGAGCAACAACTGAAAGAAGTAGGGAGCAGAGAGGAAAAGGGGGAGGTCTGCTCAGAAAACACAGGAAAAGGAAGAAAGATGAAAAATGAGAGAAAGACACAGAGGGTACAAGGACTTCTTGCGAGGGGCAGTAACTTCTTGTGTATGCTCCCGTTTCTGCACGACTGTGTGCGCGCGCTCACGGGAGTCTACGTGTCCTGATGTTTCCCAGCTGTGCTCCACCACCAAACAATATCTCATTCAAAGCAACGGCGAAAACTTCCCAGCCCCTCCCCTCCCTCCCATTATCCCTTGTGCTCTCCTTTCACCCCCACCAAAAACTCCTCATCACCAGGCAACATAGTGTAATCAAGACACATGTGTATACAAGAGTTTCCTTTATGGATCTGGATCTGGAAAAGGGGGGGAAGCAGACACATGAGCGCAGTGTCAACCATGTCCAGCAGCGAGCAACCGTCGTCTGTTTCCTCTCCCCTTTCTCTGGAACTGAGTACGGTGCACATTCGGAGGAGGCCAAAAACAGCTAACAATGCTGCTATTCAGCATTTTATTTCCCTGCTGCTTAACAGGAACAGTGTGATTTGAAGGCATAATAGGTCAGAGAGGAGCAGTGCAGATTAATACCATGACTACAGATGGTAAGGATATTCCTTATCAGAGCACTTCCTGCCAGGATAAGAGTGTTTATGCATGAGGGGGGAAATGGGGAAACCCATCTTTTGGCAGTTGAGTCGCACAGATACCAACAGAGCGATGCCGAAGCCTGAGTCAGAGGAAGCTGAGCGCTGTACTGGAAGAGATGAACACTCACCAGGAAACGGGAATGCTGGTGTTTCCATTGGTGATCATGCAGTTCTTCTCTTCAGGGTTGATCATGGTGGGGTAAACTGACAGGGACACCGTGGTGTTAACTATCGGGCGAGACCTGTCAAGCACACACACAAAAAGCACCAAGATTTAAGACTCGCTCCTCAAAAGTTTTCATTTCCACTTCTACTGACAAAATGGCTCTAAATTTGGGGAAATTTGATTATTCCCTTGCCAAGAGTTTACTAAGAAGACTGATCCCACTCTCATTTCTGTATTTGTACACTATTATACTTGAAAGATGATTAAGAATATTTCCCACAATGTGGAGCCATTCCTGTAAACAGTCTGCATGATTAACATGAGCAACATACCTATAGAGAACTGCCTTATCAACACCAAAAGCACCAACTATGAGATCTGAGGGAATAAAAGGAAACACAATTAGAAAACATACTAATAAGATAAAAAGCCAGTGATGGTCATTGCGTATTTCCAGCCTCGCTCACCTGGGTATCCATTCATGTCCAGGTCCTTCGCACCCCTGAGGGCAAACCCAAAGCTGGCAGGGATAGTCCCAGAAGCCCACTGGCCAGCGATCACCTGAGATGGTTTTTCCCTGAGTCCTTCTGAGTATCCGTTGTAGATGAAGACCAGTCCCTGATGATCCTCCCCTCCAAACGGACTGCTGATGGCCACGTCTGCCAAGTAAGTTGTGGAAGTTAACAGAGAAATTAAGTAGTATCACAAGGTCAAACGTTCCTTTTAGCAACAACACTTGGTGTCTGCAAACTAAACTTAATGACTTAATTAATTAAGTGACTTAATTACTTAACTTGCACTTTTAAGAAATCATATTTGTACTTAAAGTTGAAAAAAGATGTAGTAAGATATAGAAAGAAACATAAACTATGATGCTAACTACTAAAAAATGTTATAACTCCCATTCTTACCATTGAAACCATCCTGGTTCAGATCTCCCAATGGTGCAATAGTGCTGCCAAATCTCCCATACACCTGGGTGCCTGTCAGGTGAGGTAGGAGGGGCTCCAGGTTAGCAGGGCCCCGTTGCAGGTAAACATAGACCCGGCCCATCTCCTCCAGGCGACCATCGGATCCCCGGACCATGAACATGGGAGCTCCCACCAGCAGGTCAGCCATCCTGCAGACAAGAAAGAACAATCACACAAAGACATTTAAGCTCAGACACGTCGACGCCTGTAATGGGTTGTTGGTGGCATCCAATTTAGATCCTGCCAGCTAATTATCTAGCAAGAAAGGACAGACGAGACAGAGGAGGACAAGGAGGGTGAGAGAAGCAGACAGGGACGAGGCTGCTACTCACCCATCGCTGTTGATGTCAGTCGTCGCCACCGCGTAGCCAAAATATGATCCCATCTGTAAATAAAAGTGTTTCCGTGATTCTGGCCAAGGAAATATCTCATCGTCGAAAGGCATTAACATCATCATGATTTGGTTTGTTCTTAGATTATACAAAACAGTCATGCTACTGCAAACTTAAGACTCTCTGAATTACTTAAAAAAAAGGAGGCCTGAAGGAAACATGAAGGCTTGATGGGTTTTACAGGTTCGGCCCAGTTTGGTGCCGTTTCTTTTCCAGGTCAGCTTCATTTTCAGAATTTTGTCTGTCATGAACCTTAGTCTAAAAGGCACAGACACTGTAGAAGCCACCTGAATAGTGTAAGCAAATTCACTTTGCAGTGATTTTATTTATTCAGCTGACTCAATCATCGCTGTTTGAACGAGCTCAGTGCTTTTTTATTCCCAGAACCATTTGCACAAATTGCCACTGCACTTTCCCCTCAATAATTGGGCTTTACTGCAAACCACGAAAGAGACCAAAATCTAGTAAAGTGAGCGCTGTAAAGGAAATTATTTTTGCTTACACCGACTCCACAAATTAAGAGTTCTCATGAGGAGTCGAGCAACGAAAACACCAGAGGAAGTGGAGCATGAAGGAGCTTTCTGTGGAGGGAGATAAGAGCTCTCTGACTCACCTGCTCGCCAGTGTAGTTTATAACGGTCTTCAGATCTGTACCGCTCAGAATAGACACCTGCAACACAGCAGTCACATATGTTGAACGTCTTTTTTTAAATATATGGCCTAATATAAGCAAAAGCCTTTGGTTATGGAATGCACTGCAAAAATAATTCCCACTGTGACAATATCACTGAGGCTGTTTTCTTTCCTTTTACTTTCCTGTATCTGTACCAAGTCTAAAGCCCAGGCCTCTCGTTCGAAAAGCAGCGCAATGAGAGCCAAAGCGAGAGCGATGATTAAGCTTTCTTACCGAACCATAAAGCATGAGTCCTTTTGGAACACCAGCCACAAAATCTGAAGGGCGCACAGAGAGAAAGAGCGATGATTTAGGAGGGAAAAATATACAGGTCAAGCCCAGCAAGAGGACAAAAGAACTCAAGTATTGATGATGTTTCCAGCTCAATAATCATGTAAAATATTGCACTCATATGTGTTTTAACTGCCTTCTTGCCTCATCGAACACTGGTCCTGTGGGTGCGTGCCCTATTTTAATAACTTACCTTCCACCTGATCGCCGCTGAATTCCCCAACAGCAACAGAGTAGCCTGTAGGCAAGAGTAAAGACATCGGCCTCAGCTTGCATAGCAAACAAATGACGATATATGTAAATTTGTGGTCATCATAAAAGTACCAGCATTGCATTAGCCGGTCTTACCTTGGTAGCTGTCATCATGTTTAGCCTCGACCTGTTTGGTCTGGATCTGCTTCTCCACAGACTGCATAAAATAGCCCGGGTAGTACGCTTTGATAATGTCCCCCTTGGCCGCGGAGATTACCTGACCTAAATTAAAACCAAAGGGAAATTAAAATACGCTTGGAAGAACATTTTGAGGCTTGCTTTTTTGGATTTTCACATGGCTGACTGGTATGTCCTACATACCTTGCCAGAAGTAGCTGCCGGGCCCGCCCAACACCACTTTGCCATCCTGAAAGATAAAACCTGCGGATTACTACAATGAAAAAGGAAAAGATTACCCCAGAAGACTCCGGTGGTTCGCGAACGGGAACATAGTTATTACCGTTGTGAAGTCAGCGCTGAATCCTCCCTGACAGTAGCCCTGTCCCACCGCATCACTGATCTCTGAAACACACAGAGCAGAGCAGCGCACCATGAATGACTTGATGTGGCAACTATTTTGCATTTCAGAATCAGCGCTTTCAAAGCCTTATATTTAAATAACAAACAATATAAAATAAAAAATAGATGAAGGCATTGTGTCTTATGGAGATACAGTGTGTTTATGAAGGAAAACAATGATCACTGAGATATTTGAAAAGAGGTGACAGCTACCTGTGCGACAGGGAGCGTACTCCACAAATTTGGTGAAGTTCTGGGCTGAGAGGTAGCAGGTTCCCGTAGCGTCAGAACGGGGGATATCCTTTTCAGTCCGCCACGAGTAGAGAGGGGCGCAAGCCTGAAGTAGAGAGGAGGTGAAGAGAGAAGCAGGGAGGAAAAAGGGGAGGAGATGTGATGAATGGGGTGAGCTTTTTCGGTGGGAGATGTTTTTCCAGTTGCAACAACACCCTGGTGAACTCAGGAGGAGACCCCGGCTGAGGTCAGCGGTACATCTGGAGCAGGGTAACCACGTAACTCAACCCAGGTCACAACCCTTACTATCAGACCAAACAAGAGGCGGCTCAGCTTTGATGTCACAGAGGGGGATGAAACAGTGTGTCGAGACTGGAGGTGAAAATTGGACCTGAATGACAACAACTTAATGGACAGTAATCTGGGAGGCAAATTTCTGACAAAGAACATACACATTCCTCCTGAAGTCAAAGTGAAACATCACTTGAAGTAGAAGTTTTCTCACAGTCAGACTTCACCGAAACTCTAGTCCTTCTCTGCCCCACCCCCAAATTCATCTCCGAGAGGGTCAGCTTACCAGAATTGTGTCTCCGTGAGAACGCACGGTGGCGCCGAACCATTGGTGGGACTTGAAATCGACCTGATGTTCTGTGTCATTCAGCAAGACGGTGCGATCCCCTGGAAAAACACAGGAAAATGACACTGAGTAATTGCAGTATGACAAAACATGCATTCCTTCAGCTGGGCCTTGAGTGTCCTGATTCTGCCTCCCCTTCTCATGCAAACATCTGGACACTTGGCAGAAAGCAGGATTTGAGACTCCAGTTACACTGTATTTCATGCAAAGACAATCGGGGGCGAGAATTTGAAAAGAATGGTATTCGCTACTCGGGCCACTGTTCAGCAGGTCTCTTAGCTCGGGCCGGAGTTTGGAGCGGACAGGCCTGGCTTAACCTCATTAACCCACTGCTCTGTTTGACCACCTGGCCACTAATGCTGATCTCCCACTTCGACGCTTCGACAGCAGCAGGTGACATGACAGATGGTCCGAGGAGTCAGGTTTAAAACACAACTTTATTGAAGGACAGATGTTGCATCTGCACCGGAATGAAATGCAAACAAATTGATTAGACAAGGAAGACACATCTTTCCCATATAGCTCATACACTGGCAATTCAGCACATCTATACCACTCTACCCAACACTTCACAGTCCCTTCAGTTATATATTCTCCTGTAGAGTTTGTTAAACCACAGGCATGCTGCAAAAACAGCAGAGCAGCATGTCTTCGCAACTCAACAGTGATAGATTTTGCAAGAGATCACAACCTATATGGACGTGAAGAAAGCAGGCTGTGCGTCAGGCCTCTCTATCTGTGCCTGTCCGCCCCTCGTCCTCCTTCTTAGCCAACTAGGCAGCCTGGAGCTGCTCCGTGTCTTTTGTGGAAACAGCGAAGGGAGTGGGGTCCAAGGAAAACATACACACTCTGGCCCAGCTTCCTCATAGCAACCTCTCAGTCATCTCTGTTTAGGCACACACTTCTGTCTCCCTCTCTCTGTTTTCATTTTCAATATTATCTCCGTCTTCAAATTCATTTTTCTTACACTATCTCACCCAAACTCTCCATGCCTATACAACGCTTTCCTTCCTTCGCTGTGCTGCTTCTCCTCACCCAAGACGGAAAGCAGAGAGATTATAGTTTTTTAATAACCCAACTGTATTTCTGCTCTATCTCCATCACTGGGCTTTCCTGCTAATGTTATTAATCATGTGCCTGCAGCGGCCAGCCCTGCTCCCAGCGTGTTAAGTGGTCAGAAGTCTATGTGTGAAAAGAGGTGCTTTAGCCATACAGGCAATAACATGGCGAGCACTTCAAACGGCTCCTTACAAGCTTGTTACCTTAACTAATCCGCCTTAGCTGCCTGGCACTTTTTCTCAAAGCATACACCTTCTTAATATTTTCATAACTCAGGGCTCTTTGTTTGGATAAGGCCAATGTAGAGCCACCAGAGAGCGTTAGGAGCCGAGCAGCCACCGTGTTGGTTTGAGTCTCCGAGGCAACCAGAAGAAGCAGCGGAAAAGTCCTTTTGTGATCCATACGGCATAACTGTGATGGTTTAGAGGAAGCACATTGACACGGGCGCCTGAAGAAGCATCAGCAGAGGTTCTCACATGTCAGCATTAGTTCAGGCATTAGTTCTGCGTCACCATAATGGGCGATGAAAAGTTCTGTTTGTTGTCTGCGAGGCGACAGAAGGCAACTGGCCGGAGTCACGTGAAATGCTTTCAGACATTCAGAGGGGCGACAGAGGGAAACCCATGAGAGGCCATTTAGCGCGGTGTGCTGATGTGACGTGGTGCCCGACCCGGCCCAGCCTCTCCTGGGACCGGCAGGAGGAGTGTGGGGGTCTGGAGTGCATCCATACACTAACTCTCGCCTTTGAACTGTGTGTGAGAGGACAGCCATTAGGGGAGGTTAGAGCCTCTCAGTGTGTGTGTGTTTGTGTTTGTGTGTGTGTGTCAGTGGGGTAGAAGACAAATGGCCAAATTCACTCATCACATCAGCTGCCCCGGTGGGAGTACCGACAGCAGGAGAACAGAGGGGGACAGAGGGACAGGGCTCTGGTTTCTCCCTCTTTCCTCCTTCCTCTCACTCCCTCTGGCCTTCTCACCCTCCCTCCCTTCCTCCCATCCTGTATGTGGCTCTCTCGCACCCTCCCCACTGCCCTCTCTCCCCTCTCCTGCTCTCCTCTCTGATTCATAGAATGGCTCTTATCTCAATGGAAGAGGAAGTGGAAAGGAGGGGGCCTCAGGCCACTTTGACCTAATTAGTTAGTCTAATTAAGAGGGTCTGTGGCCTGTGGGTCAGAGCTCAAACACACCAAGATACAGGGAGACCTGTGACGCTGCCTTTGTTGGAGGAATAGACAAGGCAGCAAGAATGTAGTGGAAGATAAAATAATGTATCATCATCCCTTGACCTCTTAAGGCATTCAATAAAAAAGGTTTTTTAAAACAAAAGAGTCTGACCGTCTCATCACTGAATGTCTTTTTATTGTTCTGGCATTTACATTCAGGATTGGCAGTCACAGCTACAGTAAATTAACTGCAGCAGTAAATGTCATCCATGTAACAGCTGGTTGGCAGAGTGACATTTGCATGCAGATGTTCACACATGTATTGTGCGTTCCTCCACTGTACGGAGGTTCTGCCATGATCCAGATGTCAGGGCCGGCTCTGGCACTCAAATTAGCTCCTTCAAAGCCCCTTCAAGAAATATGAAGGACATTCTCTGACAGCCCAGGGGACTAACCTTCACAGAGAGGCCTTGCTGCTTGCGCATGACATCACTCGCTGTGGCCTCCAGCCAGCACCCCTGGATGCGCAACACATTTTATGTTGCAAGAAAAGCCGTGCAAAAATAGTGGAGCAAAGGGTACCAAGCAGCGGCGTCCAATAAAAGCATGTTGTTAAACCAGGCTTGTGAAACGCTCAGTGGAATATTTCTCCCCATTGTGCATTATGGACGTTAGATTTAAGTTGGCTCACATTGTTGAGCTTTGATTTCTCAGGAAAGATGCCAAATGTGCCGCTGAAACTGTCCCTTTACTTATATACATCATTCATACTGTTTGTGTGAGTGAGTGTGTGTTTTCAGGGTATGTTCATCCTAAAAAGCTAAAAGCTACTTTTAACTTCAATCAGTCCCTTTCCTCACTTTGTCGTGGCTCCATTGTACAAAAAAAGGCTCAGGGGTGCTCTGTCAACATACTGAAACACGAATCCATTCATTAGACAACCTCATAGACTTCCTCACGCTCTCCCAAAACCACTTCACCTTATTCTGACTCAACCGGAGCCTTTTTGTCAGGACCGGCAGTGTCTGCTTCACCTGTCACACAAACTGGACATTTCTTTGTCTGCCCTATTTGTTTATCGCTCACTTATCTCCCTCTACAGCTCCTGGGGCAAGGCAACACAAACATGACCCAAAGGAAGAGGAGACTCCCCATTATCCTTTTCATTCGCAAGCAGAGGACACAAACAGGAAAAAAAGGGATCATCTCAGAGTCCAGGAGCCAACGTAGCCAACAACAGCTCAGTGGAGTGGAACAATGACGCCTGATCCAGGCCTGCTGCTGACAACAGGAGCAGAGAGGAAATGTTCCGCTGGCTTCAAAAGTTTGCAGAGAAGCAGCAAACCTCTGCGATTTTTAGAGAGTTTAAAATGTGCCCAAGTTTCTCCAACCCCCAGGTAGTCATTGATATACCATTAGGAAACCATTAGTTGAAGATCTGTCTTTAAAGAAACAGTCACAGCGCTTACCTTCAGGATCAAACTCGATGGTGTGACAGTCCGTTTGGCTGAGACTCCATGGACAGTAGAAGACGGATCCTCCCTCTTGAACATTAACCTGCGTCGTGTTGGCCTTGGGAGCTCCAATCACCACACTCGCACTGCAGACAGAGAGAAACACTTTGCTGTGAATGTTTCAAGTTTATCATGCCACAGGATCCTTATAAATCCTAATTTCTGCAGCAAACCATTGCTAAGGTTCGTAGCCTGGCCTCAATTAAAAATCACATTCCAGACCTCCCACTCGTCAGCTTTAAACAGGTTTCAGTATGCACATTTTCCTGCTTAGCACGCTGTATTCTGAGTCAGGAGCAAAACATTTTAACAGGTTGCAGCGCTGTTTTACATAATCTCATACGACCCAGGGAAAATGCGGCGTGTGCGCACGTGATGCTTGCAGACATGTTTCGCTCCGCTTGTGCAGTCAGACGCACGAGGAGAAACGGTCACACAGTCACACATGCTTCCCCCGCAGGGCAGATTCAATAGGAAAACAAGAAAGCAGACAGGCTAAGTGGAGGCACACTTTTTGTTTCTTCAGCTGTGACACTCGACTTGCGTGTCCTTGGAGCTACACTGTACGGCTACAGGAAAGAGTACCGGCCGGCCACTTCAGCTGGCACAGTAAGTATCAGTGAGTTTACAGGTGTGCTTTAGAGATGAAAGAGAACACGAAAGGGCAGAGATTTATGATACTTTAATGGAGGAAACCAAGATTTGGCTACGGTAAAGTTGGAAAATGGCCCTCAGTAGATAATCTGTCTTAAGTGGTTGGCTTAGCCATTACCTCATTTTGGACCCACTTGGCCCGACACGCATCACAGACGGTGGCTGGCATTGATGTGGGTAAAGGGGGCATGGGACCACTGAGACCAGACTGTGTCTAGTGGGGCTCCAAAACAGGAAGAGCACACCCTTTTCCTGCCCCAGATCTTCCAGTAGTGCATGAAGGTTTACATTTTGGCAAAACCTGGCATCCTGTCCCCAAGGGTAACTACTCAGCGGGGTCCAGAGGAAGATGGGGAGCCAGCATGAGTCAAAGAGCAGTTAAACCGTGCAATATTCCAAAGCCTCGAAATCCAAGATAATTAATCCCACTGAACCTATCTATTACCTCAGATGACAAAACACAGAAAGTTATGAGATAGCTTGTGGAAAAAAAAATCTCACAGAAGTGGGCTGGGGTGTGTTGGTGGTCAGTGCAAAGCTTTCAAACCATTTCAGCATCCACGCTTTTGAAAACACACAACTGAGGGAGAACAAAGGGAAGGGGTCGCAGAGCAGAAGTTATGAGTTTAACATTGCACCATTACTGTGGTCTTAATACCTCAGAAGAGGCGCAGTACAATGCCAATTTCCAAATGCAGAGCAGAGAACTCCTGGTTTGTGTTGGAAGGGAGAAACAGAAACAAACCGATCTGACTTGGAGGGGGAGATACAGTTTTTGACCACATAAGCAGACACAGGAATATCCCAGCAGAGCAGCCGAGCTCCACCTGTACAATAATGTAAATCACAGAGGGGCTTCCTGGTCGGGGATTCTGACCAGCTGAGCTGAAGATCTCCCTCTCTCTGTCTCAAAACTCTTGCACACAAATATGCAAGCAGCGGGTAAATATTTAACACCAGAATACTACACTCAAGTACAGTCTACAAATCAGCATGCTTGTCACCTGCAAGCCCTGAACAAACTTCAATATATGATGCAAGAATGATTACCTGCGCTGAACATCAGGGTTGATGCTTCTGCTCCAAAAAGCAAGCACGTGTATGCAGTAAACTACGCCGCTGGAGGGACATGTACACACTAACGAG
>JBAJHX010000041.1:19549490-19575416 GCA_037176925.1 Amniataba percoides
TGATGCTTCTGCTCCAAAAAGCAAGCACGTGTATGCAGTAAACTACGCCGCTGGAGGGACATGTACACACTAACGAGACCAAAGAAGTTGGAAGCCGCAGCATCTTTTGTTGAATCAGATCTGAACAGAGTCCAGCCATAGTTGGCCGTGGCAGCTTTTCAAGAGGGAAAAAATACAGGAAATAACAAAACAAGCAGATCATGCTTTAATCAGCAAGCTGGCAGCTGGAGCGAGTTTTCACTACCTTACACACATAGACGCACAGATGTGCAGACACACATTCACATGCTCACAAAACACAGAGCGATAGCAATCTGAGAGTACTGTAAATGGGTAAGAATTAGCATTTAATGGGTCTTTATCTGGTGAGGATCAGTCTCGTTCTAAACTGGCATTTCCCCGCCCCACACCTTATCTGCCAGCTGTGTGCTCAAAAGGTAGAGCGTTTGTATGATTAGCATTTAATGAAACTGTGACTGCAGCCAGCTGAGTGCTGCATTACAAATTCCTTTGTCAAAGTAGGTGGAGTGTATGACCGGCTCCTGGGATGGGTATGCAAATAAATGTAATTGGTAGGGGGGCCAGCAGGACCATCGCAGTTTGATAAGGGATCACAGCAGGCAAAGTCTGAAAAGCCTCAAACCGTCCTCAGTGATGAAATGATTGAAATGTTTTTAAACCAATTTTCGCTTTGCTCATTTGTTGCTTTCACGTTGCTATGGACAAAACAGCAAACCCGTTTCACAAGAGACAGAGAGACTTGAGCAACGTCCTCGCGGGGGAGTAAGTGCTCGCAGCCCCACCAGCTGCCATACAGCAGCAACTAATGACCTCCTCCAGCCAGCTGACAGTTAAGGATTAATTAAACTACTGTAAGTGATTTTGGGCTGCAAGAGAGGAATGCGTAAACAGCTTCACTGTGAGTGAGGAGTGGAGTGGGAGTGGGTTTGTCTCATTTGAAGCTCGAGCAATCAGAGATTCTACAAAAAAAATGTCTCACCGCACCACACCATAATTGCCAGACTGCAACCACTATTTTATGTGGGGTTGAGAAATTAGGGGTGATGCAGAGTGCTGGAACTTGCTGATGTGACATTATCGTGCGTAGCCGTTGCTAATAGGGTCTGTGATGAGGTTACAGAAAGAGGTTGTCAGAGGGCAAATTCTTCTGTTACCCCCCTCCACCACCACCTCTTTTGCCCAAACATTTTTCCTCCATTCCACATTTAATTGTCTTCCACTCCAGCTGCAAAGCTGATGTCACTTGAACACTATTATAACCGCTTTAAGCTAGAAAGAGAAGAGAAGAGAAGGGGGGTCACAGTCACATTTGTTAGGCCTGCCAGTGCCGGCTGCAGTCACCATCTGCAGTCATAAACACGGCTCAGCGATCGCTCTGGCAGAGAGCGTTTGGCAGGGAGACCTTCAAACCTCAGCAACACCTAAGTGAAACATGCACAGTGACCCGTTGAGTTTACACTTTGCTATCAACACATGCTTGAACACTGAAGTGGTTCCATATCAGTAAATGAGCTCAGATGCGGTGATCTGACGTGAGCCAGAGGCAGCACTTGACCTTCACCGCTCCTCAGCTTCCAGCAGTGGAAAAAAGGAAGCAAAATACAACAAACATCTCCGCCCCTTCGACTCTGAAGAATCACTTAACCAACATAATTAAGCGACAGCCAGATCAATGCGAGTGGAAATATGGAGCTGGACAGTTACTTGACATGTTGGACAAATTAATGACCAGCGGTGTGACGTCACATTACTGCGATATAGATTTTCCAAAGCATGCTTGGGCACTTAAGAGTGAGATCAGCTGACTAAAATGAGAAGCACCGATAGTGCGTGATGGCTTATTCTAGACCACATGGAGCCATGCGAATGGCCTCGTGTCCTCTCAGAGCCAAGGCCAGACAGAAGCTGTTTGAGTCCTTACGTCTGCCATATGGACGATCATCTATTTGCACACACACGCGCACACACATGTTCTCGGTTCTGATGTCCAGGAGTTTGAGGATGATGAGAGTAGCAGTGCCTGCTGGGGTGGCGTGTGCTGACTACAGAGAGTCTACTGTGCCGTGCAGAAGCCACATTTTTTTATTAACGGTCAGATGGTGCTGCAAGTCTCAGAACCACATAAAGGATCTGTATGTTGCTCCGCAGGCCCGGAGCGAGTCACGTCTTTTATAATAATCCGTAGACATTTCCACATCCCAGTATGAACTTTCAAAGCAGCCATTGAGATGAGAACCCGCACTAAAAAGCGTTGATCAGATTAAGAGTCCAGTCTGTCGAAGGTATCTGATCCCATCTGATCACCACAAGTCCATATTTCCTCAGTATCCTCAAAAGCATAACAGCGTTGGGCAACAGGTGGCCTGCAAATTACAAGTGCTGCTGACCAAGGCAGTCAAACAATGTGGGTTATTGTCAAACAGGAAGAAACTTCCAACTGCAATTTGAAATCATGATGATTTTACGCCACTCTGCAGCTGGGCAGGAGTTTCTCGCCTGGTAACCGAATCAGCACGTCGACACCAGGCTGATTTAGTGACTGTTGTTTTTACTTCCGACAGTTCAGCAAAAATGCAGTTTCTATGAGGCAGCACTATGCCATCCTCCTCCTATGGGTGCTTTTACAGTTAATGTGTGCAAACTAGCAGCTGTTTTGTCAAATCCACCAACCACACAAAAAAGCATTTCACAAGTGCCAAGTGAGAAATTTGAAACATGCTGCTACTTAAAGAAACATCAAAATGTCATGTGCTCAGGCCTATGCATTTTGTCATACCAAACTGATGTCTCCCCCCTCCCCCTAAATACCCCCCCCCCTCCTGCTTCACAGTCCAACTGCCCTAAAATCTTCCTGCAGGGAGTTTAACTGCTGGTGGTTCACACCTCTCCACAATGCCCACATTAGGGGGTCCAGTCCTCTCACCTCGGGATAGAGAGGCTGTTGTATTAAACATGGGGATAGGTGGGGGTGGGGGGGTGGAAGCAGCTGTTGAAACACTTTGCCTGTACACCCCCTACCCCAACCGCACCCACACACGCATACACACATATGCACACACACATCCAGAGACAATCACGGCCAGAGTTTGTCTCTCATTTCCATCTCAAGTCGGATGCTAATTTGAATTTTCATCCAGTTGAATTTCATGATGAAGTGGACGATGGCGTCATTTGCTCGCAGCTATATGAAGGATAGACTTTATCAAGTTACAATAGATGTGAGTCATTTAGCAGCCAGGGGTTAAAAGAAACCAGGCCTTCTGGCAGCCACGGATTAAATCTAGCAAGGTATGAGTCAAGGCGACCCTGACCGACGGCTAACTCCTCTCCAAATGTAGACATGACGTCCTCGGGGCATTCCCAACGCATTCAGGCAGACGTTTCAGCAGGGCCCTTTAAACACATCGTCATCATCCACACCGACATCTTTTTCCAGTGAAACACACACAGGCTCATTATTCAAAGCCCCCTTTTACCGACAGACCAGTAAAAGCTAGACAGGCATTTTATGTTTGAGACAGCCTGCAGTGTAAATCCAGACTGACCTTTCCAACAACAGCCGCTAATGTTCCCGGCCTCCTGGTCTGATTATCATAGGTGCATAAAGTTTGACAACAGAAAATTAACGCTGCTTTTCAGCGGCCGAATAAATTAAGAAAGAAATGAGTCACAGTAAAAAAAAAAAACTCCTTCAATGGAAAACAGTAAACAATTTCTGCCCTCAGACAAAGGGCCCCATTGTCTGCACGCAATGACGAGAACCTGGATGGAGAAAAGCTTGGCAGCCCAAATATACAAGCCGCACTCCTGCAGCTCAAACACTCGCTGGTTTGATTTAGAAACAGGTCCGCAGAAGAGGACAGAAACTAAAACAATAACAGAAATAAGACTGATCATGTATGGAGAGGCGCTTTGGCATAGACAGAGAAAATATTGCCGCTTTAGTGGCCAAATGAGACCCTAGTCCAATGTCAATATTAGTTCAACTCTCACCCTTTTTGAGAGGGTGAACTCCAGGAGAGTGACCTACATGGACCGGCTGACCTCGCCGCATGCTCGTCAAGGCCAAACCATCCGTGAGCTAATGCGCGTCACATCACCGAAACACATGCGTGGACTGGAGCACATCACTATTTCCATCACTGGGTCCTCCATAATTGAAAATAGCTTTTTAATGACACAATCTCACTCAGCCGGCATTGGAAAAGCCCACGAAGGTGTTAAAAATGTGCGTTTCTTTAACGGTTCAACACTTTCGACAGCCCCAGAAGCCTTCTCATACTTTCATATACTCCAGGACAGGTCTGTTATTATTTACAGTCCCTGACCTTTGACTCCTTCTATCTCGGTATGATGCACTCCCCCTGTCCCCGCCTGGCACCGGAGAAAGCCAAAAAGAGGAGTCAGTTACTGCTGTGTGCTTATTAAGTGCTCGAGGAGAGAGTCAGCCCTCAGAAGTTTCCTTTCCCATGGAGGCGTAGAGGGCATGCGTGGGGAGTCCATCTTCACCCAACATGAAATAACAGACACACAACTGGGGACCATATATCCTCTTGCCCTTCCTGTGTGCTTCTGACAAGGGCCGTCACACGCTGTTCGCACACACTATCCTCAGGCGTTCTTCCATGGTGGGCCGCCTGCCAGTGTCCAAACTTAATTTTACTGCAGCAGGCCGAAGGGCAGGACAGCGCCACATATATAAACTGGTTGTCAGGGATGAACGTCAAAGTGAGAGAAAGTGAGTCTTTGTGTTTGCGAGGCAGACGGGGGTAGTTATCTCTGCATCTACATCTGCCATCAGTGTCATTTCGCTTCTGTGCCTCTGTGGCCCAAGCGGTGATGGATGCAAGTTTTTCATAAGCAGCAACAATTTTAGTCATGAGGCCGTAGCCAGGCCGACAGCAGCTCATCCTGACAAGGAGCAACTCCCTGTGCAACCCTCGACTGACCTCACCCCGAGATTCCTGCTACTCCCCCACTTAACCAAATCTCCAAAGTGTGGGCGATGATGATGTGACGGCAAAAACCAAAGATAACAGAAACTCATTTCATGGCCCTGCTGATATGTTTTCATGCGCCGACTTCTGAGAAACTGTGAATGAAGAGTGGCAGAAGCATGTGGTTTGAAGATAAAGCAATGACTCAACGTCTTAAATCTGCTCTCTCTCTCGCACTGTGTTTTGTTTGACATTTGACTTCTGAATACATATCATCCACCAGGAAAATTACAGGGCGCCGGGTTGTAGGACGTTACACTTAAACATTATTCCTGCTCTGCACGTACAAGCCATTGTCTCATCTCCTCCTCCTCCATAGGCAACGGCGTCTCAACTGTGTAAAAGTTCAGATTAAGTCATCGGTAAGGTGACGTCTCCTCCGTCTCACACTTAATGGGATGTGGAAAGATGATGGTGGAGCGAGGCTAGACAGAGGGGGGAAGGTCCCGGGGATGGGTGAATTAAAAAGCCCTGCAGAATGACATCAGCATAGGATGAAATAAGGAGGGGGATGTGGGAGAGAGAAGAGGGGTCCGTGCATTCGAGCCTCACGTCCTAAATCACCCCGCTCTCTTGAAGCCCCTGCTTCCCAGGCAGAGAAATGAAGAGCAATGGCAGCAGGCTTTTAAAGAGTCAGCGAGGGCCGAGGGAAGAGGGGGGAAATCTCCCCATGTCTGAGCGTCTGCCGTCCAGGGAAGTGGGGAGGAGAAACAGGGAAACTGGAGCTGCTGCTGGCGGCCCACTCGGCACAAAGCCCTTTCTTAAATCCCAGCATGCTGGCTGGTTGAACGGTGGGCCGAGACAGCGCTGGTGCTCAGCAGACTCAGGCTCAGCCAGGAAGTCTGATTACGTCTGAGTGAAAACCTTGACTGCGGCTGCATAACCTTTTGTTAATCATTATTACAATTACAGGGTTGGGTCCAGGGCTTACCGAAATGTACAGAATGGGCAGCAAAACAAATGCAGATCTGTCAGCAGCTACATTAACCCATGACTGCCTTTTCTTTCTCTTCTTCACCCCTGTTGATAAAAAAAGACTACATGTTCCAGGGACAGTCACACTATTATCTTCTCTTCATACCACTGAGGAGTTAGACCCGACCACAGGCATGTGTGCGTGAGTTTAAGTCCCTCAGAATGAGAGATGCCAAAAATCTCTCCAGGATAGATGCCGAGACACTCTCAGCATGCTGGGTGTCACAGGGATCACATCCCAAAGGAGCCAGGGAGCTTCTCCCAGTCAGCAGCAACATTTCAGCCCAGGAAGATGTGATTGCTAAAGCTTGGGTTAACAGGTTTTAGAGGTGAGAGCAGATTAAAGGGTCAGAATTAAATGTCATCTTGTGGAGGCAATAAGATTACAGGGAGACTCCAAAAGGTTCTGCTCTTTGTTTGTGTTTGATGAAACAGTCACTCCTTTATATTGCCATTATTCGGGATTTAATCTAAGATTCATTTAGGACACAAATGCAATTTCCAGTATATATTCACTTACAGTGACAGTGTGCACAGTGAGGGCGTGAGCGCCGTGCGTAAAGCGTGCGTCCGAAGACAGTATGTACACACAGTATGGAGGCAAAAACTCTGATTTAGTGTCAGAGCCAAAGCGGCATCCCACAAATAAATCCCGAATTTCCTTTTGGAAACTTGCCCTGTAATTCCAGCAGGGGAGTTGTAAATGTTCTGAAGTTTGGCACCAAAAACAGGCGAAATAGTGCGATGGAAAGTTTGCGCGCAACATATTTGTGCGCACGGATAAAAAAACAGACTCTTTACTGGATCTTGTTGCTCAGAAGTCCCCTTCTTTCTATTTTTAATGTTATAATAAAGAAAACAATTCATTCCTGTGATAGAGGGACTCACCTGGAGGAATCGGCCAAATAAAACTCAACAGCGTATCCGAAGTAGCTCCCCTTAGGTCCGCTGTAAACAGCCGGGTTGTCCACGTCCAGGTTGAACGCCTCGCAGCCGGGAAACGTGAGAAATAACCCGATGATACAAAGGAGGCAGCGGGACAGAAGGTCCACAGTCCCCGGCGTCTTTACGCGGAACCGCTCCATTTCTGAGAATAAATTAATCCACTAAAGTTGGTCTAAAAATGGGGAGAAAAGTGTTGTCCCAGTTTGTTAGTTTGCTTTTTCTGTCTTGCCCTCGGATGAAGGCTGAACACAGCGGTGGATTGTGGCTAAAACTGCATCCCTGTAACTCTCACCAGGCCAGGATCTCATTAATGCTCCGTCAGCTCCTCTGCGCGTCCCCTCTCTCTCTCTGTCTGTGCCTCCTCCTCCTCCTCTTCTCTGTCTCTGCCTCTGTCCGGGCTCCACGCCTCCTCTGCTCACCTCCTCATCAAGCAAGGGAGTTCCCACAGCCGTGACAAAGTTTGGAGGAGGAGGAGCCAGTGATTCCCTTTATAATGAAAAAAAAGTAACCTTGGATGAGGACTTAAGCTGTCTGTGTGTGTGTGTGTGTTGACTGGAGTGGTAAACATGTGGTCCCTTTTTTTAAGCAGAGGCTTTCTTATCTGTGACACTATTATCCAACTAAAAGAACAATGGGTCCAAAAAAAAAAAGAAAAATGCTCCTTTGGGTTTTATCTTGCAGTTATCTTGAGCCTTTGATGTTGCCATCAGAGGAGAGAGAAGTGATGGGAAGTTCAATGAAACTTCACATTTCCAACCAGCACAGGATCAGCTGTTCAGATTCTCCTGTTTCTCCCTGACATTCATCTCTTGAGGTTTTCACTGACAATCAGGAATTTATACTGTTAAGAAAGCACCGTTTGTTCTCCCTTATGATGATTAACCTCAATATCCCAACTTTCAAATAGCAATAATAATACTCTAGAGTCATTGGTTTGATATTTTCTTCCTTTTTAGTGATACCACAAAGCTTTTTTCTCTGTGAAAACTAGTGTAATATAGCAAAGTACATTTACTAGAGTGCCGTACTTAAGTATAACTTTGAGTGCTTAACTTGTGTATTTCCATTTTTCTGACAGCTGTAGTGACGGATTCTGATTATTAATTCAAAAATCTGAATTAATTAACAAATTATGATGGGTTACTGTAGATAAAACGATGCAGCAGTATATAAAGAAGTGGAAAATAGCTCCTCCCTGCTTTCACTTTCAGCAGAGCGTGTTTGTTGTCACGTTGCCACTTTTCTGGCTGCTTCTTCTTCCACGAGTAGCTCAAAATACAAACTGCCACTTCTCCACGGGTGACATAAACTTCCCAAACGTGCCACTCTAATCATAAGGCTTATAAGCAGAGGCTTATTTGTACAACTCTGCGCTAATTACACCTTTTTTTTCACACACCCTTTGCGACTCAATGTGTGATCCATATGTATTTCAAACCTAATTACAGCGTTGATCAGATTTCGGGCGTACGACGTCCTCTGCTGCTCTTTGGGGGGGTGTGGGAAGGTTGTGTATTCCCTTGCCTCTGAGTCACACAAGACCGAGGAAAGTGGTTAGGCTGCGAAAGGCAACTACTCACTGAAATGGGACCTTTAATAAACCTTTCCTGGCCGGCTGGAATTAGTGACTGTTGGTTTAGCTGATTCACTGGAGGCCTGCTGGGATTGGACGCGGGGGCCAAATTTGGCTGTGTGGCAGCAGCAACATGAACTCTTCCGTCAAGTGCTGCTCGTATTTATAACCATCAGAGTCCGACAGCAGACTGATGGGAGTAATCCAGAGTGTCTTAAAGGGATGGGGAGGGGAGGGGGTGGCAGATCACAGCTGTTGGGGGCACTTGATGGTTCAAAGCCCTAATCCTGGAGGGGGTCTCGTTCTCTCGCTCTGTTTTTAGGTCCACGGGATGAGATCGCAGATGAAGGGAGGGCCAGAGTTCAAGGCGTGGTTGACAGAAAGACAGATTATATGTGTGCCATCAGAATCATTTGGGAGTCCAGACTTTCCCTCTCAAGTCTTGGGTTTTGGTCCTGTCAACTCTGAAAATGAGAGGATGTTTGTGAGCGTGCTCCACAAACACGCTGGTGAACTAAAACAGCACTTTGATTTGTGTTTCCCAATACCCTGAAAGTTTGAAGCCATTGGAGGTTGTCGCGCCCATCAACACACACTCCTGTGGCCTCCGAGTGTGTGAGGTTTTGTCAGAGAGAGGCGAGTAAATACTTTGGAAACAGATAATACTGATATCATGCTCTTAGTCATTGTCCTCTCTGGGCTCTGTCTGATTGAGCTGTGTGTGTTTTCTGTCCACCCATAAAGGATCAGGATTTTCCAGGAGATAGGAGTGTATTGCTCCTGTCTTTCTCCTCACACACTTTGTATGTGTGTCTTCCAGTAGCAACTTAACCTTCGAGCTCACTCGAACACTTCCCCTGAACATATTTTGACTATGAAGCCTGTTCTGCTTTCGGTGATGCGTAATTGGGGGCTGGCTGACTGAACAGTATTTTCCATCTTGCTCCAACTGTGATTTCCGTTGAAAAAAGGGGGTGTGGTTTTTATTCCAATGCCTCTGCTTTGACATCACCACTTGGCCGCTATGGCAACAGATCTGAAGTGCAGCAAAACACTTGGAGCAACATTTCACATGACTTTACACAGCCGGCCAACTATTTTAAACACAGACCTGACACACTGGCACTTCTGCAAGGCAAGGCATATATATGAAGGAGCATGCACACACTTCACACTGACCCCTTTTCCTTCCTCGCAGCCGAGCACATGTTTTCCGATATAGGCGAACAAATTATTAATAGCACGACCAGAAGGCCACTTAGTGCCATTATCTTCACACTGTGACCATAACCTTCACGATATGAAGGCGTGAACTCGTCCAACTGCTTCTCATCTCATTTTCTACAACTCAAAGGAAAAGCCCTGCATTTTGCTGTTACCAGTCTGGTGTCTTTTCATTAACTGTGAAGCTGTCATCTTTTGTCCATGCTAAGCTATGCTAACCGGCTCCCACTTAATGGTTAACGGTCGGCTATAAGAGTGCCATTGATCTTCTCATCGTACCCTCTGCAAGAAAGCAAACACTGAACTACTCCTTTGACTCCAACTCTTAAAGTTGTTCAAAGTTCAAAATCTGGGATAAAGAAAACTAAATCTAAACGTAAAAATTGAAATAATTTATTAGAGAGCTTTGGGAGGGCTGGTAAGAGTCTGGCTGGCTGTTTTTGACAGGTTATGAAACTAATAATACTAAATACTGATTCCTCCGTGTCTCCTACAAGACAAACAGCAACAAGATTTAACATTTCTATCAGTTTTTAAGAGTTATTCTTAATCCCTGTCCAACAGACATGCAGCCATCATCTCACACAGGCTGTGTGGTGATGTGAGGTGGGTGTAAGTGGCACGTTTTAACCAAGCTCAGAGCCCAACAGGAAATACACATAGCAACATGCGTAAAAAAGAGGTAAATAAAACTGAGGCCTAAAAATACTTGCAGCTGTGCAGGTGTAGCACATGTAAAATGTAGACCATTGTGCATCCTGTGGAGACATCTGCATCAATTAAACGTGAATCTGTCTCGTCAAATGAGCGTCCCGCCCAAAATGTCGAACTTTTCCTTTAAAACTTTAAAATCAAGGTGGCCTCTGACTCTAATCCAGCAAACAATCGCCACATCTATCCGCCACTTTCAAAAGATCCCTATTCCCCCCGAGGCACCAGCATCCACTCCACCCACATCTCATTTCTCTTTGTGGCGCACACAGGGAGCTGACACTGATGGCCTCCGCGGGGGCAGGGCGGGGAGACGCCCTGATGGCCGGCCATTAGGCAACTGTTAGCATCTTAAGTCACAGAATAAACACCATTTTACCACTCGGGAACCGACGGCAAATAAAAGCCACCCCAGGCAACTTGATAGTTTGTGCACACAGTCACAACAATTGTGGTGGGGGGGTTTAACTTCTGTTTGTTCCTGTAAGACGCTTGTCAGTTTCTTTCGGATGTATCGGATTTGCGATGCATTTAGCCGTGGATAAAAACTTGTTGAGCGAGGAAATTGAAGGAAATGGTGGAAAATGTTGGGGCCTGTACTGTTCAGCGTTCAGCTCTTAGTCATATAAGTCTCTGAGAAGAATGGGCTACTGTGGCTTAGATTCAAACCTGCTCCTGATCTTAACGTTAAGCCTGAAACCTTGAACTTTCCTTCCTCCTCCTTCTTCCCCTTTCTCCTTCCCTCCTTAGCTGTAGAAACACAGAGATACACATCTTACAGGCAGGAAATTCCTCCAATGTAAAAACCTGCCTGTGCTTCCTGTTTCAGCGAGTCCTCACTCTTTGCGTCTCCGTTACACTCACACATACACTATGCATACACTCTTTGCCTTCAAAACAGCCCTGTAACATTCCCCATGTACGAGGAGGAAGGGCGGCGAGGTGTTGCTGATTGCTCCAGCCAGTCTGAGACGCTGCACGCTGGATGACAGATTTGTCATGAAGGGGTGGAAGTCCTGTCTTGGCCCGTGCTGCTGAGTGGACCGTCCATTGTTTGCAACACAAGCTCTTAGCAACGTAGTGGCTGAGTGAATCATATGATTGTTTTAGAAGGGGAAATCATCCCGGAGGCTCCTTACAAGGCAAAGTTCATCCGCCCTTCTGCATTATGGTTTCCTCTCACAGGCTTTTACTGTCAATCCAGACAAATTGAGACAACGTGTGTGGGGAGCGAGATCATCCAAACAGTGTCCATTGTTTAGCTGCCTTGTTAAAACAGCCACAAAATGCCCGAAAATGAGCAGTTGTGTTTTTATGTACATCTGCTAATCAGTCCAAGGGAGCAGAGCAGTAAAGCGGCGGTATGGAAGCTGCTGGGGTGAAGATGGGGGGGGGCGGGTTAACCCTGCTACCAGACGCCTCATTCTACACACCATAACACACACAAGTATCCCCAAACAACAACACTGATCTCCCTGCATCTACAGCCAGCACTGTGCTTCACACAGTGTTTAGTCTCTGTCCTATCTCACTGAACTTGCTTACTTAACAACACAATTTTCTTTAAGAGGCGGCATAAAACACTTGACATCTTTTAACGGGAGGTCACTGAGTGGCCAGGCCGAAGATGCGAGCACTCCGATGCAAAAAAAAAAAAAAAGGGACATGGTAGGCTTAATAAGAAAATCTCCTTAAATGCTAGAATCAGCAGTGAAACGTGAGACGGCTAACACTCTGAGCTGGATCACAGCGGGCAATATGTGCAGGTCATCATAATGGAAGAAAAACAATTAACCGCAGTGGGTACGAATCCAAAACCAGGTCAGGAATCTTTCGCTGTGAAAACTTGTGAACAGGAATGCCCGAGCTGAAAAATGACATTGAACAAGACGTGTGTGCGCAGCCAGTCGTCCGGCTTCGCATTCAGGTCCCGTGTTTAGAGTGTCGTGTTTTATTTGGATGGCCTATTTGTCTCTGAGAGTAATGGCGTGCCCCCTGACCCCCTCCTGTGTTTTGCTATTGGGGCGGGCGTGCTGCGGGGCCACCGCCGGGCCTCGGAGCGAAGGAATGCGGCTGTAAAATGCGTGTATCTGGGGGTACAGCAGGAGAGGGCAGTGAATCAGTGCGATCACTGGAGAGCCTCGGGGTATTGTTTCACACACAAACACACACACACACACACACACACGTATAACGATTCACACATTCCCTCCAATTTGCCGCTGTTGCTTTCCCACACCCACTCCCATGGTCAAACATGTCTGACACAATGCATATGGAAACAGTCGCACCCGGCTTCCCATGATAAAAACAAACTGCACTTAAAGTGAAAATAGATAAGTATAGACACTGCTTCTTCTTATATTCATAGACATAAACATAAATATTGTTTTATTTTTACAGCCTCTTGTTATTGTTGCAAAAACAGCATGACAGATCCACTGCTGCCATTTTTAAGCATGTATAAATTTGTATTAGATGCATGTTTGAAGAGGGCACACCACCCTTGAAAAAGGCACTTTGGTCGTCCCACTTGTGTTGTGACTTGAGAAATGTCCCCATAATGAGCGGTTGATGGCACTGGCAGTCACAACACCATCGCAGTGACTTTCAGCACCTCATCAGCAGAATGGAGACGTGCACTTCCTCCACCGAAGAACCGAACAAAAGTGACGCCTAATTGCAGAAACAAACATTTTTTATCATCATGTATCATCTACACCGACATTATGGGTGTAACACTTTACTATCGTTTCCTGAATGTTTCTGTTGAATGTGCTCAAGCTGTCTCTTCCTTCCTGTAGTGGAAGCTCACATTCATCACTGTGTTTTTTTTTTCTTCACAGTTTTTTCACAGCAGTGTAGGATTATTCCACACAGCGTGGCAAATGCTGTTATTCCTCTAATGTTTTCTATTTGATTCATGTAATAAAAAAGTGCTTGTGCTTTGAGACAAATGACAGCCTTGTAGTGGCACTAGATAAAAGGTCAAGAGGTCACAGAGGCCATTTGGATTTATCATCTGAGAAATACGCATGTCTGTATGAAATATGGAAGTAGATGTAGAGATATTTCACAGACCTGTTGGGGGCATGAGAGGAAAAATCTGAGGATTGCTAAAGAAATTAAGATTCAACTAAATGTACAAAAAAGTCCATCTGATGGTCGTTGAGATATTTTATAAAATGCAAAAATGTCCACAGAGTCATTATGAGTCATCCTCTGGGGCCCATGAATGTTGTACACAAACTCACCATTATTCTTACTCTTAATCTTCTCTCATCTCTCATCTGACTGCTTCCTGATGCATTGTGTGCCGTGTCCGGTCCAGACTGTGACTGAGACCGAGGCTGATGCACAACACAGTTATGTCGAGGCCTGAACTATGTGGAGGTCTCAAGAGAAAGCACCATACTTCAGCTGTGTCACCTTCTGTAAACAGTAAAAACAATGTTTGGGATGGTGAGTCACAATGCCCGTTAAAATGTTACACCTACCCCCACCTCCCCCCCTTGACTCCATTTAATCTGCCCCGCTCCTCCTTATAAGTCAATGTTGATGTTAATGCTGTCCAGACCACCGAGGTGTCACGCAGACTCGCGGCGGCCTTATATAGAAGCCGCCAGGGGTTTATGATCGGTGCATTAGCCATATCAGACGGTGTGCGAGCAACATGCGGAGGGTTTTCTGTCATCTCGCTAATGTGCAAGTCATAGCGAGGTCATACCCTGTGGAGGTCTGGTGAAGCTGTTTAGTAATAGCTCATACACTCCTCCAGCCATGCACAGGAGCAAGGGGTCCTGGGAAATGAGTGGCACGGCCATATCAGCTTTTTGGCCGGGGTCAAGATGGATGCAATCATTAGAGGAGACTTGGCACGTAGCATGTCCTCCGCCTGGATAAAGTTACATCCCAAACAAACCAAAGCGTGCACACAAGCAAACAGCGCAGAGGGGAAGTGAAGCGTCTTCCCTAATGAAAGGGTGCAAGGTCAGCGGTATTGTTATGGCTCAAATCTCCACCTGTTCTCCGAATTTATTTGCTCAATGATATGAGCTTCTAAATATATAATCAGATGTTGTAGGCAGCAGATAACTCATATGGCACGAACATGGAGTCTAAAATCATCACGGAAATTCAAAAAATAACCAACAGCCTGAAAAACATCCGGGGTATTTTTATTGCCGCTGGGTCTAAGCTGTGGGACATCTCCATGGAAAATCTTTTTAGCAGGCCTTTTTGCTTTTGGGACAGCGGTTAATACTGAGTCCGCTGCAGCTTGTACGACTACTCTCCTGTCTGTAAGAAATCCATAATTCAAACAGCCTGCTCCGGACTAAAAATAGCTTTTCCATCTTGGCTTTTATTTTGCTCAGTAAAGGTAGGTTTATCCAAACCCACAGATCAAATGCAAGCGCTCCTCACCACTGCATAACCCTAATTTGGGGATATCACATTGATTGGCACGTTTTATTGAGGGAACGCATTATTAGGAGAGCGCCATGTTGCCACAGCCAAGTCCTGAGGTCAAACAATCCCCGTCTTCCTGCGTTTGTCTTGAGGAATGTTGGCGTTTTGACACTGCTGATGACTCGCCCGCTCTTCAAAGAGAAAGAGGCTCGTTTAACAGCTTATTTAACGTCACATGCTGTTGTGGCGAATGTGTTGACGTCCTCGCATATGACCGCTCCATCCAAGGCCATAACGAAGTGCTGCATTATTCCTGTCACTGGAAAAACACGACGATATCACCCACTTCACTTTAATCGTGCATTTACGTAACGCTGCTGTAATTATATCAAATGCATTGACAAAGAGCATTTCCCTGACCACACATAACAGGCATAAGTGGTAATGTAATATAACACAGCTTAGGGCTTAGCGAAGGACCACCTACACGCTGGAGCAGCAGCCGTCTCCTCCCTGTGGGGAAAATGACAAAATATACATTTATAACAACAGCGCTTCACCTCACGTTTCACCAAAAACTCATTTTCAATAGAGGAACACCCATGTGGGGAACAACAGGAAAACATTATCTTGGCAGTAGACAACTTCCTATAAAACTACAGCAGGATACGAAAGGTTTGTATCACACATATACAACAAAAAAAAAGACTGGGAAACATCAAGCCTTTTAATTTCACCATCTTTATTGAACCATGGTTTCCACAACATTGTTACTAGAGGAAAACTAATGAGTATACCTCTGAAACATATGCATGACATTTCCCATTTACAATTTACACACATCTGGGACTGACTCAACACTTAAACCTGCAAGAACTGATGTTTTTGCTCACCTGAGAGCAGCAGAAATGTTGTCATATCATCACCTTTCAAGCTGGTATGACAAACTTGTCAGCAAATAGTTTCTTATTTATACAATCAGTAGTTATGGAACAATAGTGTTGTTCATTTGGAGTCATACTTCTGGCCACTTGATGGATTTAAGCCCAATATTCACTCTCTTTTAGCTCTGTTTTTGGTCCCTATCAGGCTTACCAGGTAGTGTATTTTTACAGCTTTCTACAGTCATCAATGATGCTATGAGAGCAGTGAGAAGGGAATCAAAACTGTAAAGTTATGAGTGGGCTGCACAGCGAGCTGAAACTCAATAAAGCCGAGTGGAACAGCAGATTCATATGATACTTCCCTGCAGGTTTATTTCTACCAGAGATCTTTTTCACATTGTCACATTGTTTTCACAATGATAAATTAAAAATATTGACTGCAGCTTACTCTAAAGTTCACATAGTAAAGTTTCTCTAGTGTCAAGTATATTCTATAACTATAATTAATATCTTATATCTATAAATATATAAAGAATTCGAATGTTTTTTTTATTCTAATAGAAGTTTGTTTGAAACCCTGATTTTCACGTTCATGCCAATTTTTGTAAAAACAAAGTGAAGGAAAGCGGGACGGCCACTGAAATGACTGAATGAAAGTTTAATTGACACAACAATAATAATAATAACTGATAGCAGACAGCTCAGTCAGCCCTTCCTCTCCGTGTTTTTATTCAAAACATCCCTACATTAAAAGCTTTTAAAGAAAAAAGGTGAGATCAAATATTGTGTTTCCAGTTTTTTATGACTCATTCAGGAAGTGACAGCACTGTTCTCAAAGCTGAATCATCTCCACCACCTGGAGACTAAATGTCTCACTCCGAGGAAGGATTTGACCATTCATGGTAAAAACCTATGTCATATAAAGACTGCTGAGCATAAACACCAACACCTAATGTTTGTGCTAAATGCTGATTCACTCTCCCTGATGAATTCCCTTGGGAGAGATTGTTCTCTCTGCTCTCTGTTGGCCTTGTGACTCAAACCCTCTTCCAACTGTGATTCTAAATAAGGCAGTGTAATTCTCAGTAGCATTTATCAGCGCCTTCACCAGTACTCAATGTCCCTGCTTATGACCTGACGCACAGCACAGGCAGGCACAAAAAGACTGAAGCGGAGCCTCTGTTCTAACAAGCCGGATGTCTCACACATGATCGGCATGGAGCTTCTCCAGGCGAAGGGGGGGGGGGAATGTGATGCGAAAGGCATAGTTTGATATAAAACTGAGAAGAGAAGAGAGGCAGTTTAAAGTTTAAAAGGCCTGGTGGTCTTGAGAAAGCATCTGATTCACAAAATGATGATAATGAATCAGTCCCAGCATCCCAAATTACACAAGCACTCCAGTTCATCCCCCTCTATTCCCACTACAGATGTGACTTGTCCGGTTTAAAAAAAAAACAATATTACGCCATATTCAACTTTTCACATTTTTTTCTGTCCATGTTTATTTTCTAACACGAGGCTGGCTCCTTTTCAACGTGCTGTCAGCGAGTTTAAAGTTGAAGCTGGGTGGTTATCTGTGTGTGTGCATGTGGTTGCAGTTCGTTCCTTTATCCGCTGCGTCAAACCAATACGCTGTCAAGCAGAGGAGTATTTTCTCACATATACAGCAGGCTTAGTTTTAAAGAATTATCTCAGTTAAGTGCTGCGCTGGCTACCCTCTTATCGGTCAGAGGTACTCATCCTTCGAGAGGATGGGGAAATTTCAGATACGAATGGGGGGAGTTAACACTCCCATCTCAGGCAGCCTCCGAGGGCAAATAACGGTTAAAAGTTTGTTAGCAACCCAGTTTTTTCTTTCTTTCTTTCTCTTTTTTTGCCTACTTGATTTACCCCCCCTCCTCCGTCACTCCTCCAGTGGTTCCCTCCGGAGCTGAGCAGTCAAAGCCTCGCTCCTCGTGCGCCATGCGTCTGGTTTCTATTAGGGATTTTGGAACGGGCCTCTGCGTGCGTTCTGCCTAGGTACGGGAGCTGTTAAGGCAGAAATTTCCCTTTTTTACAACACGGCCCCCCAAACCCCTCCATCTGTCTCACTCTGACTCACACCCATATGCACATACAGGATATATAATGTATAAATGCACAGCTGACGCCCCCCCTCCCTCCTGCGCTGTCCCCTCCCAGCTACCAGGGGACACGGACAACCCGGAACATTTGAGTAAACTTGTGTGTGTTTTCATGCGTTGGTTTCCATTGGTAACTTGGAGGGGTGGACTCCCCAGAGGAGTCGCTGTCATGGGCGCGTCCACTCTTTTGGACGGACCCACCTCAGCTCATCAGGATCTGGCCGAACCGCAAGAGCTGAGGAATTGAGTTACTCTTGGAAGAAATACCTTGTTGTCTTGTAATACACCACCTGATGTGAACGATGATGACCTCTGCCTGGGTGGAAGGCCAGAGGAGGAAAAAATAAAATGATGATGGGCGGATCTGAGAAAACGCTGGATGTGTCTATGAGAAGCAAGCGGCGAGAAAAATTATCATCTGGCTTCGGAAATAATTACATGGATCTCGTGAAAATCAAGGCTGCTGGTGTGGATCCAGATACAAAAAAGGAAAAAAAAGTGATTTCAAGGACCATATCATTGGTCTTGCATTTTTTTAGTCCATTAACTACAAATTGAGTATAATTTACATTACTGCTGTGCTGATAAGTTGTAAAGCATGCCAAAAGTAATATGCTTTTCTTATTGGCTGCTTCCGTTCAAGCCACACTCAGTTCTCAAAAAAATGAACAAAAACCTGTCAAAAAGATGTTGTTACTATTAGATAAATGAAACTTCGCATAATGGAATATCCTTGAACTCACATATGTCGGAGTGCTTTTTGTCATGATTCTGTCTCTAAGGGCAAATATATGCAATACTAGAGTGAAGTGAAGTGAAGTGAAACAAAAAAAATATGATGTGCTTTGGAAGAGCACACACATGCACATATATATGCTCATGTATTCAAAAGGGGAAGAGCATCGAGCAGTTAAAAACAGTGTAACATCTAAAGAAGTTGTCTCATGCATCACATGCGTCACTTGTCACATACAAGAAAAATATAGTGCAGGACCTCACACTTCAGCCTGATTTTATCTTGTGCTCTCCACTGTATGTCACCTTTTTAATCTATGAGTATAATCAAGTCAAAAGAACTTTTCTAATATAATAATTTCCCTCCAAAGCTCAGAACTAAGACCATGGATCACTTCACATCAGAGAGCAATAACACTTTAAATGTACTGCACATATGGGCACCTGCCTATCATTTGTTGAGATAAAACTTGTAAAAAAATGGTTGGGTCTAGAAGATGAGTCCAGTTTAACACTGCAACTACCATAAAGCTGGAAGAAACAGATTTTAATACCATTTAAAAAAAAAAAAAAAAAAAAGCTGCAGAGGCTTTTTTATGCTGACACTTATGCTGACGTCTGAAGTCTTAGTCTAAAAAAACTTTACAGCCTCCTACACTTCCCATAATCCAACTTGATAGCATCTCTCGTTACACACCCCCTGTCTGGCGAACACCCACGTCTTGCTCAGCGTCAACAGCTTGTACAGCAGACTTTCCTTTCGATATTGGACGTCTCCTGGCTGAGAGCTGGGATAACCCTCGTGACATCACCGGGGTTGTTTTTATCAGCCTTTATAAAGTTTTCCCAGAGTCACAGAGGACATTATACAGCTTAGTAACACTAAAGATAATGAGTAAACTGATGCAACTTTTAACCAACTGATGCTCGAATCCTCTCATTTTCTGGTGGATGACATTCATAAAAAAAAAAGTTTGCCTTTTCGTAACTATTCCACTATTCCTGATGGACCTTTGAATCAACGCGTACAGAGGCAGAGCTTTGATTTTCTTCTCCGATCTGACTTCTCCCTCTATGTGTTCTGCCGCCATAATTGCTTCCATGTCTCTCAGTTGTGGTGCGGGCCATGCTGATGATGTTAGTGAGAGGTGGAGAGGGGAGTTTTTGGATGGGTGGGGTCACTTACTGTCTGAGGAGGGCCCGTTCTCTCAGCTGAGCGCCCTGCACGTTGATGACACAGCTCTGGAGACCTCTCGGTGTGCGCGCTCGCATGAGTAAGGCTTTCCTTTTGCTCATAACGTGCTATTTCCATGGCAGTCATGTCGGGCGTCCGAACGTCTTGAACCACAACCTCCTACAGCCAATTAAAGTCACCACACGCTTAGTAAAAAAGGAATGAGGTAAATTCAGTGCATGTAAGCCTCTCACAGCTTTCTGAAATGTGAAAGGCCCTCACATGTGAAATGGAGATGATTTGAAACACATTGAAGATATTTTATAAAGCATTATGCTTCCAGTAAGAGATATTTTTGATCTTTGTTGAAAATCTGCAGAAGCTTCAGAAGACGTGATTTTTTTTTCACTTATCAACACATGTCAGTCCGATAAAGCCTCAGACAGACGGTTGGAGATGGTTATTTTTTCGAGGCAGACAGAGGTAAGTGTCCAGACTCCATCCAGGTGTTTCCACATGCTGGCACCAGGTGAGAAGGCCGAATTCCACAGGTGCCATCTGGCTCCTCTGACCTCTCACCTCTGCCAGGTGCTCCCTCCTTTTCTCTCAAGATGGACCTTTTTGATAAGAGCAGATGTGAGGTGATACCAGGACAAACATGTGCGTCTTTCTGGAGGAGCGAGAAGAAAACGCACTGACAACTGGAGTGATTAACTGATACAAACCTCCTCCCCACCCCACATCACAGAGAAACCCAAGCTGGAGCGGCAACTTCACGAGAACAACGGCCAATTGTTCCCCATCCTGGGATCTGGAGTGTCTTTATTCACCATGTTCCCAATAGTCTGAGGGTGGCCTGATATTTACCACATTAAAAGATTTACACTCAGATCACTTGTTGATAACACAATTGGATGCATTGTTAAATGGAGTGATTACAGCGGCTTTGCAGTATAAAGACACAGAGTTTCGCCGGTGTCTGTGACTGCGCTCCTACTCATTTCCAGTGTCTGAGGGTCCAGTTCAAGAGACGTCTGTTCTCTGTGGAGGCTCCGCTGATGAGTCGCACACGCCAGTGATGCAACACAAACAGCACAACTGTATCTTGACCAGACACAGCGACTTCCTGGGCCTCGTTGTCATCGACTCCTCCTGTGGTTGGCCTTTCGAGCATACTCGACAGAGTGAGTAAGAGAATAAATATAAAACTCTGTCATTTGCTCAGTCGTGCAAAAATGTTTGACAAGCTGAACGCCTGTTGCAAAGCTGGCGGAATATTTATCTCACAGGAAACTATTCTTTCAGATATAAAGATACACCGGGGAGCCGCAAAACAGCTGTAACCAGACTGTGAGAAAAGAGAGAGCGTCTTCTCATCACAAATGTGCAAAGGCCACTTAAAGGAATAGTTCCACATTTTAGCTTTGTTCACAGTACTTTCATGCCTCTTTCCTGTAAACTCAATATGTACTTATCATTGCAAAATATGAATCACTGCACAGGAACATTTTGAGCACCAGAGAGCATTTTCTGAAAGCTCGTGAATGAATTTACTGAGAAATCGTTGCCGCTTAGTTGATCACTTCCATAATTAGATAATTATTTAAGCTCTGTTTCATTAGTTTCCCCATTAGTTCTCAGAAAGCGAACATATTTTGGAACATATTTGTGGTTTTGACACAGCAACAGCACAGCCAAGTGAAAAAATCTGTGTTTCTTCCTGTGTGTCATTAACACATCTGTGAGAAAAAAGTCACTTTGAGGTTATGTCATTCTTTCACATCTCTTTTCGCCCCGGTGACTTCAGTGAGGTTAGTGCAGAGGCTTTTCTGTGTTATTTTGCTCGTAACTACACCACACCCGGAGAATCATAACATGTGAGACTTCACTGTTCAGACAAGAACTGATCATTTTTGTTCCAAACTATTTTATTGGAGCGAACAGCCATTGCTAGTTCCTTTTTAGGATAAAGGATAGAGGAGTCCTAGACAGATTTAATTAACTGTATAAGCTATGTAATGTGAGATGGAAAATAAAGACAAAAACAATAAAGCTTATCTTAAGAGTACCATGTAAAAACACAGACTATGTATGAAGACACTTTCCCCAGGTACTCTTTATATATACATCCAGAAGAAATAACAAATGCAACAAGATCTATGTAAATGAATAATTTCAGGAAATATGTTTATTCACTTTCTTCGTGAGAGTTAGATGCTAAAATCAGTCTCATGTCTGCACACCAAACATGAAGATGTTCAATAGCTTATCTCAGCATGAGGAGTAGGACAGAAACAGCTAACCTGATGCTGTTTGAATTTAGACAATATGATCCGACATTAAAGTACTTTTACACTAAACAAGAATAAACACTGAAGCTCTTACTCTTCAGGTTTTGTATGGATCAAACAAACAAGCTAAAACATGCAGAGTTACCAGATTTCTGACAGAGCTAGGTCGACTGTTTCCTCTCATTTCCTTTTTTTTGTGATAATCTCATCCAATCGACATAATTGTTCATGCTCATGTAAAGAATAAAGTCTATTATGCACAGGCAGATGGTTGGATGACTCAACCATCCAGATGAAACACACACATATTTCACAACTTCCCTCGAATACAACTCAAAGTTTCCTCGTGCTAACTCTCTGAGCCTTTGGAACATTTTTCTTAGTAGTTCTGGTTAAGGGAAAAAAAAAGAAAAAAGGATGTCTACCCAGATCCCGTGGACTTCCTCTCTCTGCAGCTCAATTTTCCCGCAACCTTCCCTTCACCCATGCTGGGCTGAGGCACCGGGCACCCTCATTAGAACAGCATGGGGCTTTAACTCCCCTTATTCATTAATAGGGACACACCCTGCACCGCCCGTGATTTACAGCTGAGCATTAACAGCAAGAGTTTCTAAACCTTCCACATCCATATATCACCTGCCACAGTCCTGCACTCATCATCCTCCCTCCGTCTGCGGCTCCACCGTCCTCCCTTTATCCCTCGCTTACATGTGATCTGATTCATTAGTTTCCCATCTTCCCTAGCTGCACTTCCATACATCAGTTTGCTGAGGAGCAAGTCCAGGATTGCGCAGACAGAGAGAGAAAAAAAAAAACTGGAAGATCGGTTCTGAACCACATAAATACAAGACTTACAGGAGTCTTGCGTGATGACAAAGAAAGAAAGATTAAGGTAATGAAAGAGGAGCAGCTGTTAGTTCAAACCCACCAGAGGTACTTCTGTGACTCACTGGCTTTTATCCCGTAATCAGCAACAGAAAGGAAAAAAAAGATTCAGGCGGAGAAAACAGACCTTCAGGTGATTCGACAAAGAGCGCGTTGATTCACCTGCCAGCTGTGGTTGAGAGGTGGGGGGGGGGCTGTGATTAGTGCAAGGCTGGGAGATGACCTCCCCTCCCTGGGTGAGCGGCCACACTCTGCAGGAGCCTAATGACGGAGCACGAATGTAAAGAAAGGCGAGCGGGGTCAGAGTGTAACGTCAGTGAGAAACTACAGAAGCCTCTAATCTGGTGACACCCAACACAGGGAGCGTGTGTGTGTGTGTGTGTGTGTGTGTGTGTGTGCAGAAATATATGAATTTGCACAACTGCCATTTAAAAGGTCAGTTCACCAAAAAAAAACAACAAAAAAAACACACATTTTCTCACTTGCTTCACTTGAGAAATCTTACCATGCAGATACTTTTGGTATATAGACAGTATATCTGTAATGCTTCATAATCTAAACGAAATGTTGCAAAAATAGTTTATAAATGAAAAAAAACAAAAACCACTCTCATCATTATGCTAAATATAAAGAGCCATGAGGAAGTTATCTCAGCCAAACATAACGAAGGAAAAAATTAACCAGGAACAAGCAGCAAAAGTCAAAGTTTTTTTTAAAAATCACCCATCTGCACTTACATTTTCCTAATTAACATTTTTGCCAACCAGTAGATCCAAAGTCAAAGGAATTAAACCAAATTTGTGTGTTGGCACAACAGATCTCACCTCCAGGTCCAGCTTTTGATTGCATCACCTGATCTTAATCAGCTGATGGAGTTTGGTTAGTCAAAGTGTCGGCATGGTTACAACACTGCAGGTGTGCGAGGAAAGTGTGAGTTTTTTACATTTAGGTCGAACCGTCCCCCTTTAGGGTAAGTTTGGATAAATTATAAGTCAAACCAACCCTTTAAAGTAATCCTTTTCTTGCAAAGGATATGAAAAATGAGGATTCATTCAGATATAAGCTATGACATCCGCTGAGAAGTCCTCCAACCAAAAATATACAGACAGATCTCATTTTAGAGTTTCACCAGGTCAGCACGAGAACTGCATTTAATTGCAGCCTTTGTCCCTGCACCAAAACGATGACTTCTCAGCACTACGACCTGAAGGAAAAAGTGATGGCCTGTGGGAAACGAGTGAAATGAGGCGGATCAGGACATATTCTAATCATTAACCATCTAGCTGCTCTCCAGTTCGCGTTACCTCGCCAAGAATTTATGGCAGTTTGAATTCCTCATCTCTCTCTCTCTCTCTCTCTCTCTCTCTCTCCTGGAGCTTAATCTCGAGGAGGGCGTTTTGAGTTTCTATTGAAATATTTTATCAGCTCCCAGGAAGCTGTCTGACATGGGAGTCAAGTAAATCTGCGCTGAGATCACAGCGGAGCTCTCTGATGTTTTTCAGGAACGCCTCGTCGGTCTCAGTTAACTCCCCCCTCGAAAAAAATCCTAGACAAATGAAGACCCCTGGTCACCAGATTTCCTTTGTGATTCCTTTTGAGGGTGCGTCTCACGGGAAGCGCTGAACCGTAACATCTTCGCCGGGAGCGTCTGGTCATTAAAGGAAGGAGACGCAGATCAAATTGACATTCAGCAGTGTTGTGACCTCGCTCTCATAATCTCCCTTCTTTGCCAGTTTAAAAGAGCTCAGGTGACTCTTCGTGTCTGTGCTGGTGTCTCCTGAACCCTGCAGACACAATGAATGTTTTTAGCCAAATACAATCCAATAGGTTTCTTTCTCTTCTGTTGTCTTTGTTTTGCACCTGGTTTGCTTTTCAGTGATTTATCTGAAACATGTTTAAAAAATGACCCACAAGAAAAAAGGTCAATTTGGCATACCAGAGCATTAGAGGGCTTAACCTCGTGTTCATTTGGCTGATCTGTTATCTGTTACTGATTGCTTACACTTAAAATCTGACACCAGCTCACAGATGCAGTGCAGATCTTCAGAAAGCCAGACTCACCAGAATGACCTCACATTACTCTGTTTAGTCCGCGAGTCGAAGAGGGATGTTGCTCAGTGTCCAGACGGACAGTTTATTCTTAGAAAAAAGGCCCCTGGTACTTTCATTCTCTCTGAGGGGATCCTCTTTCCGCTAAAACTCCACAGAGAGGCTATAAATAATGGCCTGAAGTCATCCCCGACGCGTAATTAATTTTCAGCAGCAGTTCCACGGTGATGAAGCGCTGCGGTGTTATGACAAGCCCCTCCATCAAGCCCCATCACCTGTTGGACTCACGCTACGCCTGTTTTCCCAGCGGAAACCCGAGACCAGGCCACGATTCCCAGCAGACGATGGCACCAGTGAGACAGCAGGTAAAAAATAGCACTTGTGTGTCAGAATTCACTTATATTCAGGACAGGAGAAATATTTCTTTGGGTATTTTTTAATGGCTGTTGGGATCTGATATGTGAAATTTAATCTACAGCAAGATTTATGCTCAAATGGAACGTTTTTTCCCCAAAAGCAAAAACCATGTGGCAGCAGGTTATAAAAATCCTGTGGCCCTTTGAGTGAACCTAAAAGCTTCACACACACACCAAAAAAAACACTGATTAAAGTTTATATTTGATCTCATCGCTTTAATCGCTCCAATCACTGCTTTTACAAGAAATAAGAAGTAGTTAGCCAAAATACAGGATTTCTTATCAGCTTCAAATTGCACCTGTAACCTTAAGCAGCTTTTTTTCCTGCGTAAACTCCACCCTTTAGATTAGCGCACAAATGGAAAAGCACCCTCCACCCTCCAACATCCCTTCCCTACACACACACGCACACACTTCTGCTTCTGTTTCCATGACACCAAGGTCGATGGGAGGGAAAAAAAAAAGAAAGTTGTCCCAGCCCAGCGCACACGGTATGGAAACTTTTACCCACAG
>JBAJHX010000041.1:19589653-19605433 GCA_037176925.1 Amniataba percoides
TCCGGGCCGGAGCTTCCGTGACGTGACTTGTCACTTCTGTTGAGCACCTTTTTCTTTTTCTTTCTTTCTTTCTTTCTGTCTGTGTGTGTGTGTTATTCGGGCTCCATGCTCATTGTTCAGCACGCCGAAGGGTCGCAGAGAAAAGCCGGGGCCGCCTCACAGGACGCTGCATGCCGCTCCTCTTATTTTAATTCAGAAAGAAAAGAAGGAGAAGAAGGAGGAAGAGGAGGACGAGGGGGCATGAAAAATAAAAAGAGGGGCGTCATGCGGAGGTTGAGCTCTCCCAAACATTTCTCCCCCTCTTCCACCTGACGGAGGCCAAACGCGTCCTTATCCGCCCGGTCGAGACGCCTCCGGTGGAGAAATCGGCTGACATCTGTGTTGAGTTTATCCTCCTTTTTTCCCTTTTTTTCCTCCTCTCGCCGGGGCGGGTTCAGTCGGTTTGCTCAGTCCTCTCGCATTAACGTGGCTTCTTTTTTACGTAAAAGGGAGGGGGGGTTCTTTCTAAACATCACCCCCACCTCCTCCAAACCTCCACGAATTGGTGTCAAAATGTTGGAGGAGGCTTTTTTTTTACCTCCTCTCTATCCCCCCTTTTTGCCCCGGCTCCGGTTGTTACAATGTAACAATGGAGGAAGCGACTCTTCCCTGTAGCCGTATATATAGTTATTGTGACATCACAGGAGCCGGAGCATGCTGGGAAACGTAGTGCTTTTTTTTTTCTCTTGGGCTTCTTTGTTCACCCTGTGCAGAAGCAAACGTGTAAAGATTTGACAGTGTCGTGACACTGCATGGTATTTAACCACATATATGACAGATTTAAAGCAGATTATATTATGATTGATATTATTATGATTATTATGTCCTGTCAAAGCTAGTTTCCATGGCAACAAAAATGACTGTGCATGTCTGTAGTGAGGCTCCACATCTGTCAGGCCAAAGCCTTTAAATACTGTGAATAAAAAAATTAAAATAAAATCACATGGCATTTTTGGTTTTATCGGGCACTTAAGAGCACTTGAGATGTTGTTATAAAACACATTTCTTTTATTTTTGCAAACATTATAAGGAGACAGACAGACAGATGGCAGGATACCTAAAATGTCAAACTATCAATTTCATGTAAGCGGTGAGATGGACTGAGCATAAACTAACTACATCTTTTCACATGCAGCATCGGTGTGGCCGACAGCCTCATTACATGTATTAGTATTTGGAAGTGGTAACATCCGAAAACACTGATGAAAGGCATGTAAGTATGTTAAAAAGATTTTTTTTTTCTAAAAAAACAAACAAAAAAAAAACTGGCAATGTAACACATGATTCCTTGTGAAGACATGTTAATGATCTATTTACAACTACTGATGGGAAAACGACCCAAAATGAACATGAACTGCTAAGAAAAAAAAAAAAAAAAAACTGATAGGATGCACCTTGGACCAAAGACAGTTTGCTGGTGTTGCCACTGTGATCACGAACATAGACTGTGTTTCATCATCATTCCAGATTTATAAGTAACAACCACTCTATGCTAACTATAAAGGACCAAACAATGTCTGGGAGTCTGTAAAAAGTTAACAGTTCAAACCAGTGAAAGACTGACATTGTTAGCTTTCAGACGAATCGCAGATGTTCTGAAGGACAGCTGGATTCGAGTTTCCCTTAATATCCCGATTGCCGGTTCTGATGCCTCCTGCGGTTCCTCCTGTGTGATTGTTGTTAGCTATATACCGTGTGGTTCCTGTAAGGCAGACCTAGCATGAAGACGAGAGGTCTTGCTGCATCGCAGACTGACTACCGTCAAGAGTAAACTGCTGCTCGATTTTTGTTGCTTTGATTTTTTTTTTCTATCTTCCTTTTTTTTTTTTTTAGGTTGTTGGTTCTTTAAAAGAGACGACAGACTGTTTCTGAAGCACAAGAGCTTTGGCACACCAGATGCTCCACTAACAAATACACTGTGATAGCAGCTGTAGTGCCACTAACCTCGTCCGTGAGACATAAGCAACAGAGGAAAATGCAACCATTTATGGGAAACAATGGCAGGGCGAGAAGTGGACTGTTACTCCACTGCAGTCACAGTCACTCCTTCAGAAGTAAGACAGTAAGGTATAGTTAGGAGAGGGTCGGGTGCTTCAGTCGCATGTTCCTCCTCGCAGCCTCAAAATGGTTTCTGGGGGCATCTCCACATATTCCAGGAACAGAGAAGAGTGCGAAGCTCTAGAGGGGCTGACTGGATCGAGGTGTAAAGAAGACAGCAACGCTATTCTCCTGCCCAGCGTTCACTTCAAGATGATGTGGTAACCATCATTCGTGTCATCTGGAAAGAAAAAGGAAAGCACGGCAGAGGAAGGGGTGTTAAAAATAAACCCATAAAGGTTCATCAAGACTCTGCGTTAAATATAGAAGCAGGTAATATCATCAGCATTTATTAGCAGTCGGACTGGAATACCTTTCATCGTGTCCAAAACAAAACACACTTCATCCTGGAAGTTCTGAATCATCTGTTTAAAAAAAAGAGTAAATGTTTAACGCAAGAGGGAAACAAGCAGCTTATGAGTATGTGTATGACAACCAGTCCACTCTAGTATTTGAAAGTGTGCTCTTGGTAAAGACAGAGAGTGAGGGGATTATTATTTATTATAAAAACGTGATCTTACCTCATCGCTGACTAGTACATGGATGCCAGTGGGACCCTGTTTGAATATCTGATTTATCTGTCTGGGTGAAATGTTGAATAGCTGAGCGATCTTCTCTGTCAGCTCAGTAGCTGTGAGCTCCTCCAGGTAAATGGCGTGATATACTGCAGGAAAAAAGCAGGTAAAAAAACACAAATGTAAATCTTCAGTCTGCCATTTCTACACAGTAAAATCTCTACTTGATTTGTAAGAATGTGTTATAGTTGCACTAAAGTTTTTAAGTATATGTCTGTTTTATGTCTGAACATTTATTTTGTACAAAGACACAACAGACTGATTCCTCTTGTGAACAACAAGTGATGCATTTTACTGTAAAAGCAATAACAGCAACTCGTTGAACATTAATTCAACAGCGGTAGCAGGCATAAGCTGCATCAGCTACCACAGCAAAGCAGAGAGAATAATGCCTGGAGATACAGTTAAACTTCATCTGACACTTTGGGAAATATGCTTATTTGTTCTTTGCTGAGAGATAGATGAGAAGATGTCAGTGTCACGTCTGTGCTGCATGTATGAAGCTACAGCCGGCAGCCGGTTAGTTTAGCATTAGCACAAAGCCTGAAAACAGATTGGCTCTTTCCAAAATGTATTAAAGTCCGCCTTGCAGCCCCTCTAAAGCTCTCTAATTAACACAATATATTTTGTTTGTTTTATTCATACATAATCCAACGTGTAAAAACATCTCAGAAGCTGATGAAGCTTTTCCATTACACAGTTCTAGCACTACTCAGCTCGGCTACTACTACTACTACTACTCGACTTAGTTTTGGTCGTTTTCCATTACAATAGAGTACCACCTCAGTGTGGGTGGGGTCGGCATAGAAACGCGGCCGAAACTTCAGCTTCAGCAAACTTCATTTGTTACGCGACACAAACAGGAAACAACCATGGAGGCCACCAGACAAAGAAATGTCTGCACCTCGTCGGTGCTCCACGGGGTTGATTTCTGTGCAGTCATCGCTGATTGTTTTGTGTTTGTGGTTACTGGGTTTTAAAAAAAATGGCGGGGTTGACTGTTATGAACGTGCACAGATGTGTCCTCACCAAAGAAAGTGTTGGCGGCAGCATCTCCGTTTTCATGCTTCGGTTGCTGCTCGCGCGCCTGCTGAGACTCCTGACACACGTAGATGGTCAACCTCGGTCGTACCACACTGCAAACAGCATCCGCAGAGAGGAAAATTATTGAAAAATGTTCATACATTTATAAAGATTTTATTAGTTAAATAACATGCTGTAAAATGGGATTCATTTAAAGACAACTCACCGTCCCTTCAGTGCATTGAAGAGTCTTATACCATCGGCTGGCCCACAGATCTGTATGACGTCCTCCCTGGTCAGCTTCAGCAGGTCTGCCCCTGGTACACAAAGACCCAGCGTAAGACTGTGAAACTTCCCTCTACATGTGAAGTTCTCATTTCTGCCCCAGTTTGTGTTTTCCGGGAGATAATGGAAAGCTTTGACCCTTTATTCTCTTCATTTACGCCTAACCTCTGTGATCTCAGCGTTTCTACAGGCCCTTCATCACCTGCAGGAGTATGAGGTCTTCTGATCAAGGTTGCTCCTCGCTCCAGGTCTCAGACTAAAGGAGACTATGAGATTATAATTCTTAAATGTTTAAACTCTCTCACTGGACTGTGGACACTGGATACCTTCAAAAAGCAGCTCAGGACCTCTCTATTTTAGAAATGCTTTGTTTAGTTTGTTTTAGTTTTTAGCTGGATGTCTCACACAAATGCAAGTTTGTATTCCAGCATTTTAAATGTACAGTAAAATTATTAAAAAATACTGTCATGCTTTATAGCACTCAGTAAAGAAAATGTGCTTCTCATCAGCAAGGTCCAGAGATGGAGCCTGTAGAAACTACAGGCTCCATCTCTGGGCTTTTGTTTTGCAAAAGGACTCTTAAGCTCTGTTTGAGGCCTTGGTCCATAAAAGAATACAGAAGTTTTGGGGACTCTAAATAATGCTGGATTTCTTGTCTGATAAAGTAATGGCTTGGCAATGCTGGAAATGGATTTAATATTAATATGGAGGCAGTGCATGAGTGATTCTTAATGTAATTGTTCAAATATTTAAAAGTCTTAAAATGTTTTTGCTCCATAACAACATAACAGTGGCTCATTCACACTGTTTCGAAGTTTGTTAAACAGGCTTTTGTCCGAGTGCATCAGAGATGACAATTAAGTGCTCACACTGCCTTGGCCTTTACGCTAATCTGACGGCATTAAGGTCAGTCTTGTGTCATGTTGAAAGCGATACAGAGAACGTTATAAGTCCCAATTTCCACTCCGACTCCTGCCTCTTTTCTCTCTAAAATGTCACAAATAACCAGAGGCATGAAGCAGCTGTTTCCTGACAGTCACAAACAAAGTGACCCTGTGCTAAAATTAGTGGGTGTTTACAATTCTGCGTTCAAGAGCCATTTTACCTGAGAAGTTGGTGAAGAGCCGACAGAAGGGTGAGAAGCGGTTTCTTAAAAGCCACTGTTGTGCATCCTGTGTTGTTGCTGTGGGTAACAAATTCTAAGAGGCAAACACAAAACAGAACCAAAAATAAAAAACACTTTCAGCGATCTCATAGAGCATCACAAAGGGAGTTACCTTGCAGAAATCACATCTGACATTTATCTCACTAATCCTATTCAGGTTACATCACCATACCTTAATTTCCGAAGCTGCCAAACAGACAGACATCTGCCTCAATATGTTCAATGTGTAGAGCATGAAATATTCTGACAACTTATCCTTCAAGGTTAAATGATCAAAGCACTGCATCATTGACACCCAGATGTCAGCTTTGCATTTGTGAATATTAATGTGCAGTGGTTCAGTGAGGCAGGAGGGAGCCAGGCGCTAAACCCAGAAAGCAAAAGTGCACTTGTACTTACATCTGCTACCTGAACGACGGGCTCAGGCTGGTGGTTTGGTGATCCATTTCTTTAAGAAAAAAAAAAAAAAAAGGATAAAAAAATTAACCATATAAGAACACAAATACAGTACTGAAACACACTGAGAAGAATCTAAATATGACATGTGCTCCTCTCAAACCAAAGCCGTGCAGCCACTACAGATGTATATATATGTGGAATTAAATTCAAGCGACAAGCAGCATTAATCATGATGTACTGACAGAAAATGTGAAACATTCATACCCTTCTGCCACGGGGAAGCTGTTGTGTGTGCTGTTGAAGCCGGGAGACGGAGAATTGTTGACATATGTGACCTCGGGCCAGGGACAGCACTGGAGAAGACCAACGCGCCTGTTACTGTGGCAGCTAAACAACCTCAGAAATGGATTTCTTCTGAAAGCTGCAGCTTTCCGTGAATGAGTCATATACTAGTTTTAAAGAATTTGTCGGAAATTGAACTGAGATAATAAAATGTAAGACTATATACTCCTCACTTCATTGACCCTTAATGATGATCCGCCCTCTCTTTACCCATCCATTCACCCCATTCATAAGTTAGTAGTGTGCTAACCTCTGTCAGGATTGTGGTTTCATAAGAGGGCTGGTACTTTTCCTTTTCCTGCGGCGCCCTCTTCTCCATCTTCTCCCTGTCCGTTTTCTGCTTTCTGTCTGCCCCTTTAGGCTGAAACAAGTCATGTGGGAATCATTTAGATGGTGGTCATAAATAACAACTGTTTGCATTGCAGTGCATTAACGTGTCTTTTAATTCTCCTCACCTTGAAGACTTTGACCTGGCAAGAGGCGGAGTGGAGGTGTTCTGTGTACTCTTCGCTCTCATTCTCTTTAAACGTGTCTATCTGGATGCGGAAAGGCACACCCTTTTCCCCTCCATGCTTGCGCATTGTGAATTCTGTGCTGATGCAGTGTACCTAAAAAGGAAAAGAATATAAAAACTTACATCTATTCAGGAATGATGACATAATATAAAATTTAGGTCACTAAAATCAATAAATACACAGATCTTGGCAAGATTGTTGTATTAGTAATTACTGTCTGCAGAATGGCATTCAGTTTACTTGCCATTTTGCCAAACAGAATAGATGAGTACACTAAATGTTAACAAGCTTAGCTTTATGATGCCAAAGTGCTAAAAACTGCCTTTGATAACTGCGCTTTTAATGACCGAAAGCATTTCAAGAAAACAACAGTGATGTCTTTCATGCTACCTGGATAAAAACTGAGGTTCTTTTCGAGGGGTCCCAAAGGAACTCCACAGTGTTAAGCTGAGTAGGGTTAGCCCTGGGGTCGATTATGCCGACGGACATGGGGATATCTGCAATGGATCAACGCAAAACAGGCTGTTATCAAAAGAGTTCTTAATGCACACCATTATGTCCATAATGTCTCCACTGTCATCTAAACCTTGTACTTACAATTAATGTCCTCAACTGAATTTATCTAAACACTATTATGATGGTTAATATACATACAAGGCTGCACAGCAGCATCTGGTCCACACACACAAATCCAATATAAGAAGTAGGACCTTCTGGCCAGCCGTTTTTCATTCAGTGCTCACCCAGGTCGAGGATGCGATCCCCAGGCCTGTTCCAGCGCCAGCCTTCCAGCTGCTGGTGCTCTGTGTACTGAAGTCGTCGGTCATGAAACACCACACGGATGATGCTCTGAAATTCAGAGAAATATATTACAAAAGGCATATGCAATTCTGATGCTATTAACTCCAAAACTGATTTATACTGGTTTGTCTTGCAAAGTCTTACCTTCACCATTTTACCAGTGATTTCCGGAAGTTCCCCAATTTTCCGATTGTCAAGCATTCTAATTTCATAGGACTGGCCTGCAATGACAAAATATCGATGGCAAACATCATCTCCTACAAGGCTGTCAAGATACTAAACACTTGACTTTTTAGTCATATTATTCACAACCACACACAATTTCTACACCCCGTTTGGTTATTTATTTTCATCGCCACAGTCACAGAATAACTCATAAAATGACATCATGTTGCCTCTGCCCCTCTAATACCACATATACTGCAAGATGAATTCCAATATCTGTGTTGTGCAAAAGAGAAAGATACCTGAATATCTCACATTTTGTAATGCAAAACAGACACAAACAGACTGAACTGCCAGAAAATAATACATTGGTATCTTTGTACCAGTATATAAAAGACAGACATATTGCACTACATTTCTATCTTTTCCCGATTCCATTTTTTTCCCACTTTCAGCACATTTGTCTATGAAGCCCTGAACAGCTAATAAAATATCTAAAATAAAGAGACCAAAGGGAACTGAGTTTGTGTCCAGATGCTTCTGATTTTGCACTCTTAGATAAAGCTGAAAAGCACACTGTGGCTGCGATCCTGATGCTGACCTTGGTTGAGGTAGGTGAGTGTTTCATCGTGCAGTTTAACGGCTGGCGAGGTAGCAGCACACAGAACATACTGAAAGGGGAGGATCTTGTTTTCGGTGTCTGGAGGCAGGTTGGACTCTTCCTGCTTGAAGATGGGGAGTGCGAGCACATCGCTGGAGAAGAGGGAACAGGAGAAAAAAAGCCATTAGTGAACTACCTAGGCCTGATTTTTATCCAGTTTTTCCTTTTCATAAAACAACTTGACAGAAAATGTCAGAGCTGATCACTTTTAAATAATGATAAAAAATTATGTGAGGCCAAACGGAGTTTAAAACTAATTTGCCATCACCAGAAAACACTTAAGTCTGAACGGCAGGTTATTCATCAGCTTTGCAGCTCTTTCACTATAATGGAGGCAAACTGGGGCAACACTTCTAAATACCACGGTATCCAGTCAGGATCTCATGGCTTCTCTCAACAGAAGAATTTCAGGAACAAGCAGGCACTTTGCAGCTTGTACAGTATCATTTAACAGAGCACTCAGCCTGCCAGCAAAGGAAGGGAGTGGGATCTTTTTCCAGGAAAGCAAAGTGCATGAGTCAGCAAAATTTAAATGGATTTCACATAATTTTCATCATAAAGAAAGCACTCCATCAAAAATATTTATTTGGGCTTCAAACTATTAAATAAGATGGTGGCACATGAAAAGATACAGACTCATGCACAAATATAATTACACTAATGTGTCATGGATAGGATAAGTCTAATGCGCAAATCAAATCGCATTCTTTATCTGATAGTCACCAAACAGTGAAGTGATTTACAACTCATCTGCATGTGCTGATTAATTTGCCCTTTCGCGATCTCTCAGAGCTGGACTTTACATATTAATGCACAAATTGAAAATACACAAATGTGGGAAGAGATTCCTCTGCTCAAACTGCACACTGATGTGCACAAAATCTGAGCTGAGATGGAAAATATGAGGAGCAAATTACAAGGCGCGTTCCAGGCTCATAAATTTTTACTGTTTAACCTCCATATCAAGTGAGAACATGTGCAGTTTACCTTTCTGCTTAAACAGATAACAGATTCAGAAAGTGACAACTAAAGGAAACTACTGTCACTGTTTAAGAGTACTGCAACTAACAATTCTTGTCTTTATCTATAAATCATTTCCTTGGTTAATTATAAAATGGTGAAAAATGTTTATCATTGTTTACCAAAGAACAATACATTTAATAGCTGAACACCAATTCAATTCATCAACTAATCATTGCAGCTCTGCTGTTTGCATCAACAATTAATCCCTCAAAACATCCAGACTGATAAAGAATTACCTCATGCTGTACGCCCCTGCGCCGAGCTCCTGGCCGATACCCGAGAGACTGGCATCGAAGTCCTGGACCAGTCCGGACTCGATCACTTCATCCGTGAGAGGCAACTTCAGAGCCCACGCCATGGTGACGATGTTGTAGATCTCACAAAGTTCAGAGCCAGTTAAAAACAAGTTTCACCTGTTTCCTGTGGAAGAAGAAGTTTATTATCTTCAGAGGTGGATGAAGTATTCAGATCTTAAAAGTAGTGATAGAGCAGTGCAGAAATACTCAAAATTATATATAAAAGCACCAAAATAAACTCCAAAAAGTACCAAAAATAAATGGCCCATTTCTCAGCAATAGATACTATAGTCATTGATATAAAATGAATTATTCACTATTATATCAGTAACAGCCACACTGACCATATCTATATATCTATTTAATTATAGTTTCATGGTCATGTCATGACATTTAAGCTGTGCTTGGTATCCTCTTCTTATATTTCTTACTAACTATATTTATGATACATGTCAACATAGTAAGTGAATTTCCTTGCATGTGGAAATAAACTGCAGTAAATCTATAGCTGGTAAAGATGGAGGTAAATTTCAACTACTGTGTCTGCTTGGTATCTTGTGAGTGTTTCCCACAGAGATCAATATCATTAAGTTGTTTGTTGATCATATTTCGCAATATCACATAAATACAGTGTACAGATCAACATTTGCCTCTGAAATTAAGTATGCAGTACCAGAAAAAGGAAATACTCAAATAAAGTACCTCAAATTTGTACTTAAAGTTACTTTCCAACACTGGTTATCACTGAATGTGGCCACAACTTTTAAAATGGTGGAAAAGAAGCAACATGTGGAGGTTAAATCGACGAATATATACACAGAAAACAAGGTAAAGAGATCAGATTAATGGCTGCAATAAAAGCAGGTTATCGATGTGAACAAAGCAAAAAAAAAGCCTGCGAGGTTAACAACTAGTGCGTACACACGTTTTATATAACACTGTGCTGATAACACGAACATGACACACTATTTCAAGCTTTAACTCGTCTTTTTTGTTTTATTATTAAATAATAAAGCAGTTAAATAAAAAAACAGATGATTACCTGTGAGTGAAAGTGTGTCTGGTAGCTTGCACTGCGCCAGTTTCATGCCATCATGTCGCTCTCCTTCACCACAGCACTAAAATAAACATGTCGAGCTGCGAGCTAACTACACATCCTGCCAGATAAACTCTCCCACCGCGGTTACCCTCCTCTTTCACTGCGCCGCTGCGGGTTCAAGGGCGGAAACCGGCCCCGGCAGACATATCTGTAAACAGAAACGGGTATAAAAATGTGCGCAGACTGTTAAATACGTGAAATATAATGTGTTGCTTTTGTTTGTTTATCTAGCTTCCTTAGGAAAAGGAGCTCCCGTAATTTCCGTTTTACGTTCTTCTTCGCTTGAACGTCGCAGCAAAGGAGGGCGGAGCTCACTACCGCCACCTACCGCGTGTGGTCAGAAACACAGGCGCGCTGCACAGAAGGATTTACTGTTTCTCTTTAGCAGTGATGGGAAATGAGGATCACCTTTATTTTTGCAGGTGTGTGAACACACAACACACATATATATACATATATATATATTTAAGAGAGGAACTCACAGATTAAAATAAGTTAAAAATTAACATTATCCCCAGAGAAGTTTTGCGCTATTTAGGCTGTGAATTATTCTGCCTTTTAAAAATTACAAAATTTACCATGCCAATCCAATGTTTGTTTCTTTTTTTCAGCACAACCTAATCCATATGAACCTTAATATACAATACTGGAACAACAGACTTAATTTGATCACACCAACATTTGGGGAGCTGAAAGGAGGTATATTACACTTCTGAAGTATTCGTACTTTACTTGATTATTTAAAATTTGTGCAACTTTTAGTTTCTCTGTACATTTCAGAGGTTTAATGTCAAGGTTCTCACATCAAAGGAAATTTTCTTGATGTGTTGATGAAAAAATATATCCATAGGCAGTGGAAAATATAAAATAAAGAGAATACAAAACATAATTAACAAATAAATGATGATCTTTTCAGGAAGTTCGGTGGTCACTATGAACAGCAGCTGATGCAAACATTAAAAAAATAGAAACAACAATCAGGAGTGATTAATAAAGACAGGGTTTATTTGATTTATCTGACAGAAAATGAAACAAAAAACATCCAACGTTCATTTTTCCCTTGTCTCACAAAGACCTGAACGTTTAACGTGTTTTGCAGAGTCAAACAACCAATAGCTGATATCTTTTAATTATAATTTAGCTCTTCCTTTCTCTATTGATAACTTAGTATATTAAACAATATCATATATTGTCTTCCCACATTGAACATGAAGGTAAACACAGGTTAAAGCAAGACAGCAATATTAATTATTTGTTGTGGTTAGGTATACTGTATGTCCACTGCAATGTAAGCCTACTGTTATTCAAAAGGCAAATATGAGGTGGAACCTATAATGCACCATGTCATTCACAAACTCAATGAATGTGATTAATGCATATTAGTTTATATTCAATCTGCAGTATTTTACATTTTATCTGCATAAAAGGTACATTAATCTTAATGATAGATGTTGCTTGTCGAGTTGATGATTGCAATCTTGCCAGTACTGCTACATTTTGCAAAGCTTCCTGCTCTTCGAGAACATTAAAATGCAGAAATTAAATCCTCTCGCATACATAATTGAAAGCTTGCACTGTACACAAACCATTCGTAACCACTGTACTTTCCCTGCTGTCACTAAAGTGCAAAGAACTCTTGAAAAAGTGGCAAAGAGAAAGAAAACCGCCACTCTATTGTTCTTACAGAAAATAACTTCATACTGCACATGCAAACATTTCAAACTCATTCAGATTAAAAGACATAACATATTAAACCATGAACCCCCCCTCCCTTCTTGACTGCACAGTTAAGACATTTTAACTTATTTAATCAATTTGATTGATATTAGGTTTAGTAAAATATCCAAAAAAATCTTGGGATAATGTTTCTTGGCAGCAGGAGACTATTTTTGAATTGACTTCGTAATAGGCCAATTAAGCTCCTATTTTGCAAATATGCTTTATCTAGCTGATGACAAATGCGGCAAAAGCGTTGTCAAGCCATTAAGGGAACAATCACAACAGCAGAGTAAAGAGCAAAACACAAAATACTCTTAGAGTATTGTAAGCACAGTAAACATAAAGTGTAAAAAAAACCAGACTCCGGTGAATTCACATATGTGTCGCCCACACATACAGCGTGTCTAATCTGCACAATTGGTAACTCGCAAATGAAAAAGACTATATAAAAACACTAAAGTAAGTTCACAGTTGTGGCATCATGGGTAGCAGCTGAAGCTACAACTTTCCTTCACAAAGAATTAGTTGTCCTTGTAACATCAGAAAAGACACTTTCTGTGGACACCTAACAGCATGACACATTTCACACCGCCGAATAAGAACTATATTGGAGGAAACTACTACGAATTTTAAGCCAATCCTTGCGATTATCAATATGAAATGTTAAAATGACGATTGTCCTCAAAAATGGCTGCGGTCAGGAGTTCACAGATAGGAGAGTCGTTTCTGGTGCCCCTTAGAAAAACAAATTCTGTCCAAAAATAAAGTTGAAGGAGACTGCAAATGTTTAGTCTACACAATCTTAGTCACATCAGCAAAGCTGCCGCCGTAGTACAAATACAATGTGAATATAAAATAAATGAGCAGCCATGGTGGCAAAAACATGTAATTCCAATAGCGGTGTAATGTAAGCCATCGTGCCAAAGTGACAATTACGTGACTAAAATCAATGTGACTCAATGCACTGCCACTTAATTCAGAGGGACATCCTATAAAACCACTCGTATAAAAGTTAATCAAATATCTTTAAATATGACATGTTATTATCACTGTATTATTTTCACTGTGTATGATAAAAAGGACCATGCAGTTTGACCCACCACAGAGAAGTAGTGTACACATAAACAGCCTTCAAACACAACAACTGCTCGTTTTTAGTACTCTTTCATGACACTTCAATTATCTGTGGTTTCCTTCATTTTTCCAAAAAGTTCACATCCTTTCAACCTTAAATGGCATTTGCTTGTATTCACAACACTACATACAACTGTGCTGCTGTAAATGAAACGTCCCAACTTCCCAAAACGACAAGACGAGCCTCCCGGAGCAGAGACGCTACTGAACCTGGAAGACGTTGATCTTGCTCGTGTTTTTTAGCGTCTGTCGCCGGTTGCAGAACCACACTCGCACAACCTCTCTGTCATAGTTCAGCTCCCTTGCGATTTCCGTAATCTCTTGGCCGGTCGGCAATGCGTTCTTCTCAAAGTAGGAGTTGAGAACTTCTATCGCCTGCGGTGTGAAACTGGTGCGCCGCTTGCGTTTTTTGGACGGTTCCCCTCCGACAAATTCCATCAGGTTCTGCTGGCCCTTCTGGTTCCAGTGCTCGGCCTCGGCCAGCCACTTCTCCAACACCGGCTTCAGCTTCTGAGCGCTCTTTGGGGTGATGTCCAGCTTTTCAAACCTGTGGTGCAAAGCAAAAGTCAGTCTGTATCTCATTTTCATCCTTATGAATTCAAACAGATCCAGTTTGTGGGAAAGTAACAGATATTTTGGGTTCTAGTTCACCAAGTTTTAAACAACATATTGACAAATGTCTCATTATTTCACTTAATTCATTACGTACCTCACTATTCGTTCCTTCATTTATTCTTTTTATAGCACATGGAGCATATTTTTGAGCATTTGCAAACTGCAGTCTATTTGAAGTGCAGTCATATAATGTCAGGCTAACATATGGATTTTTTTGGAATAATGACAGGTAACACAGTTCAGCCTGTATTAATCACGAGGACGATGACCTTCAGTTCCCTCTGCCTCACTACACACCACTATGAGACTAATTCAGAATACAGGGGGCAGCCCCATAATCCATGCTTTAAAACACTTATTTTTATATATATTTCATGAATTTTATGTAACCAAATGCAAAGATAAATGAATCTGGGAATTATTTACCTGCAAATGGCAGACTGGCTGTAGGCCGGACCCTCGGTCGCGGTCAGAGCCTGCCCTACTTGCGTCTGAGTAAGCCCCAAGGACAGCCGACGGATCTTGAAATTCTTGGCAAACTCTCGAATTTCCTCCAGATTAATGCCTTCCTCGCCGCTGACTACCTGCTGGGGTTCTGCAAATGTGGAGAATCTTGTTAAAAATACCTACCTACTTAAAAGAGATCTATGTTTGGATAAGGGAAGCAGGTGTACGCACTGCTGACAAGCTGGCCCACTTTTGCTATGTCTCCACAGGTGATGGGCACTGTGGGGGATAGCGTGGCGGTCTTCAGCACGGACGGCTGCGGCGCAATGACAACTGGCGACTGATTGACAGTTGTTACCGAAGCCTGGGAGGGAACGTAAAATAAATACGATTCTTAGATGCAACCTGCGATGATACAAGTGGCAAAAGTCTGCCCAGGAGTAATATTTGCTCCGTTTCAGCTTTCAAATGTACAGTCAGAAAAGATTCTGCTGTTAAAGCCTCCTTCCCACCTGTGTGTTAGGTTTGGTGAGTGTTGGAGGAGCAGCAGCTTTGGGCAAAACTGCAGCAGAAGTTGCGACGGCTGCAGGTCCGTTCCCCACTGTGGCGATGATCTGGCCCTGGGTGTTGAGGAGCAGCTGTGGGGTGACAGTCTGAACCTGGAGACCCTGTAAGGGAAGGGCAGGTGTCGCAGCCCCTCCAGCCAGGGAGGCCGGGTTCACCAACAACGGAAGGGTTCCTATGACCTGTGAACGTTGATCGAATGAGAGAGAAATACAGACGGTAATTAAACGTTAGCAGATCCACTTTCAGACAACACTTGGCCGTGTTTTTGCTCCTGGCAAATAAGTATCTTCTCTGAGCAGTTCATTTGTAATGAAATCATGTCTTTCAAGATTAAACACTGCACTGCTAACTCCAGTGAGCTGCAATAATGGTAAGATTGAGTAATGGAACTGTTTGAGAGGACAAATCAGTTTTCACAGAAATTGTCTCACGCTCTGCTGGCCTGAAATGACACTTCTGATTGATGTTATCTGGAGACTGAGGCTTTTATGCCCAAAAAAGGCACAGAACAAAAGCATTTTGACTGTTCTTGGAGAAAGTGTGATTACCAATCAATGACTATATGTAAATGGCACAATGTGAAGGCAGCACGCTGCGTGTAATTTACTCTGGTTCTTATTCATTTCTTGTGTTGTTATGTAAGACTGTTTTGCGATTTAGTCAGCTAGAGTCTAGGAGTTATTCTTCTCATATTTGAGCTATCTTCCTTGGTAGTACAAAGGACAGAGAGTGAGGGGAGTTGGAGGGAGGAGTACAAGACTGTACAAGATCATCAGATCCAAACTCAGAAATATATGTGCCACTCCTGTCAGC
>JBAJHX010000041.1:19605533-19666579 GCA_037176925.1 Amniataba percoides
CAGCAAACTGAGGCTACAGTGGACTCAGTTCATCAAAATTGGACAATAGAAAATTGGAAAAACATTGCCTGGACTGATAAGTCTCAATTTCTGCTGTGACACCCAGACAGTCGGGTCGTAAACAACATAAAAGCACAGATTCATCCTGCCTGGCTGTGCTTGGTAGTGCCACAGTGTGAGGGATGTTATCTTGGCACAATTTGGGCCCTTTGATGCCAACTGAGCATCTTTTAAACGGCACAGCCCACCTGAGTGTTGCTGACCACGTCCATCCCTTCATGCCCACAGTGTGAACATCCTCTAAAGGTTATTTCCAGCAGAGTAACATGCAATGTCACAAAGTTCATATCACCTCACACCGCTGTCTTGAACATGACAGTGAGTTCGCTGTACTCAAATGGCCTCCACATTCATCAGATCTCAATTCAACAGAGCACCTTTGCACTATGGTGGAACAGGGGATTCATATCATTGATGTGCAGCTGACAAATCTGTGGCAACTGTGCGATGCTGCCATGTAAATATGGACCATAATCTCACAGGAATGTTGCCAGAACTTTGTTGAATACACGCCACGAAGATTTTAGGCAGTTTTGCAGGCGACACAATAATACAGAAGCAGAAATTAACTGCACTCACCTGTCCCTGCGCATTTGTGATAATCTGACTGGTGATGCCAGCCATGTTGGACATGGCACTGGTGATGATGGGCGTGGAGGTGAGGGAGCTGAGGAACTGGGGCTGCGCTCCCAAGGACGCAGCATTGATCTGAACAGAAAATCACAGCATGTGTAAACAAAGGAAATGAAATCACTGAAACAGAAGTATGCACATAAAATAAGTGAAGCTGCGTTCTTACAATGGCGGGATTGATGGAGAGTCCTGCTGTCTGGAGCGCCGCCATGGATATGTTGGACTGGCTGACAGTGGTGGTGGCCGAGGTCGCCTGGGCCGCCGCCACCTGAGCAGCGGTAACCTGCGCGTTGGTCACCTGTGATGGCTGAGACGTCACCTGCTGCAGAGCCGCAGACACTGGCTGTATGGAGGCCGCCTGAGGCTGGAACATAGTCTGCGCATTTGTCTGCAGCTGCGGCTGGACCGAGTTCAGGACTGTGGCGGCTGAGGAGAAATTCAAGAGTTTGTGTCCTGTTTTTGTATCCAGAGATGCTAAACTACTCACAATAACAACGCTAACATGTTTAACAGGTGCAATGTTTGCCAGCTTCACTTTTTAGCCTTGTGACCTTAACCTGATGATGCCATTAGATCAAATTCATTTTTTTTTCAATTTCATGACAATCCCTCAAATAGTTGCACTTTAAAGTACAAATGTCAAGCTCATGGCGGTGCAACAGACAGACAGTTTGTGTTTTACCTTGAAGGCCAGCAAAGGGCAGCTTCAGGAGGTTTCCCGCCGCGTTGGCTGCTGCGAGCCCCGGGATAGTCGCTACGTTGGTGGTGGGCAAGGTGAGGACAGCCAGACCCCCCTGGCCACCGATGGACCCCGCCATGCTGAGGGGGATGAGCAGGGGCTGCCCCAGAGACCCCGTCTGCGCCATCATACCAGTCATCAGAGTGGCCAGACTTTCCTGTGTCAGCACCTGATGTAGCATAATAAAACATTTGTGATGAGATATTTTTACACTCATTTATCTATTTTTTACAGGGGCAACTTTACTCAACTATATAATGATACCTTTTCCATTTATTTTGCACTCACACACTCCATTATTCTTCACTCCAACACTTTTTATTTCCTGTAGTGGGTGTTTTATTTTTGTTGTTCCAGTTGTATGGTTTGAATTTTCGGAAATTGCGGGAAATGTTGTGCCAGTAATTTTTACAACCTCAGGCTCTGTATCTGGGTATTTGGTATGAAATCTGTTCCATTTTTCAGAATCGCAATGCGCCAGAGACAAGAGCCTTATTCAGTGACTGGAGTAAAGCACCTACAGTAGTCAGTGGGTGACAACAGTGACATTAATCTCCCTGATACATGAATATGGGACTAGAAGTAATATTCAAACAGGGTGAAACCCTCATTTTAAATGCACTCCAAGCTCTTGTTAATCTGTGTCCCTGATTTTAGGTCAAGAAGGACTAACAACATTTCCTCTGATGCCTTAAAATGAACATGGACAGTGTGCCCTGCGTGTAAAATCACAATCGTACCTGTGGACAGCCTTGTACAGTGATGGGCATGGCGGCCTGGGGCTGCGGCAGGGACAAACTGACGGGGACGGCGGGAGTCAGCGTTTGGACAGCAGGGGCCGGAGCCTCTACAGACACCACCTGCTGCTCGCCCAGCACTGCAGGAGCACAGGCAGGCTTATTAGTGACATTCAAAGTGGTTTTCACAGCCACGATTAACATTTCAGTGCAAGTGTGTCAGGCGCGTATGAATAATAAGTCGTCTGCTATCAATCAACATCTAGCGCGGCCATGATTTACCTGCTCCCCCGGTGCTCTGGGGCGCAGCAGGGCCGTCCTGCACGCCTCCACCTTCGGGCTGCTCTGCAGGCCGACCCGCTCCCTCCTCAGCTTTGCCTTCACTTTTTCCATCAGGCACTGATGACGGCAGAGACGCATCGACCTCCACTTCTAGCACACGAATTGTCTCATGGCCAGACATCACAATGACCTGCACAGCGATTAGGAGTAAAATATGAGATGACTTAAATGCGAAAGGAACTGCAGAGTTTATTTTACTTCTTTGGTTTGAGGTTCTATCACCACTTTCAATGGGTTATAATTGTGTTAATAGTTAGTTAACACTTCAGTAAACAACACATTTTATGCACACGATATAGCACCCGAAGGGTCATTAAACTAGCCACTATAACCAAATGTACTATTTCAATACTTCATCAGCTCCCCTTTGAGTACATGTAGTGTAAATCTGACTTTGACTTAGCCGATGACTCATGATATGCAATCATGACAAAGACCTAGAGGAGAGGCAGCGAGACAACCTGGGCTGGAGGACAAGGTGCAGAGAGACAATGCGGGAAGAGAGAGAGAGAGGAGGATGCATACCTGGTTGTCTTTGGCAGGGAATTTCAAAGTGCGGGGGTTTTAAATGGCTGAAAAAAGACTTCTGCAGTCAGACAGTGAATGGCTAAGGAGAACAGAGAAGCCGAGCACATGTTAGGACACAATGACACACACAAAAACACCACCAAAACAAAAAAAAAGAAAGAGACACAAATGAGAAAAGAGCATGAGTACACCAAAACAATGACAAGAGCATCAGCCAACAAGAAGCTCAAGCAATGCTTTCTTCAAGGCCCCCCCAACAAACCCTGCACTCCGCCACACATCCGTGAAGAGCATTGCTTTTGTTTGCTGGCTATGTCTACACAGAATGTTACTAGAGAGAGAAAAACCACAATCAATTATTAAGCATGGCAAGTTTAGCGAACTCTCACAAGCATAGAGCGGCAAAAAGGTATTACTGGGTGACAACAGTGGATCCTGATCTCAATGGACTTCTGCGTGGAGGTTAATCATTCCCAGTATGGCATGGCATGTCGGGCACATGGAGGGTGAACGGGAGCAGAACGGGAGCAGAGCTGGAGCTGTCAGGGTGAGCTCGGTAAAGGCGGGGAGGGGAGAGGAGGGGAGGGGAGGGGAGAGAGGGCACCTTTGGGTGTGTTTTTTTCACAGACAGGTGAGTGTTACCTGCTCATTGACAGTGAGCGGGGCATCTTTGGCAGGGAGATCCTGAGAGGTCATGGCTCGCTGCAGAACCACTGTCTCTTATCTTCCTGGCATTCTGGGTGAAACAAACAAGTGCAAGAAAAGAAACAAACAAACACTTTCATCCACTCTTTTTGCTGCAGAAACACACATGAAGTTTCAAACATGCCTGGCAGATACACACATGCAAATGACTGACTGACTCTCCCTTTCTTTCTTTCATGGCTATTTCTAGTCATAGCATAGACTATTTGGAGAGGCAGGCCTCTGTAAACAGGCCACGCTGTGTTGCATTTGGGGCTGCAGGGAAAAAAAAAACGTGCAGGAAACGCGCGGATGGTGGTTACAAAATTACACAAAAAAAAGAGGAGAGTGGAGGATGGTGCACTTCCGACTGCAATGCCCCGCTTGGGAGAAGAAGAAAAAAAAACATCTAAAAAAAAAAGAAAAAAAAAACTTCAGCGGGTGTTTGACGGGCTCCCCACCCCCATCCTGCCCAATAAAAGTCTCGCCGCGGCGGCCACTTTTCTTTTGGAGACGGGCACCAGCCGCGGAGCGAGGCGACCGCCGACCCGAGCCTAGAGACCCGATATTATGTATTTCCCTCTCTTTATCATAAATATATAAATTATGCTAATTACGAGCATTGCATATTAACCAAAACTCATTTCCTCTCGCCATTTCGCCGCTATGCGCGAACGGCAGGCTCGGTTATTTCTGTGCAACTTACCGCGTAAAATGCAGCTTATTTTCTGTAATCCCCCGCTCTTACATGGGAAAAGACAGGTCCTTGTCACAGTTAGTTTCAGTCACACATAATTAAAAATTCACCTCAGCTCCCAGACGGGCGCTGTGACTGCACACAAAAGAGGTATTTTGCATTGATAAGGAGGCTTGCAATGTTAGGATCTCCCCTCTCTTAATATTTAATGACGATGCCCTTTCTGCGGGGCAGTTCAGGTGGCCAAGGCACAAAAAAAAAGAGGAAACGCCGGAGGTGACTCGCGGAATCCCGTTTTGAGCTGTGAAAGTCGGGCAAAAATTGGCAGAAAATTGGCCTTTTTGCACTACGTCATGAACATAATTTATGCAAGGAAAAATCTTGCATTGAAAAATGTCTGCCTCGACTTGAGAGGTGCCGAGCTGCTCTTAAAGGGGCCGCGTCTCCCAGGAAGAGACAAACCAACTGAGGTGAAAAAACACACAGGCTGCAGGATAACTCTGATTTTTTTATAACCACTGCAGACAAACAAGCTGTTTACTTTAATAACATCTTCCAAACAACACGTGTGAGACTCCCTGAAATCATGTTATGTTTGCACAAGTATGTTTGCTGGTTTATAGGTCTGCTATATTTTGCTGAATTTTACTGAAAGATTCATAAAAATAGCTCTATAGGTGGGACTAACTAACAATTTGGCAATGACTGTGTGCTGGTTTTTCATTAAATTTTAAATAAATATAAACCTGATTGGATTGAAACATATTATCTACTCAGAACTTCAACAAAAATATGGAAGAAATGATTATTTATTGCTTATTGTGGCCAAATTAGACACAAATTCAACAACTTTTTTATTACAAAAAGTGTATGTAAGCTTTCTTTGTCATACATGTCTGTATACTGACATAATATATGGATAAATCACATTGATTGTATTTTTGTAGTGTCTAATGGTTTGATAATGGTTCTTTTGTATGTAATATGTCAAACTGTTCAACTTGTAAATGGAAATTATTGTGAGAAGTGTGTCAGACACACACTTTATTACTTGCTTTAAATATGCCTGTATTTACTTTATGATTTACACCGGTGCTTTACCTCCTGTGATTAATGTCAAAAGGCCTTTATAGTTTAAGTGCCTCTTAAAGTGTCAAATCTGTTCTTTCTGTTTTTATAGCCTAAATTTGTTTCCTATTAAATAGTCTTGCTTGTATCTTTGACTCTGCAGCTCAAGTGATTTGTTCTGTTATTGTATTTCCTGAATTGAATGTTGTTTTTTATAAAAACAATATTTTTAAAAAACTCTACCACACTTGTGACAGCAACTAATAGGAAGATTATACCCTGATGCTTCCACTGTTTTCTGCAAACACATCACATTACATTTTTATTCATCAGAATTGCAATGGGAAATGTCACTGTTGGTACCAGAAAGGCCTTTTGTATCTCAGCTGTTGTTCCACAGATATCGTCACAATAGGTCAAAGGTGGGAAAAGCACAGGTGTAAATGATGAAATGAATATTGACTGAATTGATTTAAGGTTCATGGAGTTTGCATGTTCTCTGTGTTTTTATCTGCTCCTCCCACAGGCCCAGTGCATGCAGGTGAGGTTAATTAGTGTCCACAGGCGTGACTGTGAATGTGAGCAGGCGTCTGTCTCTGTAAGTCGGCCTTATGATTGACCTTGTTTAAACTACCTCTCCCCAAATACCAGCTGGGATTGGTTCCAGCACTTTATATGAGCATGAGTGGTTTAGATAATGGTTGTATACTACGTTTCTATGTCTTCATAGTTAGTAATTTGTAGTTTTGTTTTTTTGGGGAGGATTTTCAACATCTATGTGATTATCAGAGGGAGCAATTTGATTGCCAGCAACTGCTCCGTGTAGTTTTTTACACACTTCAAATAAAAGCTTAAATATTATCTTAATCATGCTTTATTTTTTAAAATATTTTACTATTCCTATACTTTGAACTGTTATTTTTACTTGTCATTTTATTTCAACATACTTTTACCCATTGTCAGAGGGACACTGCTGTGTACATGACAAATACAACCTTGAATCTTACCTTATTCATAGCTTTATATTTTACTGTATATAGGCTAATATTTTCCAGTCAGAGGGAGCTTGCAATCTTAAGAATTTCACTGCCAATGATGGCTAATTACTATACACATGAAAAATAAAATCTTTCATCTAGAATATGATTTTCACAACTTTATATTTCATCTTATATACTAATTTATTCTACTCAGTTATTGCTGTGCACATGACTAACACATGTTGACCTTTTAATCTAGTCTTTTTCATAGTTTTACACTTGACCTTATATAGTATTTTCTTGTTTATAAGATGAAGAAGAAGCCTGTTGCACTGCCAACAACTGCTCCATGCCATATAATTGCTGTACATATGATAAATAAAGAATAAAACTGGACCCTCTCTCTCTCGCTCCTGAACCTCACCGCGCTCCCGCCTGCAGGGGGCGCCCGAGCCGCGGAGCCGCGGGAGTGCGTCGGCTGACGTCACCACTTCCACAACAACAAGGAGCTGAAAAACAAGGAAGTGGCGAGTGATTGTGAAGCCCCCGTGAAAAAAAAACAGAAAGCTGCCACAAGGCCGAGACAAGACACGCAGAGCTCAGACTAATCTCAAAGACCTCTCCGAGCACCAGGACCGGCCCAGAACAATGAACAACAAAGGTGAGTACCCGGACGGGTTTCGGGAGATTAGCCAACTGTCCGTTAAAAAAGAGGAAGAAAGACGAAGAAGGAGCTGTGTCGTTTTTTTTTTCCTGAAGCGGACTTTAGCATGACAATAACCCGACGTTTCCTACGACAAGACAGCAGCTCACAAAACTGAGCTTTGGTGGAAAACACTTTTTAATAATGGACAGCTGAATTTAATCTTAAATCAGGGACGTGTTTGTGTCCGGGTTTCGTATTTAGTTGGGTTTTTTTTTTTTTTTTTGTAGTTAGCTAGCATCAGTCCGCCAGTGTGTTTCTGTTTTGATTCGTGAGAATAGAAATCTGACACTTGACACCCACAGTTTGCCTTCATTTACATAATTAATCTGCTGATTTTGCTCATTTTTTCCGTTGTCATCAGGTTTAAACGACCGGCTGACACGAACTGTCGATTATTATTGATCAAGCTGCTGATTAGTTTCTCGATTAACCGCTTGTTTTGGCGAATGGCAGCTAATGTGACACGACCAGGAAGGAAACTAGAAGATATTCACATTTAGGAAGAAGAGAATAGAGACAGAAACATTCAATCCATTACCAAAATAACATTTCTTGCTCATCGATTAATCGAGTAATTGTTGTGTTTGTCTTGATATGTTTTTTTTCCTTTGTTTTTTTTCCTAATGATTTGTCAGTGCTGTCTAATAAAAGGAAACTAATAATTAGAAACTATCAATCAGACAAATCGCTTGACAAATCAATTATCAAAGTTATTTTTCAAATAATCTTGATGTCTTTATGTTTAATTACATGTGTTTTTTATATTTTAATTATTAATTTATTTTTAATTTATGTTCAAAGACCAAATATTTTCTCAAATAATTGCTTGTTTTGGTGACTGATTATTGAGTGATCGAGTAATCAATTAATTGTTGTATTTGCTTCAGTGTCGTTATTGTTTTATTTTTCTGAAGGTGTATTTTTAGTCCTGGTCCAAAAAAAATTCTCTCTGTGCCCCTTTAAAATATTTATATAAAGAATTAAAATAAAATTTAAGAAAGGAAAAAAGATCAAATAATTTACTTATAGGCTCTCTACACAGTTATTTTCATGAATGATTTATCTATTTTCATTATTAATCACTTGGTTTATCAAATGGCAAGAAATTCTGAACACATTAGACTTAAATTTGTGATTTGACAAGAAAAAAAAGAAAACTAAAAATCATGAATTATAAAATAAATTTAATTTATGTGGTTTCTCCATCATGGGAACTGAAATTAACTTGGGCTGGAGTTAATTATTTTCATTTGCAGAACCCAAATCAGAGGATTTGGAGATATTAGTTATAAAAATAGTTGCTGATTAAATTTAATAATTGACTCAGTGATTAATTAACTGATGAGTTAAGAGCAACTCTACCTTTTTTCTCCGTATTTGATTATGAAAGTGCTGAAAATTTGTTATAAGTGGACTGTAAACACACTTGGCTGAAATTCTTTAAAATCCTTGTTGTTTGTGTTAACGCCATCACTTCACTCCCCATGGACTCTGAGGAATGGCCATTTGTGTAAAGTAAAATGTTGTTTTGCAGGTTCATATCCACAGCAGGCTGTGTACCCACAGCAGAGCACCGCGCCTGTATACCCTCCTGCTATGCAAATGTCTCCTCAGGCACCTCCTTACACAGACACACCACCTGCATATTCTGAGGTAACTATTAACTAACCATCGATCGGTCGCATGATCAGCCGATCAATACTCAGGACGAACAATTTTAAACTTTTCATCTTCTGTGTCTGCAGATATACCAGCCCAGATATGTGCTTCCACCTCAGGTGCCTGGTCAGGTGCCTCAGATGTCCTCTCCATACCCTGGTACTCAGGTGTTCATGCCCATGCAGCCACACATGCCTGTTGGGCCGGTCGGCCAGAATGTCCCCATGGCTTACTATCACATGGGAGCCGTGTACCCCCCTGGTTCAGCAGTGATGGTGGATGGGGGCTATGATGCTGGCGCTCGCTTCACAGCAGGCAGCAGCGTTTCCATCCCAGTGAGTATCCACCTGGTTCGATGATTTAAAGGAGCCAGGATTATTAGTTAAGATTCTGTTGTTGTCTGAAGGACAGAGTACACGAAACCTCTACCAACATTTGTGCTTGTTTCTCCCTTCCTCTAGCCCCCACCTCCTGGACACCCCCCCAACGCAGCTCAGCTGGCTGCCATGCAAGGTGCCAACGTTGTAATGACACAGCGCAAGAATAACTTCTTCCTGGGTGGATCCAGTGGAGGTTATACCATCTGGTAACAGCAACTTCTAAACTCCTCCCTCATGCCTAAACCGTGTCCCCCGTCCCAAACGATGCCCCAGTTCTTCCCCATCCCATACGCCTCCCTCTTCAGGCTGCTTGGCCATGCCACAATACTGATATCACCTAACGGAATGTAATATTTTAGAGCCCTCGTGAAAGGTACAGTACTCCACTTCTGACCTAGAGATCAAATGACGAATGCCACTGCCTGGAGAGGACAAATGCAAATTTTTAATCTCATAGAATTCATTTCATAAATCGTCATTGGGTCTAAACTCCAGATCGGACCTCTTTCAGGCATCCGTATTTGTTTAAGAGACCTGGTCTCCTTTGATCGAACGGATCACAAATTACTTTGAGATGTTCTTGTATACCTGTAAAGCTACGCAAACGAAATGTTGAAATATCAGACCCGCATTATATAGTTTAGCTGCTTTATGGTGAAAGTGAAATGCAGTTAAAAAGTTGCAGTGAAAGCGCAAAAAAAAGAGAAATCTCCACTTGTCTTTTTTGAAAACTTTTAGTGTAGTTAAAATTAATAGATGTGTAATAGTTCCATGTAAATACCAGTATGATGACCATGAGAAATTACATCTCAACTATACAAAAAAAAAGAAGCGTCTTTGATGCGTTTAGCTAGAATTGTCTTGTCCTTTGCACAGTATCCAAAATACCACAGCAAATTTGTTGCACAGTGACCTGTTTTTAGCTGACAGGTTGTTTCATTCAAATCACTTGTAAATTAAGTAAATTAAACTGAAACAAATAATTCAAGAAAAGATTTCATGCAATATCTAAAGTGGTTTACTGTACCTTGTTGGGCAACTTGTAGATGAACATAGTCAAGTGCCAAAGAGCACTGGGGATAGCCCTAATTTAAAGCAAATTAACTTCAGTAAACTTAAAGGAAAGAAAATTAAAGTAAATCCAAATAGCAAGTTGGATGGGAAGGGGTGGTTGGTGTAACATTTTAGCTATTTTTGTCTCCTGTTTCTATTTCACAGTCGGATACCCAGAGTTTATACACTAAATGTTTAATTGTACAGATTTCAAGAACCACCCTCCATTGTTTCTCTTTGTCTTTTCACACAGTTTCATTTGGTGTCATTAAAAAAAAAATCAATTTTCCAAAGTATTTATTCACTGTAGAAAAATGTCAACTTTGTGATAGCATTAGTTTGTAGGCAAAATTTTCAAAGGTTGAGGAGACAATTAAATATTTTCAGTGTGTTTTTTTTTCCTTCATTACTTTTCCACATTCAAGTGATTTGCACGAGTAGTTAGGCTGATACATTTTTTTAGTATAACCAATGAGCTGGTTGTACCAAAGATTTGGTCTACGATGCACTTATGTTTGGTTGTGACTTTTTAAATTTGAAAAGTCACAATTTAAAAGCAAACATATCATCAAATCTGCAGTTGTGAGATTGTCAACTGCAAATGTTTAATGTGTTAATGTCACTTTATGTGGTTTAATGGCATCTTTAAGTCGTTGCATACTTTTGCACCTTTGCTATGTCAAAATTTGATTAAATACTTTTTATCTGAGATGCACTGCTAAGCAAATCTGTGTGGTTGCAGAAAAGGGGCTACTCTCTTCTTTTTTTCTTTTTCTTTTTTATATTCTGTTTTCATGATTTTTACAGAAAGCTGTGAGATTTTGGAACATTTTTTAGATTTTAAAATTCATCCAAGTGTAGTCCATTTGAAAGTATTGTCAAGATGTGTCGCGTGTTGTACGGTAGCCTGAAAGTGTATGCAAAACGTCTGCAATGAGGCTATGTCACTGTCAGCATTTATTGTTCATTTTCCAAGACATTTTTTTGTGCTGCTAATTAAACTTCTTTAGACTCTTTACATGTAGACATCATTTACATGTTGTCTCTCAAACTTAAACAAGGTATCTGAGAGTGGGTAAGTCAGTGTGGATACCACGAACGCATCCTTGTAGATAATCCTTCATTTCGGTGTGTGGTAGCGTCAATGTGTCACTGGGTATCCGACATGCCGTATCAAGTTTTAACAGCTGTGGCCGCCAGAAAACAAACTATCCGTCGCTGTCAAACCTCACATTTAGGGATTTCAGTGTTATTTGAGTGAGAGAGACCAGCTGTCTGAAAACCTGCTCCGTTCATGTCGATGAACCTTCTCTCGGCAGCTCAACAACACACAAAGCACCAGATGTGACCGACGCACACGTCACAAAAAAAGGCTCAATATTCATTTATTCACGTCATTTCATACAGATTTACTGGGGAGAGGGAGAAAAGGCCACAGCTATCAAAACTTTAAAAATATGATTCCAACCAATGTTTTCTTTCTTTTCTTTCTTTTTTTTTTGTTTTTTGTTAACCCCATCTCTGCTCTGATTGTTTGTAAAGCAGCATAATGGTGGCTTTGTCCCAGCAATATGAAGTACTGTAAAACTACAGCTGACCAGTAGATGCTATGCCAACCACAGCCAGCAAATGGATTACCCTTTGTTGAAGGATTATGGACATTTATAGTTCAGGGATTCTCTTTACAATATTTTGTAAAAATAGATGTATGTACTAAAGTGATGTGATAGGCTTTGGTACACGTTCTATCTTTTAAGATTACTAAAGGAGATGAGTGTCAAAAGATGGAATACTTTGAAAAAAAAAGAACTTAGGTGCACTTAACTTTTTTATACTAAACTTAAAATTTAAAATGTAAGTTTAGAATAAAGGTTATTTTGGAAATTTGACATGCTGCATGTTTGTTCAATTTTATTCACCTATGATGTGTTAGAACAGGGCAGGTGTCTGTAACATTTTTTTTTTTTTGGTTCTTGTTATGTTGTGATTACAGCTGCAATGTTGTCTTTTTCCAGCCAGACTGCATCACAGGTAATTGTTAGATTCATCAACTTCCTTGATTGTCATTGAGTAGCTGCTTTCAGTCGCTTTGCCGTCATCAGATTTTTCTTTTTTTTGTCAGAAATCATTATCACCCACCTTAATTTAGTATATGTACTGTAAGAAAGCACCAATAGTCACAATACAAATATTGTCACTTTGATATAAACGCTATTGAGTCAAATATGGATCTGTATTTTTGTCAAATTCACTGAGTTCCATCCATCCACATTTCAATCCAGCAGCCCACAATAAATCGCACCTCAGTGAAGCTCAAACAGTGTCAACATACTCAACATGAGCTTTGTAATAGAGGGTTTGAGTGGTGGACTGTTGTGTGGGATTTCACTGGCTGTAGCCGGGCGTTTCTGACAAACTCTCAGACTCTCCGCTTCTTTGATCATCGATTTAGAAGTCAGATCGTGGGAAGTGCATCTCATAATTATTGGCCTCGCCATCTTCAAAACACCCCGAACACCACAGAAAGCCGCCACGCTGTGTTGATGACACCAGTCCAAAAACAAATTTTATTGACTTCCACGTTTGTCTCAAACAGGGAAGTCCTCATGTCTGACGAGGAATATTACAAAACAAAACCAGGTACAACAAATGCAACAAAACAACATGTAGCCTTCCTGTTTTGGAAACATGCTTCACTGTTTTTGACTAGCTTATGAAAGAACTGCATAGAAATTCACTTTAAAAGCAAAACAAAAAAAAGATATATAAAAAGTGACAGCCCAGAGCTTTTCTTGCACAAGTTAAATACAGTTTGTCTGAATGCTGCAGGTACTAAGGTGGGAAACTGAAGCACAGCTGATGAGTAGTGTCGCGCTAACCTTACATTTTAATTGTTACCAAATATTTCCTGATCGAGTAACTGTGCCTTTTCAGACTCCCACCACCTGTTCTTTGCCGAGCTCTGCTAATCTGAACACACCTGTTGCCTGGCACCTGCTCCTCATCCATCAATACTCTGACTAGAACAATCTTATCTTTGGTATTAGCTGGTGCTCCTCTGCAAAATCTCAAAACGAGGCTTTTTTTTCCTGTAGCAGCCTTCCTTCCCTCAAAAAACACACATACAGGGGAAAAAATGAAACAAAAAAATAACATAATCCTAGTTGTTTTCAGTCCTCCACACACCCTCTGTTCTTTCTTTAGCCCTTCCCTCGCTCCCTCCAGGTCTTCATATGAAGTATTCCTTCTTTTCGCTCGCTGCCTGGTTGCTGTACTCCTCGTCGGGGTCCTCTCCAGGAGCCAGCTCCCCCGTCGTCCTGTAGTCTCCTTTGTTGTGGCACAGATAACGATAAAGCAGGAAGGCCAACCCAGCCACCGTCAGGAGGATGAGAACGATGACCACTGAGGGGAAAAAAAAGATAAAGAGATTTTCTTTTTAAAAAAATAATGCATTTTATAAGACATTAAGTGCAGGATGAAGTGGAAACAGTTACCTGCAATTACTGCAGAGTCCGGACTTGTGGGGGCTGCTGTTGTTACCACTGAGGAAGTAAAAAAAAAAGCAGCTTTTAAACCACTGGTGACAGGTAACAGACGAGCTATAAAAAGAGCATGAGACTGTTGCACTGCACAGGATCTGAGAGGAAGTGAACTGTGCCAGGTCTCACAACTGTGTGGGTCCAGCTGGAGACCGGTTTGTGCGCCAGTAAAAAAGAAACAAAGGGAGTGTAGGAGTTACCCTGAATCATTGTGTTGTCTGCTTGCGTGGGAAGAGATGTTAAAGGCTCCATATCTGATGCTGAACGAGAAACACAGGCATGACATGTGTTGATAAAACGGCACAAACTATGAGGCGGCGATATCAGGATACTTTGCTGGCTGCGTCTCAGCTTTCGAAGCCAAGCCAGCGCTTTCACAGCACATCTAAAAATGTTGGGTTTTTATGTTAAAGAGTGTACTGTGCGCTCACCCTCTGTCACATTTGTGACTGCAAACGTGGAGAGCGTTGTCTGAGGCAGCGCGTCTGAATCTGGAAGATAAAAAAGCATGTTAAAAATGTCACAGGGCTCTATCTTCGGCACACACTCGGCTAAGGAGCGACTTGTGTAACCGCATAGCTGCTGGCTGAGGGGGGAATATTAAGTGTTGTGACACAGTAATCTGATTATTAAGGGCCGGGAGTGAAACAAACCTGTTCGGCCTCCAGTTTTTTCCTCAGTGATGCAATGATTTAATCAGAGAACACATCAGGGCCTTTTTACTTGAATGGAAGTAGCATTACCACACTATAAAACAAAGGAAAAAGTCCTACAGAAGAACAAAAATAGAGACGATATACTATTTTGATGACTTCAGCTCTGTGATGGCGTAAAGGCCATTTTCACAGTTTATGAAGCTTTACAGACAAAATGTTTGAGAAAATGTCCCTTATTTGCAGCCCCGATCAGCATAATAGTATGAAAAGTAAAAATACTTTCAGTGTACAGCGTTATATTTAGCTTTAACTATTATCTACGATGACACTCCATGCTTTATAAGATGATCAACTTTATATACAGCTACAAGAATGACAGCTTTCAGATGGATGGCTGTTATTTTTATTGTCCATTAATCCACAGACAGATGAGTGTCAAAAATGTCAGAAAATTGTGGAAAAATGCTTGTTAAGGTATCCTAGAGCAGAAGATAACACACTTCCTGTAACGTGAGGCCAAGAAATGCAGAAAATTCTCACATTTAACAACACAAAACCAAAGAATGTGCTCAAATAAGTACTAAAAACCAGAAAACTACTCAACTAATCAACCAATCATCACAGCTCTGCTCCTGATAATACTTTTAAGAATTTAACTTTTACTTGTAGTTAAGTGTTTTATAGTGTGTTTTTTCTACTTTTATGCAAGTAAAGAGTAAAATTAAGACATTAATCACTCCTGCTTGATTAATCAAACAACAAAAAACTAATCTCTATCAAAACAGTAACAGATGAATTGCATTTCTATTAGACTGATTGATCACTGCAGCTCTGATGTAGTCACGTGGGCGTATGAAGCAGCATGGAAGAAAAATACAAAAAAAGTGGATTTACTCAAGTACTGTACTCAAGTACTTTAACCTGATGCTACTTTAGACTTCCACTATAACATTTCAGAGGGAAATATTGTACTTTTTAAACAGCTTTAGTTACTTTGCACATATAAAAACACATGAAAAGAAATGAAATGTTGCTGTACTGAACTACTGATCCCCTCAGCAGCACACAAATGATCCAAAACAGATGAAAACTGAATATTATAAAGACATTATACTTACAGAGCACTCTCACTTTTGACACTTCAAATACATTTAGCTGATAATACTTTTATTTGAACAGCACTTTGATGACTTTCAGAAGTAACATTGAGGACTTTTACTGATAAGGGAGTTTTTTACTCAAGTAAAAATACATTATCGAGAGTTAAAGTTACTTACACTGTCACAGTGACAGTTTTTTATCCATAAATAAGCCTCCAAAAATAACAAAAAACACACTTTCTGCAAATAAGCTCTTCATTTCAATGAACTTACCATTCATGGTTAAAGCTGGTTACTTCACTGGATGGATGATCTGTGAGGAAAAAAACAAAGAAAGTAAGAAAGATTATTCACTTCTCTCCCTGTTGAGGTGAGGCCAATTATTTACCAGGTCAACACCTTTTTTTCCCTCCACCATTGTTTGCGACACTTCATTACTCAGCTGACTTTTTCTTTGTCCTCCCAAACTCCCCCCTTTTTTAAAGAAGACCAAATCTAGTGCTCATTAAAAGGCCACGTTTTAAAAAAGAAAAGAAATAAAGCAGATAAATATATTAGCTATTTAATAATATTCAGGTAAAGTCAAACTCTCATTGTTCATCAGCTGTTGTGAGTGTGTGTGTGCGTGTTTGAAGTTACCTGGGCGGCCCGGAGGAGCGTGTCACCGAACACACCACCACCCCCGTCTCTCTCTCTCCGACTCCTCCCGAGGTGAGCAAAACGAGCGCACTCCTCCAGGTCACACTCGCAGGCTTCAATCTCGGCTGGAAGCGTCTGAAAACTGCGAGAAACTCTGCAAGTTTTAGCGGCTTTACTTTTTCTCTCTCCAGACAGGCACTCGTGAGTCACGCTGCACACGCTCTCTATTTCCGCCCCTCCCTTTTCCTCCCCCATCTGCCCCGCCCTCCCCCTTTTTCTGTCTCCCTCTGCGGGACAAAGATCATATATCAGCAAGATGCATCACTCCCGAGATAAAACATGTGCAGAGCAGTGCTGTGAGGTCCCATTAACACATATATATTTTGCAATTTGATTCTTTTCTGGGTTTTTCCCTTTAATACTAAAGTCAGGATACAAGTAAATACTTTTCATTTGGTTTATAAAAAGTAAAAACAAGCAAAGTTAATAAGATAAGTCTTTATTAATCCCACACTGGGGACATTTATTTGTTACAGCAGATCAAAACTAAGAGAAATGTGAAAATACAGGAAAAAATACAGAAGACATAAGTGACACTGATACACTATAAGCAAAAATACACTGTACAAGTCTTCCACATATACGGTTACTTGAAATCCATTATTGTTTTTGGCATCTGAGATTAAAAAATGGACTGGAAAACAAATTAACCCTCACTGCAAGAGCGTTCAGGGTTTGAACCCACCGACCTTTGTGTGGTCTTTGCATGTTCCTCCTGTGTCTATCCAGGTTTTTTTCCAGGTACTCCTGGTTCATCCCGTCATCCAAAGACCTGCAGGTCAGGTCATTTATACTTATATTTACTAAATATATTTACTAAATCTCCTCATCGATGTGCATGTGAGTGTGTGATACATCAGCAAACACATTTAAGAAGAAGAAGAAGAAGAAGAAGAAGGTATCGATGGATAGGTTCTGGCTCAGTGGACTAAACGTCTGCACACAGTTATCTTTAGGCCTCTATCCACATTCACAGCTGTTCATTCCAGTAGCTTTGGGGCCCTTCTTCACATGAGGGTCCGGTATACTCAGTCTCCTGTATCCCCCCGAGTCTTACGCCCCTGGGACTGTAAGTAAATATCTTGATAAGCCTTTTTATTTTACGTTTCATACCAAACCCTAACCCTCATTGTGCCCCAAAGGATTCAAATAGATTTTTTTAATCAGTTAATTTGCTTATTATTGTCTCAATTGATCAGTTGGTTTATAAAATGTCAGAAAAGGTGGGTGAAATATAAATTAAAAACTCATTTACATGTTTTATTAGCAGACTAGCAGTTGAAAACCCAAAAAATCTTTGCTATGGAGCACAGTATTCACATCTGAATAGTGTACTGCAGTCTAAATAACAATTATATGAAACTACTGTGACAAAGCGTAAGTGATTATCAAAATAATCATACTTTTGCATTTAAATTGAACTGAATGTTAAGGGTTAAATTTCAGCAAGGGATTGCTAGACGTACATAAAATGGAAGGATACAGTCAAAATCTGTGAAGCACAGGCCGAGTTTTTCTGATTTTTCTTGTCTGGGTGAAGCACACAGCTTTGATAAGGCCACCTGGTGGCATCTTTTATTTGCTGCACCCGTTTCAATTGTGCCAGCATGGTGCAGATATGACACTGTTAGCTGTTATCGAGCTGCAGCTGGTAGTGAAGATACTATGATTTAATGCTAGCAGAGGCAGAGCACGGCCTGATTTATTTCACTACAACCAAAACTATTCTTTTTTTTCTTTTTTTCAGGAAATCTGCAGAAATGTTTTTGGATGAGTTCATTTAAAAAACAAAGTTACTGTCCATGAATGACAAGAAATACCCTAATGCAGTGTATGATAAGGCATGAATATACAGTATATGTTGATATCCAGACATAATGTCATTTTATTCTTTATAAAAGATATTTTAAAACCGCCCACTCACTTGAGCCAACAGTCTGACTTCATGTCATAATGACAAATCCTCATTGTTACAATTGAAGAAGTGAGAGACATTTTGGTCAGTTGACCCGAACACATTTCTGGAAACTCACATTTAATGTCTTCCTCTTATAATGAATAAAAAAAGCATTCACATCATCAAACCATTATTTAAGCTCTGGGAGATGTTTGGGTGGAAATGGGTTCAAATAAACTTTTTAAATGTTTTGCATGGATGACTCTTAAAGCAGAAAGTATTTCCATTAATCTAAGTTATGTTGGGTGGGAAATGTGGGCTGAGTGAGAGCTCTTTCTTTTTGTCTCTGTTGTTTTAAACCTCCACTGGCAGAGAAGCAACCACAACTATTCACACAATATTTTTAATTAAATGCATTTTTTTTTATTATTTATCTCTCTGTGCGGACTTTGCATTGCTCTCCCAAACAACAAACAATGCCGTTTGGTCTTTATTGTGTACATAATCGTATCTATATAAACAAATTGCATAATCCATAAACAGATAATGTTCACAATTAAACCCACATTCCTCCTCACGGTGCAAAAGTAATTAACAGATTCCAGTTTTGTGAGTGAAAAAGATCAAACATATTTACATTCAATTCAAATAAAATGGAAAAGTTAAAAAAAACTAATCCTAGCTGAACTTCTGCCAACAAAATTGTCTCAAAGAGGAAAAAGAAAAGAAGTGAAAGTTCTATTTAGTTTCAGTCTTTCAGTCTGTGGCAGCGTGAGAGTGGCATTTAGGTCAGTTCCTCTTGAAACTGAGAGAGCTGGACAGTATATCTGCATACAGTGTAAACCTATTATTTATGTTAACCAACTTAAAACACATAAAATAACTACTTTGACTTTAAAATGTTCATTTGATGCAGAATATAATGTAATCTCTGGGATAAGGTTTGGTCCAAAAATGACAAATTTACCAGCAGAATAAAAGTATGTCTACTTTAGAAAGAATTAAGAATGAAATATTACAGATGAATCTTGAACCTTGCCCGGATGTGCAAATGATTTGAATAAAAGATAAATAAGAAGCACCTAAATGTTCCTACACAGTACATCTTTCACGCTGCCCCCGTTGGACACTTCAGTGCGGCTGTCTCCACTTTTTTTTTTCTCCTGTGCAGCTGTTGACTTCAATCTCCTCTGTGCGTCTCTGTTGAAATCAACACAAGGCAGACGTGGATTTAAGCAAAGCTTCACTTAAATACACAAACAAGTCAGAAGGGAGTAAGAAGATTGCTAAATATGTGATGGATTATATGCATGAAAAAAAAACATACAAACCTTGTGTTAAAGTCTGACTACTTTAAACCACTGTGCTTTTTGAGTCTGGAGGTGTTTGTTTTTCTGCAGGAGCATCCTGGATGGAAAGAAAGAAAAAAAAGAAAAAATGAGTGAAAAGAGGAGAGTCATGATGGAAAAATTCACAGAGGAGATCATCGTCCCTCAGCTGTGTCTCAGTCAAACATACCTCGTGAGGAATGCTCAGGTCTTTAGTGTCAGAGTTAAGCCCAGAAACTTCTCCGTTCTCCAGTCCATTCGGTTTGGGCCTGTCCAGGTGTGCCGGGCTGTCCTCCCTCTCTTCGATGTGCAGCGGGCCGGGGTCAGACAGCTGCAGCTCCAGGCTCTCCGAGTCGTAGGAGTTGTTCAGTTCGGAGCTGCTCTCACTTGGTGGAGCCTTCTCACCGTCTGCCTTGTTGTGAGATTCTTCAGGTATCTTCGGGTCAGACTCCTCCTCCTCCTCCTTTGCGGCCTTCTCCTCTTCCACCTGACTGCCGTCTCCTCCCGCTGCAGCGTCGCCCTGCGCGGGAGAACCGGGGGTCTCGCTGTAGCTGGACCCTGAATCCAAGTCCTGGGGCTCGGCGGTGGGGCTCTCCGGCAGAGACGGTTGCGGGGAGACCTCGATGGTGCTGCTCTCTCTGGACAGAGTGCCATGCCGAGGTTTGTCGGGGGACCTGAAGCTAAACCTCTGGCCGGGTCTAGGGCTGTAGCTCTTGTGAAACTCAGAAAAGCTGGCTTTCCAGGCCTTCGGGGACATCAAAGACCGTCTCTTCAGGGAGCCATACCTGAAATATTTAGCAGGAGTATTTTATCTGACAAAAGGCAAAGAAATGGTTGAATATTTCCTCTCTTTCTCCTCATAGAGACACACACAATATCCATCCCAGAATAAAAGGTCATTGGAAAGCAGTTTGTCAGACCATGTTTTTCATCTGCCTGGATTTACAGCATCCAAAGCACTATCAGAGAAGAAAATACTGTAACTTTCCTTGAGTATATTTTGTGTCATTTTGTGGCAAGCTTTTACTTTGAACTGACAACCAATAAAGCAACGAGCTAAAAAGACAAACTTACCGTTGCAATCCCTTCACAGCAAACACGTTGTCCGGATGCTGGGCCTGCAGCTCTTTTATCACATTATGCAGATCGCCATTGAGCTAAAAGAGGAGAAGTGTGGTCAAAAAAAAAGAAAAACTTTCTTTATAATAACAATACATTTCATAGATCCAGTACAGAGCAAAACATACTGTGCTCATTTCCTTGTAGAAGATGTCTCGTAAATTTGATACGGCTGAGAAGACTGAAACGTAGCATCCGACACGGCTAAAAGGGGATTTAAAAAAATCAAAGCGTAATGTCAGAAAATGAGTGCACCCTCACACATCATATAATAATAAAGCCTCCTCTGTCAGACCTGTCATAGAGCACAGGCAGCTCTTCCTTCAGCTCATTGTTGATGCCTTCGTAGACACTTTTGGCAGCATTCATCTCCTCTTCAGCCTGCAGAGAGAAACACTGAGTTCTCGTTAAAGTGTATTTTTGAACAGCTGCAGGTTGACATACCAATAGTGACAGAAAAATGAGGGAGAGAGATGAGTGTCATTATCAATCGCCTTGTTTATCTTGACATCATCCCTCTTCTTCGCAGTCTGCAGTGCCTCCAGGTGGTGGAGGGAAGAGTCGTAGTCGACCAGCTTTCTTCCCCTCTTTGCTATTTTCTCCTGCAGATTGAGACAAGCAGAGGATCCAGATATATTATGTGTGTGTGTATGTGTGTGCGCTACATATACGTTGGTTTCTATCTGTTTGCTTTAAGGCCTTTCATCCGTCTGCGCGTTCACTTGTGTTTGCTCACACACTCGCCTCCTCCTGTCTTACCCTGACATCTGGGAATTGGCTCACGTAGGTCTCCATGGTGCGTATGGCCTGGTCTAATAGCTTCACCTCGTAGTCATTCCACAGGAGGTCCTCCCCCTTATTAAAAAGGCGCAGCATAAATATCGCATTAACTATGTATGAAGAGGGGGAGCAATAAGGGGTTTTGCTCCCCAGGCGACGCGTCCTCGCTGCTGTTGTGCTTGTAATACAAAAGAATGTGCAGTGGTAGAGCTGTGGCTGCTGGATTATAGCATCTCTGGTTATCGTGCTCACCTCCACGATGGCTCCTAAGTCTTCCTCTCCGGCCCAGCTATTTTCGTAGGCATCAAACAGGGACTGGGAAAGGCGCCTTGAAGCTTCTCGCATGTCTGTAAAATGCAAAGGAATCTCCGTGAAACCTGCAGAGGACACAAATCCAGCAGTTCTGCAGCATTTTCAAGCATTTTCACCTCTAACTGCATTAATGTAGGTCCTCAGGTCCTTGTATATGCGGTTCCCATCAGTCTGCAAGTAGACAAAAGGTTTGCATGATCGACTTTTACGTTTATGATGTTTGATTCAGTGAGTACAGTCAATAAATCATCCCAGAGTTCACACACACACACACACAGCAGTGAGAAATTATTTGTTTTAGACTCAGTTTTCAAGTCTTGAGAAATTTAATTCTATTTTACAGTCCAAAATAGACTCCCAAAAAGTAACTCCACATTTCTCATTTTGTCTCGAAGCGGGGGAGTGATTACCTGCTGGTCATTAAACTGGTGGAGAGATTTTTCAAATTCTTCGTCTCTGCTCTCCACCGTCTTACCCAGCTTTTGCAGCACCTGCAGAAAAAGCACAAATGTCAAAGTGACAGCAGCAAAATTGTGTTATGTTCTTTCTCTTGTGGTGCTGGAGACAGAAACTTGCCTTTTCTTTGCCTCTGCTCAGCCGTCTCTGGACTTTTTTAGCAAAGTCACCAGAGTTGCCTTTTTGGCTGTTGCTCTCGGCCATATTTTTCCTGGACTGTTTTTATTCCTGATGATGAGGGGAAACAGAAGAAAGAGTGCATTTCATCGCCGTCCTTTGACACCACGTACAGCACACTTTGGAGGCATTTGTCAACCAAACTCATTCCATATGTGTCCTGGAAGTAATTTCAGCATTTGGTTTATGTGTAATTTTCTCTGTAATAAGTTTTGCACGTAGACAACAATACCTGTCGACCACTCAGGCGTTTGCTTTTAATGTTGCACAGTGAAGAGATGACAACACACCTGCATGTTTTCCTCCACTGAATATCTATTATTATGATGATTATATCACAATCATACAAATTATAATAACATGTCTAATTGCACCATATTTCTACTTTCTATCATTATTATTGTACTTTTATATTGCATTTCATATTGTGAAATCCTTTCCCATTTATATGAACATTTCATATTTTGTTATTGTGTAGTCTGTGTGACTTATACTGCAGATATCTTATATATATCAATAAATACTTATATACAATAAATATAATAATATATTTCTAGATTACTTTTGTTTAAATATTTGCACAATAGTCCAAAGTGCTGTACGTAACATATACAATGGGTCTACTTTTTTTTATTTTCTCATTTTATTCTTTGTACCCAGATAAGTTTGCTTACTCAAGTAGTTTACTTAAGTATAAATTTCAGTATTTTCATTTCACCTCAGTTTTATGCAACTTTATACACACTACCACTGAGGGAAATAATACTTTTACTGCACCATACTACCTGACAGTTTTAGCAATTTTCTAATCAGGATTTTACACAACAGAACTCATGACAACCTCATAAAATGCTTCACATTCTTACTAATTATCCAGTTATACATATAATTATATATACCATAACATTATATATTAGCACATAAAAATCATTCCAATTAGCACCAACTTTAGCAGTAAAATACTTTGTTAACATAAGTGAAAGTAAAAAGTAATAATTTCCTTAATACCGTGATACTTTTGTTTTGTACTGGAGTACTTTTAATGATAATACTTACATTTTTCTTCTTAAACAACATGTTCAATGCAGGCTTCGTACTTTTGTACTAATTTGGTATTTCTCTTCTAGTTAAGGAAAAGAGCACTTCCTCCACTGATGAGGGGAAGTATAAAAACTATATAAAAAAATGTCAAAAATGACAGAAATACTCAAGTAAAGTATTTTTAAAAAACTGCACTCCAAATACTTCACATCCTCTCACTGCTATATGACGCTCCCTGCAACAACTACACTACCCAGAGTGCTCCGCGCCGAAGCCACGCCCCATGTAGCCGAATGGCAGCTGTGAACTTTACACAGCGTGTTCGTGTTTCTGGGGGTGTCGGAGGAGTGGCTCCATGACAGACCTCCACACTTCCTGGCTGCTGGCCGCGCTGCAGGACGCGCTGATGGGCAGCACGCTGGTGAAATGCGCCGTCGCGGACGTCGGCATCCAGTGGGCCGGCTGGGCTGTGGCTGCAGCCCTGAAGACCGAGAAGTTTTACGATCTGGCAGGTAAAAAACAAAAAAACGTGCAAAAACGTGCGTGTCTGTGTCTATTCTGCTGGTTGCATGTGAGGCTTGTTTAGTTTAGTCTAACTTGAGCGGTGCAAACTCGACTGCAGGGAGGAATCAAGGTAGAAAAGGAGGTGATTTAATTATAAGTCAGCTGTGGATTTATTATTTATCATTATTTTTATTTAACTTCACAATAAAAGGCGTGTTTTTGAGTCATCGTTATAAAAGCTGTTATCTAAGGCAGCTTTGTTGTGAAACAGAAAGCTCCTCCTTCAGCTTAAGAAGACTCACTTTGATCCAATCAGCTTAACTCATGATGGTCCTGTGACAGCAGGGCCGAGCAGAGGAAACATGGGGCCCTCTGGGAAACTGAAAGGGGCCTTTAATGGGGGGCCCTTATCAAGACTGCCACCTAGTCTCACTTTTGCATTCATTTAAAAAAAAAAAAAAAAAAAAAATCACGCTTATTTCAAAATGTCTGAACTGTATTTATGACCACAGCAAAAGTTTAGAAATGTCACAATGCCATTTTCTACTAAACTAAATAAGTTAATTATTGTGTGTTCTGATTAAATTAATCATTTATTAATGTCCTCTACAGCTCAAATAGTTTGTCACTTGAATGAGAAGTTGGTGGACTCAAATGAATCTGCAGCTGTTTAGTGTTTTTGGGTCATTTTTCAATCACAAAATGACCCAATAATCTCTCCTTAAAACATTTTAATAGGGAGGATTTTCTGCTTTTCTTGTCTTCTTTGATAGTAAACTGAATATCTTTTAGTTTTGGACTGCTTTAGACCGAACAAGCAGCAGTGAGGTGACACTTTGGCCTTTGGAGAAAGTGGGAAACACCTTCCACCATTCATTTAGTGGCTTGGCAGATTATCCAGTAATGAAAACGTTCATTAATATAATCTTAAATTGCAGCTCTTGTGTCTTCACTTTTAGACGAATCAGGCTGTGAGTTTTATTAAGTTGACTGACATTAGTCCCGAGCATGAAGAAAGTTACGACCGGCGAGAAAGTGAGAGTCATCCGTCGGGCTCCTGCAGACTTAAACAGACAATTATCTAATCGACTCTCACTCGTAGAATAGTTCATCTTACCTGTTGATGCCAAATGTCACGATTTCTCTGTAGCTTCAGAAAAATGAATCACCTTGACGTTTCGTCCCGCTGCGGTTCCCTTAAGCTCGTGGATATTTTACCCTTGAACCTTGGACCCGATTGTCTGCAGGATCCTGGGTAAAAGATTTATTGAACACGCCTTAGTCGTCTGCGGAGCCATTCGCCGTGCCCACGTCCCAACCGCCCTGACTCTGCAGTCTCTCTTCTTTTTGTTTTTTCTCACCCCCTGCAGGATCCGGCACTTTTATACTGCTTGCCCACCTGAGCCGGTTCTGGGGAGGAGCCGGCCACCTGCGACAGAAGGTGCAGACTGGGTTGGTGACAGCATGGGGACTCAGGTGAGCGAGGCAGCGTCGACCCTCCTCCCATTGTTATAAACCCCAGATCACTCCTGCACAGCTGAATAAAACTCCAACACAGGAATGATTTTACCTTCTTGAGGTTTCATAAAAGTCATAGAGGGTCCTTGGTGAGTTCATTCAGAGGTGTGGAGGTGGGGGGGTAATGAATGTGAAACCCTAAAGTCAGGTTAATGAATAATGCCTTGGTTAATATGAGCTGAAGTTAACTTTGTTCTCCCTGCAGGCTGGGGACATTCCTCTTCATGCGGATCTTGAAGGACGGTCATGATCGCAGGTTCAACAATGTCAGAGACAGCCCAGGGACTTTCTTTGTATACTGGACTATTCAAGGTACTAAACGCCTTCCTCTCATTGCAACGGTCCTTGACCAGCTCGGGGAGGGAGGGTTGCCTTGCATAAATCACTGTCTAGTTTCCGGCTCTTTATATGTATTTATTCTCTGTTGGAGCTGTTGGTTACTGTACGTTAAATGTATTTCATTCAAGTATTAAGGCGAATCTGCTTGAAGATGATTCATTTCCCCCCTCTTCCTTGCAGCCGTGTGGGTATTTATGACCCTCCTGCCCACCCTCATGCTGAACAGCGAGAGGCGAGATGTGCCTCTGGGAACGAGGGACTACGTCGGCTGGACCATATGGGGCCTCGGCTTCGCTACCGAGGCCATTGCTGACCAGCAGAAATGGCTTTTCAAGAGTAACCCAGATAACGCCGTGAGTTATCCGACCTCTTTGTTGTGCCACCATTAACTGCATTAGTGCTTCATTCACTGACTGTAACGGCCGTTGTACAATTTGCTCTCTCGCCTCCAGGGGAAGTTCATCCGGAGCGGACTGTGGGCCTACAGCAGACATCCCAACTACTTCGGAGAGATCCTGCAGTGGTCGGGCCTCTGGCTCTCGGCCTCGTCGGTGATGCAGGGCTCGCAGTACCTGAGCGTGGCGTCGCCTCTCTTCGTCTGGTTCCTGCTGCGCTACGTCAGCGGCATCCCCATCCTGGAGAAGCAGGCCATGAAGAAGTGGGGATCCGACCCCAACTTCCAGGACTACGTCAAGAACACTCCGCTTCTCTGGCCTTTTCCCAAATTTTAATGCTCTGTATTTGCTGTAACACTTGAACATTTTCTCAAAAGCTGCCTCCACACAAAAAAATTCAAGTGTTCAGGGAAGAATACTTTAAAACAAGTGTTGTTATGTACTTTTTCTGTCACTTTTCACTTTGTAAAATAAACTCCACGTTATCATTCCTTTTCTTCACATGACAGCCTTCTGTTTAAGGTATCTTATTTGTTTGAATGAGGGCGGTTTGAGGGGAGCCGAGTGTCAAACTGGAACAAGCATTACACCACTAAAGCTGCTAGTATGCTTCATGTGAACAATTTTATGAAATATATGAACAGTCCAACATTAACACCCACATCATTGACATTTCAGGTGTATAAGGGTGAAAACTGAAAGCCTTTTAGTATACACACACACAATATCTATAATTGTGTGATATTATCAACATTGCGTTTTAGTGATGGTCATTTTTTGTTGTGAGGCAACACGTCAATAGTTCTTTCCTCCCATAATTAGACCCTTATAATGTACTTCTCAGGCTGTTTAAGAGCCAGTAACACTGGTGACCTACATATGACCCCCACCGCTCTCAAGCTGTGAACCAACAAAGGTCAGCCAGTCAGTCAACAGAGGTGAAACCTTGCCAAGAAACTTATACAAGTGACATAAAAAAAGTTTTAACAGAAAGCACACAAAACCCCTTTTGAAGGTTAGAAATGTATTTTTATAAGTTACATGAATTTCAGAGCGTGTATTTGTGTACAAACTTTGTGCTAATAGTTAATCAATAATGCCACAGCAACTTAACTGGCTAATCTTACAAAGTAATTGCCTTGTGCGTGGGATCGCTTATAAGCAACCTCCCACAGTACAAACATTACACAGAGCAATAAACACTGTCACATAAACCGGTGAGCAATGTTCCTGATGGTTACTGGCGGTGCAGTTATACTGGAAAACAACGGCAGTGAGAATTATAAAAAAGAAAGTGTCTACTTTTTCAAGCAGTTAATGCCAATCATCAATAACATCGCACCCTGTTCAAGCTTAAAGATGACTGAGAAGGTGGAAAAGAGTTTTTTGTTACAGCAGGAAAAGGGAGACACAGGATGTGTGCAATTGTAAACACAACACTTACACCAGGGGGGATGAAGACAACCAAAACTAAAATGAAAATACAAACATCAAAATCAAAAGATAATGTTACTAGCAGTCACACATTGAATATAAAGACCTAAAATGAAATGCCTAAAGAAGCAGCTCCTCAACCTCTGAGTGACACATGAGTTGAGAAACTGTTTAAAACAAATCAATTTTGAAGCGCGTCACGAAGAAACGGTGCGTATACAGTACATATATTTTTACCCTCGGCACGCGTTCCTCGAAAAAAAGAGCATCCCCGTGCGTTACGAGGTGAAATGAGAATGTCATATTAAACATTTAGCATCAGCTCTAAAGACACACGAGCATGCACAAGTAGGAAAAACTATTTGGTTAAAAAAAAATCCTTTAACAAACACGTACAATCATCAAAATACAACTCTTATCATTGTGAAATATTAAAATGATTATAATGAAAAAGATGGAGTTGTTTATAGCTATTATGGAAGCAGTACCATCTTATGTATTATGCATAAATGCCTAAATGTACTGGTTGTTACTGCAGTGTAAATACAGTGTAGCTGCTTTGGATTATTTGAGGAGTGGGGATGCAAAGAATTTTCCTTGGCGGGAAAGTCCGGCGGATGATTTGCTCTTGCTGCCAAATCTGCGACAAAGAGTGCACATAATGAGAGTTAATGGGATGGAATTAGTCAATAAAACAGACCCAATGGAGGATAATGAGATATTGTACAGTAGATTAACTTCTATTAAAAGATGTTCAAAGGAGTCAGCTTTTCTGTAAATCTGAATATCTGAATCAGCAATACACAAGAGTCATTCTAGAGGAGGAGATTAACTGGGAGGTCACTGATTGTAAAGGTAGGATGTTTGCATACCTGGGCGTCAGGGTGGACTTCATGCGCTGAGACAAGGAGCTGGAGGAGGGGGTTTTATTGAGCTGGTGCTCCGGAGTGGTCAGAGGTCCCAGCATGCTCACTGCAACAGCACAAACATTACAGTTCAGACTCGCGCAAGGGGGACAGCGCAACCGCACGCAAAGTTCAGGCGTTCAGCTACGTACTTCTCTCGGGGGTGGCGTAGCAGTTGGCGTTCTCGATGATCAGGTGGTCCAAGTTCGGCTGCTCGTTCTCCGCCATCACAAACTGGCCCCAGTAATCCACCGGCAGAGCCAGCAGGCGCTCCACGACCTGCAGAAAAAAAAAGAAAAGAAAGAAAAGAAAATGGCATAAGTGAAAATAGAAAAAATATTGCTTATTACAGTGTGTTGCCTCATCCTCTGCCAACAGTGCTGAGCTGGTTGTGTAGATCCCTTGGGCGAGACAGAGGGGAATTACTAAGAATACAAAGTACATGGTATTGTGATGGTGCTCTTAAGTCTCAGTCTGTCTCTAATTCTAAGTGGGATTACACAATTAAAGGTTTTATTTTGGCTAAATGATGTGATAATGGTGATCACAACAAATGGTTTAAATGAGTTTAAGACAATCCTTTAATACTTTTGATTTTCCAGACTAAAGTTTTGTCTTTTGATTGCAACTTCTTCAGCAGTAGCAATTCGTGTGCTGCATTCAAGTTTTTTATTTCATCTAAGGGAGCACGTTAAAAAGAGCAACACCAAATTGAGATAGTACAAAAAAAAAAAGTCAACAGCTTCTGTCTTATACAATGCAGTGTCATGAAATTCACTTCACGCACCAATGCTCTGCTTCTGGTGATACTTACTTTGGAAAAAGAAAAAGGCTTTATTTGAGAAAAAGATTATAACAATCTCACTATTGTTGAATGTATTGTTCGATTAGACACTTCTTGGGAAGAGGGCTTAAATCGTAAAACACAGAATTCAGATAAATTAAAACACAAAAATGGATTTAAAAAAAATCTAATTGATTAGATGGGGTCGTACAAGTGTAAAGCAGACAGCAATCAAAACTATCTGCAAGGAAACAAGTCACAGTTATTTTCTGCCCTTTCTGACAGTGGATCAGTTTTAAATATTGTGAAATGGAGCGAGGAGGAGCAGCCACAATGAGCTGCTGAAGAGCTGCAGGCGACAGGCTGCACCTACGACTTCTCAGCGAGGTGACTAACTTAATTTATTGAGCTCAGCGTGACAGACAGCGGTTACTCGTAGCATGACGGAAAAAGGCCAATTATTGACTGGCTCCTTTATCAAAACGAGTTTGTTAGGCTGCACTGAAAACAGACACACACAGCTGCCGCTCTGTTTGTATTTCTGACAAAGACGCTGCTGAAAGAGTGTTTGAATTCTGGGTCCTGTAGTTTTAAAACTACACTTGCTGTTAACAACAGCAACCGTGGGCGTGGCATCCTGTTATGATGAAACATGACACACAATAAACTGATAAATAGTCCAGGCCTACCTTTGGCTGGCGTTTGGTATCCTGTAGGATTGTCATGGGGTCGGGATTGGGGACTGCATGACCCACAATAGTCGGACCAAACACCCGAGCCAAGTTACTGATGTCCATTCTGGTGTCGGTGCTGTCAGCAACTCTGAAAGATTTGATCAGATTCAGTTAGTTCTCTTTAATGCATATGGGATGCAATATACAGTGGGTGTATTTTAGTAAGGTTGTCTGTCAAGAAAATCAGGAAATGAGAGACAGTTGCAGTGTTTTCGCCTAAAGCAATTTTACCCAATTAAGTTTTGAAGATACAGCAAAATTAAAAAAAGGTCAGGTAGAGAGAAATGAGAGACTTCTGTGAATATCAGCAAATCCCAACACTGAATTTGTAACAGGAATATGCAAGACATCAAAGCACAGTGAATGTTTTTTAATCAGATGCACTGGGGCATGCACAGCTCAAACAAGTATGGCGTGTTTAGAGGAGAGTAGCTTGCAAACCTCTGAAGGTGAAGGACTAGGAAAGCCAGTGTGTCTCTGTTGGGTTGTGGCAGGTCGCCGATTGTTTGGTACATCAGAGCTATGCTGTTGTCGTCATCTGAAACCTCTGAGAGGGAACACAGAAAACAATTTTGTCGGCGGAGACCAAGAAGATTGTGTGGATTTATTAACAACTTGAAAGAAAGTGTGTCTGACTCTGCTGACAAATAAATACTGAAAAAGGCCAAGAACTGAAAAATCAATCTCTCTCTCTCTCTTTTCTTTTTTTGTTCCAGGCAACTTCCCGCCTGGAGGTTTCACTCACCGCTCAGAACAAATTGCAAAAACAAAGTAGAAGCACTCACGAATGCTGCATTTAATGGGTCTGTTGGATAAATGTCTGCTGTCCATTGCGAAAGTTATTTCAATATCTACCATAAAATGCTTACACATAGTGTGCCTATAGGATTTGTTTTTTTTGTTTTTTTTAAATAGAGCCGTCTAGATCAGAAGCAGCTACCAACAGCACTGGCAGACGGCCCACACACGTACCAGCTGCCTCCATGAAAGGACGATTAAGGCGGAAAGTGAGAAGAGGCTCCTTGAGGTTCCTCAGGAAGTCCTTGAGGAGGCCAGTGATGGCGTGGACATCGTCCACTTTGCTGAGCACAGGAATGGTTTTGCTGCGGAGGAACTTTTCCTTCAGCTCCTTCACTGTGCGATCTGCACCAGACAGACGATACAGTCCAGCCTGAGAGGGAGCAAAACCAGTCATTAACCGTTTACTGTTTAACAAACCTGAGAGAATTAACTGGGTGTAAATTACCATTTTAAAAAATGAAATAGAAGAAAAGTGAGAGGAACAAAACATAAAACAGAAGGAAGAGACAGCAGCAGAGTCATAAAGAAACTAACAGATTTGGAGCCCAAAATACAGATTTAATCCCCCAGGAACAGATTGTAAAATCTTAGTTACAGCTCTCTGTCTCAGTTTAAGGGAAAGACATTAAATTTAACTACTGGGATGTGAGGCATTTTTGCATATTATTGGGATTGGAAATCACCGCTCACCTCATGAAGGCCCCTTTGCTCGATCTCACTAATGCAGTGGACTACGAGGAGAGGAATCATGGGTGACGTGTCGGGGACGTAGTCGGCCAGCACCCCCTGGAAACAAATGAGAAGTGTCAGCACTGAGTTACAGAGCAGAAACTTGTGCGTGTGTCTTCACATCACAAAAGGGAATCTATCATGGAAAGAAGCTCTCACACACCTCCCCGATTTTGACTGGTGTGCCACCGAGGTTGGGGATGCATGGCAGAGGGCAGCGCTCGCGACACTCGGGATGCGAGACCACCCGGCAGTCACGGCACTTCAGTGAGATCTTGCCAAACTTGATCCTCTTTCCGCAGGGCACGCACGACTCCGGCTTAATGACCTGTGAAAAAAAATACATTAGACAGGATTAAGGAGGCTGGTAGAGACTTCTGATAAGTAAGTGTAAGTAAATCTCAGTCTGACACTTTTCCAAATATGTATTCAAGTCCATAAAAGTAAAAAACCATGATGGTTTAATTCTAAGAACAAACAATAAAAGATAAGTTAACTTCAGTGCCATGTTTCATCAAACTTATTGGCATAAAGACAAAGATATTAAAGAAAATAAAAGTCAAAAAAGGCCCAAAGTTTCCATTAAACCCAAAATAATCTTCCTTGTGTGTTTTCCTTGTCAGATTAATTCACTCAACGGTTTTCTTACAGTTTTGGAGACAAACTCGTGCAGACGGACGCCGGCGTTGCTCTGTGGCGTGCTGGGCTGTGCTTTTGCTTCTCCCTCGGGGTTGCCAGGATGCTTGAAGACATCCTCAGACTTGACAGATTCAGAGTCCCACTCTAAGGCAGCTGCACAGGAAAAGAAAACACCTATCCATTACATACCATGAGCACACAGCAGGTATTCCCAACAGAGCCCCGTTAGCATCTTGATTATAAACAGCAGATTGATTTGGAGGATGCCAATTTGACATGAGCCTGGATAGCTGTTTTTTGTGTGTTTTCTTTTAAGGTCTTTAAAATTTAATTAGTTGGGTAAGAACCAGCACCTGACAAACATTATAGTTGCCTGGATTAGTGAAAGAACGGTATGAATGTCATATACTGTATCATAACAAAAACCATACCAGTCTTTCTCCTGCTGCGAGTCCAGTAAGGAACACTCTCAATGGTAGAAACGGCCTCAACAGGTCCTCCATCGGCAGGGACAGTCACTGTGGTCTTTGTCACAAGGGCCTCGTTTCCCTGTCACAAATAAAGGAAAAGAAAAAAACGGTCAGATTAATCACATAAAGCCAAATTTTGTCAGGGTGCCACAGTGAGTTTTATATTTGCAGTAAATGTGGTCATGTGTAAAAACACCACATTTTTCAGACCTAAAAAATTATTAATGATATCAACAGTGAAGCAAAAAATAACAACATCTGACCCTCTCTGAGATTCTGCCTGTTGATCGAGAGCGCTTGGAGGCACTCGGAGGACCATCGATGTGATTTCTCGAGGAGCGCTGAAATAAAGACAGCAGACATGACACCTGTAACTGCAGTGATCATGAAGCTATTCTTAAAACAAATGTTTAAATAATGTGTTCTCAGCGTACTCTTTTTTCTCGTTTCTTGAGTCGAACTGTTCTCACAGTGGAGGAATCCCAATCCTGTTGAAGACCACACACACACACACACACACACATCAGAATCAGATTTCAAGTGTAGAGGAGATGATTTATTTGGTATATAATCTTAACGTAACTCTGCGTGACACAGAAAGAGGAAGTACTTACAAGAGAGTCATCCGTTTTGTCATAGCTAATATCTGACAAGATGGAGGCGGACTCATCTATCCTCGTTAGTCTGTCAGGAAAAGCACAATAAGCCAGTCAGCAGCATCTCTCACACAGAGCTTATTTACATTTGCCTCTCCCAAAAACCTTTTTGTTAATTGTTTTATTGGTCATTTATCCTTTGAAAAGAAAGAAAAACCAAATTGAAATGTGCTTTAAAGTTCAGAGTGGTTGGGAAGTGTGTGCATTCATGTGATAAATAGAGTGCCCCAGTTTAAAGTTAACTTGTGAAGTGATTCAGTGTTACAATAAGAGTCTCAAGTGTCAGACGTTCCCACTTGCAAATGAGAATCCCCACAAAGTAAACCAGAGAGAACAATGTACCCTGTATGGTACCACATCACTCAAACAACGACACCATAGCAGAAGCAGCTGTGACCACAGACCAGAGCTGTGAGCAAAAAGTGAATTATGACTATGTTATATATTGCTTTACATGTGAGTGTGAGTTTATTACCTCCGGCTGGTATTCAGGTTGGTTGCAGCCTGAGCGTTTGAGTTCAGGAAGGCCAGAGCGGAGCGCTGCTCTGCACTCAGCTGGATGCTGTTACTGGACCCTTCACTGGTCAGGAGGTCCCGGATCAACTGAATTTGACGGTCCTGTATTATAAATACGCAAGCAAACCTCCAGTAAGAAACTTCCTTGAACCACATGAAATAACAGCAAAGACTAAATGAGCAGATTGAGATCATTTCATTCGACACACCAGCTTCTCGCAGTCGGCCTCAGCCTTTTGTCTTCGCCGGATCTCCACGTCCACTTGGTTGCGAGCGTGTTTCAGTTTGACCTCCAGGGATCCTCTCTCCGTCTCCGTTTTGGTGAGCACCTCTTTGCAGGAGCCAAGTTCCTGCTCGGTCCTCAGCCATCTGCGACGGCATTCATCAAAGTTTTGTGCCATCTGGATGAAGTCTGGGAGAGAGGATGTAAACACACACACACACACAGTGCTGAGTAAGGCAGCAGATGACATACATGGGAATCTTATGGCACGTGTCTCAAATGATGGGACACTAAAGATAAAATCCATAAACTACTCACTGGGTTCAATGTTCTCATTGAGAAGGTCAACTTGCGTCCTCATCTTATCATATAAGCTCTGGAGATTCAGCACAGCCGTCTCCATGATGTCTTATAACTGAGGTCTGTGGAGAAGAGGAAGAATTACTTTATTTATCCATGTTGAGCAAAAAATTAATTGATATACATTTAATCATAAGATAAAGAGTTAAACTTGTGTTTGATTGAACTCTTATGTGGTTATAGGTACATAAAGATACTGGGCATACACTCAGGTTAAGATCAATTAAAATATATACATTTATTCTTGCATTTATTTCACAAAATAAAGAGTTTTGGTTAGTTTGATAGACCAATAAAGACATGCTGCAACACCTTACATAAACCCAATTAAAATAAATGCATTTACAACATTTAATTGACAAAACAAAAGACTTGCACCAGGTAAGACACTGAACTTAAATTACAATTCATGCCAAGTACAACAGAAATGTAAACTATGCTATTTACGGCAACAAAAATAATGCATCAGAATATTCATCCTAAACAGCCATAGTTTGTATAATAATATAATAAATATTTGTTAAAATGTTTTGTTCATCTGCTCTCTATTGTTTATATTCACATCAAAATAACACGGCGGTTACGACTTTAGCTGCTGCTTATTAACTTATTTTAGCTGACATTTTAGCAAACATTAGAGGCCAACAGTTACCTACCGTTTGTCCTGGATAAATACTGGACACCGACAGCTTTTCGGTGAGCTTAGCTCTGGTTTTTTTTAGCGTTTATTCCCTTTTTTTAGAGACCACCTTATCGCACTTGTGACCGCATCCTTCCGCAAAGCGCGTTGCTTTTCAAATTTCGCCGCTAGCCAATCAGCGAGCGTCACCGCGCCTGCGTCACTATAGGACTACAGGAAGTGATGCAGGTTTTCAAAATAACATCGGCAATAAAGTTAAGGAGTTTTTTAAATCTAATTTATAAATTGTATCTATTTAAGAAGCATTTTTTAATTTAAGAGAGAAAATGATTAATTTGAATAATTAATTAATTTATGGGACTTTACGGCCAAGTAAACATGTTTTATCGCGTTTAGTAAATACTTTAAACAGTGCATTTATTCAATTTAACTATCTGAAAAACAAAAAGTAGTTAAAATAAAACAGGATGTACTAAATTAAAAGTGTTAACTTAGATCTTAATATTGCTCTTCATCCCCCATAGTTTAGTGTAAAAATAATATATAGCTATTTTGTCTTATATTAGCATGTGTTGCATTTTGTAAATCACGTATTTATAATATAAATATATATTTGTAGGTCTTTTTAAGTAATAAATAAAAATTAAAAAGTTTTTTTCAAAATAAAATCCACCTTAACAGAAAAGAGTTTTAAGGGGGGGAAAAAGGAATTAATGTCAGTAAAAAAATATGATTATATCAATGAACTAACTATCAAAGAAAGAACCAAAAAAATATAAGATTAATTCATGAGACAAAAACCTTGAACTTCCGGTCACGACTTTCAAAATAGAACCAAACCAGTGAAGAAACGTCTTTCTTTTTCTTAGCGGGGTTGAAATGGAAAAATAACGACATCAGCATCTGTGTAACTGAAAAACCTTTGTCCATTCATCACCATGCATTTCCATTTTTATGGAGTACGTTAAGGTCAATCATCCCAAGTATTTTTTTTTCTCTTTGCCTCTTATGGAGACTTTCTCTAATTGCCTCAATACACTTAAAAATGTGCATACTTAAACATGACATGTTATATAAAATAAATCCTGCATGAAGACCTTTAGAAATGTAAGCACTGCAGCATTTTCTCCTGAATGTCATTACTCTGCAAAATGACGCGTTTATAATTACGATGCATCGATTGAACTAAGACATATCAGCATTCAAACCAAAGATAGTGGTGCATAAAAGTGGCTGTCACTAAATGTTTGTTTTATTATCACTTACTCCATCTCAGCTGTCTGCAGGAGTGCTGAAACAGCTGAAGTCTCCTGGTAGATATCAGGCACTACACCCAACCTCCTGTCATGATTCATTTCCGAGCCAATCAATAGCCTAAACCGATTGGAAATAGGCGAATGAATGAGAGAGAGAGAGAGAGAGAGAGAGAGAGAGAGAGAGAGAGAGAGCACCAGCCCGGTGAGGACAAACTTGCAAGAAGCAGAGCATGCAGAAAAAGCTCCGCAAGACATCAGTGCAGCTGCTCGGCGTGTTTTAGAGTCCACAGAGGAGGCAGAGCTGGTTGGGATTTACAATGATTGCAACAACTCAACAAAACATGACCACAGAGCTGGTATGTGTGTGTTTTATTATTATTACTGTTATGATTTTTATTGTTTTCCCCCTCACTCCACAGCTGAGTGTGATGCTGTAATGTGTTGGAGGAAGAGGAGGAGGAGGAGGAGAGGGGGTTCCTCATGCATGCAAACAATTAAATGACTATCGATCAGTGTTTTATCCGTTTCGCCCATTCAGACTTTTTTTTTCTGTCAATATTAATCTCCCGGACACTGCGGTGAAAGCTGCAACTGGCAACTCGACGTCCAGCTGTTGTTTCTCTGTCCCATGCAGACTTTTATGGCATAATATCTGCAGTGTAATACTCACATATAAAAAAAACTGTCCCCTCCAGGTTGGACCTGCACTGTGACAAAGAGGCTCACATCTTAGAGACTGCACTGTATGATTGATTATCCCTCTGCTGTAGGTGTATTTTCGAGAAGTCTGCGAAGCAACATCCTTTTTTTTTTTTTGGCTCTCTGTTTAATGTAAATAATTATTTAGTGCAGCTCTCCCAGTCAGTTGCACCTTGCAGCTTTTATGTGACTTTTCTGGCTCTATTTATGTGTCAGAAGCAACTTGAGTGCAAACAACAAATTGGTGGAAGATTAGGCTACATGATTTTACGCAAGAGCCTCTCATGCTTTTAACAGCTTAAAGTGCACAAGTCTGGGCTATTTATCAGTGGTTTAATGTAACAGAAGTGGTGATAAATGCATGCATCACACACTTAATTCAATTGGATATGTGTGACAAATATCAATGCATAACTAATGTGCATTGCTTCCCTCTTTGCATAAAACTTTCTCACCCTGCGCCAGTCACTGTCCAAGAATTTTTTACTCTGGTGGTTGTTTCTCCACAATGCTGTGCAACAATTTAAACCCTTGCCAAGTCAAGTAATTAACAGATCTCATCAGGCTGTCACTCTTCTTGGAAAAGAGCTTCAATCATGAGATCATTAGTACACAGCTGCCCTGGTGGAGAAAGCGTTTGAGAGGCTATATGAGCAGTTAGATTATTTGTCAAATAGCGTCTAATTGGTGTGTGTGTGTGTATGTTTGGCTTTAAGTGACATGCAGAGCTTTACTTTTTTTTTACTCCTGTGCTCTTTGTAATCATGATGAACTTGCCTGAAGCGTCTGTATGTTAATCCTGCAGCATTATTGTCTCCTTGAGAGGGCCACACAAGGCTGCAGGGCTTATGGACAATCCATTAACTGCAAATGTCGCAACATTTCATGCCACAGTCTCCAAATCAATATGCTTTGCACCGTAAAGCAATTAATGAGTCCAACCTGGGTTACAGAATGCCACGTCTGTCTCTGCTAATGAGAAGATGCAGAGATTTTGGGGGATGCTGTGGGTTGCCCCTTGTGTCATCTGTTTGTGTGTCATGATATCATAATTCAGGAGAAAGAAAGAGCATTGCAGAGACGAAATAAATGACTTGTGATGAGGGAGAAGAAAGCAATATCACAATTTCACGCCACAGAATCATAATGCTTTGGTTCTGGTTCAGTTAATCCCCAGCATTAAGGAGGAAAATAAGTGATGTAATTAGCCTTTTCAAAGGCAATATTGTATTAAAATTCATCACAACAATAGGAGACAGTGGATTCATGTAGTATGTACTGTGAGCGTATTAAAAGCATATTATTTGATCATGGTAAGTAATCCCAGCCTGTTGAAAAATGACATATTCTTGCTCATGTTTCACAGTAACTATAAATCATGTCATATGTGGCTTTCCCACATGTGCTTCACTGATGCTGCTTGTTTCCTAAGGCGGGAACTCGGTCACTGCGAGTGGCCGGACATGCTGGGGAAATGCTCCCTCGCACAGGTCATTTTCCTATGCGTGACGGGGAGCATGAAAAGAATAAGACAGTAGGGCAGCCTTGCAGCAGTAGAGGCTAAAGCGGCAGGTCTTTTATTTCACAAAGGCTCATGCTGCAATTTCTGGCAATAGCCTCCAGGGCAAAAAAAAAAAAAACTGTCCAGTTAGTCCCATATGGTGTCTTTACCACCTACTGCTTTTTTTTTTCTTAAGCTAAGAAACACAAAGGGAGAAGTAGTGGCGCAGTGAGTAGGAGCACAGAAATTCCTCAGGATGTGATGAAAGATCGCAGAGATATGAATCAATATTGAGCTGTAGTGTCTCATTACCACAGCAGGTTGGTTACCATTTATTCCAACCACGCTTAAGTTACGGGCTGCTCTAATGATGACCTTCGATTCAGATGAAGCAGTGAGAGATATTGACAAGGTAATACATACGTGGGTTCCTTGCTAATCTACAGCTTTCCCTTGTGAGCAATTACAATGAATCATTAGAATCAGGAGCACATAGACTGTGCGTGTCTGCCAATAGATCTCCCCCTTTTTATGGCGCTGGTTATTTCACTGATGCCAATGTCATGTGTGTAATAAACATCACTGCCTCATGTTAAAGGGAGGGGTGTAGAGGTATGCAAATCCAAAACCAGCATCCCCAAACAGCCTGAACTGGTTCCCTCATTCCTCTGCAAGTAATTTATTGTCAGATTCTCCATGCCTCAAAGACACAGAAGATGGAGCTAAGGAGGTCTCCTGAGCCTAATTTATGAATACCCCCTCCCACCTCCCGGATTCTGCACAACCTAGTTGTGTTGCGTGCTGTGCAGATTTGAGTAATTGAGTTTGGTGTGGCTTGCTTTTTTAGTGTGCAAACTCAATCAATACAGTTGCGATTGTTTGATTTTTTTGTACAATGCTGCAAGAAAAAAGGAGACAGTTAGCTTGGATCTGTTGGTGTGCAGTTTAATAAACGGTTCCAGTCCGATAAGCCTGATTTTCTTTAAGCTGAAATGGTAGAAAGGTCACAGTAGGTCTTCTTGTTCCTCATGGAGGTGTCATACTTTGCAAGAAACAGTGCTCAGCGGAGGATTGTCTATCTAAAAGTCTCCTTTACGGCTGTGTTCCCGCTATTAATTGTTTCCCTCTGGACCTTTTACAACTGTACACCTTATTGATTCTCTCATTTGGTTGAGTGAAAATCCCCTCGCTCTGCTGGCAAATGTAAGAGCTCTCTTTCCTCTATTGCAGCCTTGCGTGGTTTGCCAAAATAAAAAGAAAAGAACAAAAAATCCTCTCAAGGGGATTCCTTCAGGGAGAGTTATCCATAAACATCAAGACCTTTGATTTGCATTCTTGTACCCTTTGGTGTTTGACTGACATCTCATCAGGGTTTCTACCTCAACTCCTGTGGGAACACGCGGGCTGAATAAAATAGATGGCCCACCACTGGAAGGTCTAGGTATGATTCATTTTTTTGATCTGGCTCAGCAGAAAACCAGCTCGGAGATATATCTGCTTGTCCATCAGGATACTGACTGCGATGAGCCCATTTCCGTCATACAGCTCAGCTCCTCATCTGTTCACCTGTGCGAGCAGTTTGCGTTGAGAGTCCCTCATGCGTCGTTTCTAACAGTCAGTCGGCCCGAGCTGCTTCGCCCGGTGTTCACTCAGGGGATTCTGCTCAGCGCATCTGTACCTCATTTGCAAGTGTGACAAAGCTCCTCACTCGCCCCAAATGTGGGACTCTCCCGGTCCGTCATCAGCAGCGACGCGACCTTAATTGGAAGCGTGGTCTTATGCCCGGGCTCAGGGGAATGATAGGAGCTGTGCATCCCATTAGGAGGATGTTCGGGCTCTCGTGTTGCACGCTGTAATTAGAGGCAATGAAAACACTATGTGATGGAATCAGTCAAGTGGAGGAAGTTAATTTAACATCTCCCTTTCTGCTATGAGATCGGGGAATCACAATGTAATTCTCCTTAATATGTTCTATGACATGTAATCATGATACTTAAATATCTCTATTTATGGATTGGGATTTTATACCAAGTATATGTTGTTTAGGAGATTCAGTTCTCTCTGTTTTATCATTTCAGCCAAGCAGAAAGTGCTGAAGATGCAGCATGATTCTGTATTGGCTTTAAACTCCCAAAGCTTTATAGACTACTATAGGTTTCTTTATCTGATGGAAGGATAATGGTGGTTCACTGAGATAGCGTGTGCCAAGAGGGCAGGAGAATGAGATAAAACAGATTGTTAGAGAGGCCAGTGGATACAGAGCCCCGGCCATCAATCATCCAGCTCCAGTATGCGCTCAGACTTCAGGCATCATTTAAAAGTTGTCCCTGTAGGTGCAACTGGTAGTAGTTTTAATTTGAACACGTTGTGTTACTGCAGCCAAGGAGATCCATTAAAGATGAGACCTTGGCAGGAATTCGACGCTGGCAACCAGTAGAGATGAAGCAGACCTCGTATGTCTTCCATTCATCTCAGGTGTAAAGTAAATCTACTTCCTTATAATAAGAGGTGAAACAAATAAAAAAAGGGCAATAAAAAAAATGTATCAAGGATTTTTATTCCAACGGGAAACTCCAATGCTTCTTTTTCAACTGCACTGACCTTTACTCTTCAGTCTCTGCAGAATTCACCCTGTTCCACTTTTCTGAAATGGGTTTTTAAGACATTTTGACTCTACTACATTGTGTCATTTTATTTCAGCACTTTTATACACCATCTGCCAGGGAGGTAAAGATACATGTTTGAGGAGAGGAAGTGCTAGGTATTAAGGTGAGTGCACAGACAGCTGGTGTCTCCCAGTGAGCTCGGAGGAGATGCAATCTGTGAACCACTTAGACGCCCGTCTTCCGCCGCCTGCAGGATGGTGATGGCGGCAGGCGAGGGGTAAGCCTAAAAGGGGTGTGCAGCCATAATGAAGGCTGAATTTTATCGCTGCTCTGTGATTGAACTCTCACACTCCAGCGGCCATGTGGATCCAGCAGTGCCAGCCACTCATTATGAGGGAGTGGAGCGTAGCCCAAAACGGCAAGCAATTGTGTTTAATTGTGAGTGATTCTGATGTTGGGTCATTCCATCCGTTCCCCTCGATCGCATGCAGAGGCTATACAAGAACTTGAGTCTAAATTTGAAGTTTTGCTGCTCTTTGTACTGGGGCTTTTTTTCATTGTATAGTTGCACAGTCCCGTACATTTCTTGTCCTTATTGCCTCGTTAACAACGTCATCCAGAGCCGAATAAATAAATCCTGATCCACCAAAGCAAATGAAGCAGGCAGCATGTTTTCTATTAAAGCTCGACACACATTTCATGATACCCTCCACATCCCCTCTATGTTTTAGCAAACCAGATCGCCCATCAGTCATGTAACAGGTGAAATGAGGCGGTGGCAAAGAAAAATGATGGTGTGGTCAAAATTGCTGCCACAGTTAAAGGCTGATATCTCATATGCATCAATTTTATGCAGTTCTCATACGGAAAATTAGTGTAATTCAGGTCTCTGATTCGAAGGCTCAGTCTCAGTCCTCCTGAGGTTTTCTTTACTAATATGCCTGTCGGGGAGAGATTTCTGTGAGGCCGTGGCAATGGAGCAGCACTAATGTCCTCCTCCTCTGCAGCGCTCGCATCCATCACTGTATGTGTGTGTGTTCTTCTCATATCAGGACCTGGGGAGTTCAGACGGCCCCCCGCGGAACTGGAAGGGCATAGGGATTGCAATGGTGGTGATCCTGGCTGTTATGTCCCTGGTCATCCTCTCTGTCATTATCCTCACACCCGGTAAGGAGAACTGTAAAAAAAAAAAAAAAGTAGAGAGGAGTTGAAACATGGAGAATTAGTGAAAAGGTTTAGGAAATACACTACTGTTGAAAAATTAGATGAGTGGATTAATAACACTGCCAAATCTGAAAGCTACTGAGCTCCTGTACAGATAGCAGCTTTTAGCTTAGCTTAGCACAAAGCCTTGAAACAGGGGGAAACTACTAGCCTAGCTCTGTCCAAAAGTAACAAAATCCTCCCACGTGCACCTCTAAAGCTCACTAATTAAAACTTTACATTCTTTTTGTTTTATCTGTACAATCTGTGCAGTGTAGAAATTACTATTCACCATTTTATTTTATGTTGTTTTTTAACCTCTTGTGAGTATTTCCTGGCTCCGAGTTGCCAGGCAACCACGAGAGATTGCAGGAAGTCGCTGCTCCCAGTCGTGGTTATTTGTTATTCTTACACTTTGTATTTTTGTACAGATTAAAGTTAACAGACCTATTTGTTTAAACCTATTTGTATGGATTAAACATAATGTGTTAATTAGTTAGCTTTGGAGGTGCTTGTAATTGCTTTTTTTCTGTTTGGGCAGAGCCAGGGTAGCTGTTTCCCTCTGCTTCCAGTCTTTATGCTAAGCTACGCTAACCAACTGCTGGTTATATCCTTATCCTTCACTTTTCCTTTAGAGGGAGGCTAAATGTTGTTAGAACAGTTTCAGACATTTTAACAGTGGCATTAAAAATGCAAAAATTGGTGCAGAAATATAGGCCAGGCTCAATTATGCTCAGGCTGTGCTTTCTTGCAGACAGGCCATATTTTTTGACGAACTAATTAACTTTGTCCCTTTGCCTCTGCAGATGAGTCTCACTTGTTACTCCGTTCCCAACTCACCATGGAGGACCTGGAGAGCGAAGAGTTCAAAGTTCACGACCCCTGTGTTGCATGGTTGAACGGTAAGTATCCCTGTAATGTTTAAAACCCCATTTCACCAGCAGCCATTTCTGCCTCTCTGGGTTTAAGTCGTCAGTTTAATAGCACAGGACCCTCTTACCTGAACTGTCTTAACCCTGCTAGAAAACGAAGTGGCTCTCCGCACCAGAGAGGGACACATCCTGTCGTTCAGCCTCAACAGCAACCTCACGGCGACTCTGCTGGACAACAGCTCCCTGGTGAGTTACAGCACAGATTTCAGTATTGATTGGCTCATATCCACGGACAGCTGGACAAATTGAATGGCCAATCGAGAGGGGAGGCTTCCAGATTTACTGTGGAGAAAGAAGCAGTAGAGTCCCGCTGTTCCACATCCCACAGCTGAGACAAAAAAAGACTTGGCGGAGTGACAGTATCGGCTCATTTTCCCCCCCAATCTGGCTGCTCTGTGAGCCCTCGACATTCGCCTTCAAAGAGAATTTTCCAAGCAAGGGCATCATTTTGAACACCGCCTCTGCGCGACACTGACAGACTTATATGGGTCATCGTTGAAGAGCTTAAAGCAGGGATGTGTTGTCAGGTTGAGAACGAGTCTCTCCTCGGTGTTGTGATATGGTTTGTTATCTCTGCTGCTGTTGGTAATTTCAGAAAAAGATATCTTCTTGTATGCACGCCAAGAAGCACATGGGGTTTCCTGGAATAAATGAATCGCTGAGACAATTTCAGCAAAATATGGTGTCAAACTTTGAAATTAAAATTCACAGCAGGAGCAAAACTTTTTTATGTTGCATATTTCAGAAGCATCACATCACATTTACAGAAAGATGATTAAAGAAATCTTCTGTAGAAATATTAAAATCAAAGACTAAGAACAAATCAGGGCATGCAAGCTTTAATAAAATGTCTTTGAGAACAAGAACATTTTGAGATTTAAACCACTCAACAGATTTTAACTCTTTTCCATTCCATGATTTTACCAAAGTGAAATCTTGGTTTCTTACAGACACACAGAAAGGTTCCACTTTATATTCTTATAACAGGGGAACAAACCAAAACCAAATAACCCAGGATTCATACTTGAGAGACTCCACATATCATATCACAGTTTGTCACCAATGGAGACAAAGTCTTAATTTAGAAAAATATTCAAGTGCTATACATGACAATGTGTTGTCTAATTGTTTTTTCCTCACAGGACCTGACCACTACTAAATTCCAAGTGTCTGGAGACAAGAGGTTTGTCCTCTTGGCGTATAACATTCGACCGGTAAGTTCTGTCTGAATGCCAAGTTGTCTCAGATTGATTTGAGAAAAGCGCCGTCAAGCTTTTTACCCTCAGAAGATGTCCGGGGCCATAAATTATCCACGAGCATCAAAGACAAGCTGTTACAGCTCACACACATCCACCTGTCTGGCCGGCCGCTAGTGGCGATGAAACAACGGCGACATGCATCTTAATTAGAGCCCAAAGAAACAACAGAGAAGGAGCAAGAACATGAAGGAGGAGGTCGGGGAGAAAGTGTGTATGTGTGTGTCGATTCTGCAACTGCAGCAGTCTTTAGCTCCATAACACAGCCTGCCAAACGACTGGGGTAACATATGGGGAGCTGAATATTTAAACTGGCTGGTGGTGGAAGGTGCAGGGGGTTGAAGAAAGCTTAGAGTGAGTGATCAGTGTGAAGTGGATAGCAAGAGGGGGGGAAGGGAAGATCAAGGAGATGGGGAGGTAAAGTTGAAGCTGCAGTAATGAAATCGCCCTGCCAGTTCAGTGGAGAATTTTAATGAGAAGCTGACGAGAATCACAATCGCAGGTGGTTTCAGATAAGCGTTGCAGTCGACACAAAACACAGATCTTTTGCTCCCTTTACTTTTAACACCACATAGCTCAGTGCCTGCACCCTCCACACACACATACATGCCAGCCGTCTCGCTCTGTAAATACCCGTACCATTAATAAATAGTTGAGTCGTTTCTCAAAGGGCAGGCAAGTTGTGTAATGTGCAAGTAATCTGCAAGGGAAGAAAACAGAAGTAGGAGGAAACGAAAGCCCTCAGCACATTTGTGCCACATTTTTATTAAAAATCTGAAAGCAGATTCTCTTCCACTCTCAGCTCTCCTTTCTATCTCTGTGGGTTTCCTTTGGAGATTAGCTTTTGCTCTAATCACTGCGTATCATGTTTGCTGTGTGTGTGTGTGTGTGTGTGTGTGTGGAGGGAGGTGGGGTTGTGAATGAGCCTGTTGCTGTGTTACAGCATTCGTCGCAAAACACTGCAACTGAATTATTGAGCGGTTAACATACGTTCAGTCAGTTTTCAGATATCTCTGCAGAGAAAGGGCTCAGATCTTTGCCCACATTGTCATGTCATTAGCATACTTCCTTTGATGTCAGCAAGAATTGTCGAGTCTCATCTGTACGCTCAGTGTGCATTCACACTAGAAGGAATCAGAGACAGTGAACACGCCACCTGGAATGATTTGTAAATTTAGAAATGAATATTTCTGTGTGAGCATGGTTGGCATTTCATGCGCATGGAGTCCATTCCTTCATCCTCCCCTTCCTTCTTTCCAGCTCCCCCCTTCTCTCTCCCGCTTCATCTTCCTCACCCTCACTCACTCTTTTTTTCTGTCTATCTCTGGGGGGATTTGTGCTGACTGAAGCAGTTTGCGCCAGGCACCAGCTTTGCTGTTTGGAAGAGGAGCGGTGCGCTGCTGAGAGTGGCAGAGGACGAGAGAGAGAGAAACAGAGAGAGCAGCGGGAAAAGCCACTCGCGATGGAGGGATGGTAGAAAAATGGGTTATGCACCAATTGCCCTTAGATACACTGCCCAGTTGAAATCAATCAGAATGGTTATCAAGGAATGACACAGATGCTAAAAGGAGAGAGCTGCAGTGGGAAGAAATGGATGAGCAGGCTGTGGGTAGAGTTAAAAGGCTTCACCAGATTTTGTATTAGCTCTGGAGGCTTTAGAGAGGGTTTTGTGCCTGGTGGGTGAAAATAAATGGATTTTGATAAGAGGGTATACATGGAACTGAGTTGGGGATTTGGCCACATTGGAACAAGAGAAAGCAGATTTCCTACAGGAAAATGTCTTTCCTTAAAGCCTTTTTGAATTAAATTGTTTTTTGTGTAAGAAAGAGAAAAGGAGCAAGGGGAGACAAACGTATTTTAAAGGAGTGATGGCAAGGTAGTTTAGAGGAGATTCAGGCTTTTTGGGATTGATGATCAGGAGCAGACCAGCCAAGACAGTGCAGTTTTAAGGGACTAATAAAATGCCAACGGAGTCGTGTCTCTGCACTCTGCAGCAAACACTGATGGGTGCTGGTATCAAAGGCAGCGCGCTGTGGGGCTGGAAAGAAATGCTTGTGAGGCAGGAACACTGTTGAGAAGGAGAGATGCTCATATCTCTGTGTTGTGGATCTTGCAGTGTGCAATAGATCCCAATATCTATCTTCATGCAAGGGGTGTTGTAATCTCTATATGTTTCCTTTGTCGCTCTATCCCACGCCATCATCAGAGTGTTTGATCTGTTTGTTGTGCCCCCACCCCCCGTTTTGGCGACATGGATTGGGTGGTAAAGGGGGGGGGTGAGTAGCAGAGCGCTGAGGAGGATTTATGATATGTTACTGGCAGCCGCATTAGAATTCACTCTGCCTCTCGGAGACAGATGCTCTCACTCTCTCTGTCTGTTTATCACAGCGACACACAATAACGCACAGCCTCTGCCACCGGCTCCATGATGTTAAATCATGAGCACAATCTTTGGCTTCCTCGACAAATCATAAACAGCTGATTGAGCATAATGCCCATGGCAATACTGCCCCCTTTGGTGTTGAAGAGCGGTACTCTAAATACCGGTCCTTGTTGTGTGTCAAGGAGCCGTCAGCTCTGGCTGTCAGCTAATGCCCTCTCTGCATCCTTTCCTGTCTTTGTTTCTTTCTCTCTATCTCTCTCCCTCACCTTTTCCTGTAGCGCTTGGCCAGCTGATTCCTTCCTCTTCCTGTTCTTGTAGTTATTTTCTGTTGTTCCACAGCTCTTTTCCTGCACACCCTGTTGCCCCTCATGCTCAGACTTTACACCGCAATCAGATTTCAATTTCATTTAGATAGCCTTAGATTTTACTTCCCCTACTTTATCCCTGCAGATTTACACTTGCGTCACTCCGTCCATGCATTTACTAACAACAGACAAACAACACAGTGGAGAAATCCAATTTCATTGCTAAGTGCGCTGTAAAGAGGATGTGACATTTAATTTCTTTAGGGACAGGTTTTCCAGGAGGCTTGAGCTTTCAGAGGTCAGCGGGCAAATAGCCTTCTTCCAACCCTTTGCCTGAAAAAAAAAAGAATGGTGCAAATCAATGTATTACCTAGAATCCATCAGGTAATGCTGTGATCAATCGTTAACACACACATACACACACACATGCACACGTTCATCGATTCTGGTCCGTTAGTCTTCTTCAGCATGTTAAATTAATTAATCATTGAGCTGCTGATGCTTGTGTCAGGGTTGCCAGCAACAATAGATCTCAGTGGGAAGGATATTAGCTGTAATGATGCCATTTAATAAGAATGTCTGTCTTAGTTTGTGTGCCTTCCTTTCACATTTCACGTCTCTATTTTATCTCTTACGTGCTCTCTTTTCACTCTGTCTCAAGGGTCCCCATGAGCCAAATTTCTGTTATTCAGATGTGATCACAATAATGATGTAATATGGATGAAATATCTGCAAGTGGTTTAATATGTCTAATGATCTGAGAGTATCACACTAAGCTGCGATTGGCTCAGAAACAATCAAGTGATATTAAAATACAGTCTTTTGAAAATGACCACACATACAGATGGTTTCAGCATGAGGCACTTTGCTACTACTGTTTTATAGGTGATAAAATTATTTCGAGTTCACTGAACGTATCACTTTCTAATTCTGTAATATAATGTTGTGCTGCTGCCCCTTTCTAAAAGCAATAAGCCACTTGGCGCTGTGCTTTGCAGTGATTTCAGAAGAAATTAGAAAATGCAAGCACAACTTCCTGTTGCTTATTGCTTAATTGTAAGGTCGGCCTTGGCAGTGTCTTTCACAACCTTTGTTTCATTTGCATTGAACTTCCTTTATACGTGTGTATGAGCATGTTTGAGCACTACAATATGTGTGTGTTGTCATTTAAGTGCAGCACACCTGTGTGCATGATATCCTCTACCTCTTTCAGGTGTTCTCTCAGTCCTTCACAGCCTCCTATGCTATCTACGATGTGGCTAATGGGTAGGTGGAATCATGAATGCTAATGCATGGGCTGCACCGGGCATGAGCGTTACCAATGCAAGCAGACCTGCGGATTGACAAACTTTCCCCCCCAGCGTGTGTCTCATTGAATCAGAACCTCATGTTTCTGTCAGACATGCATTCATTCGTCAGTGTTCTTTCCAGGTTCCATATCCCGACATAAGGTTTGTGCTGTACTTCAGATTTCACTGCCTGAGATTCATATTCAGCATTATACCGGTGGGAAACCTCCGAGGTAGCTGTGGATGATTCCTGGGACTTCTGAGGAATGGTTCTGGAGAGGATTTCAGGAGGACCTGCAGTGTTGATCATTGCTTGAGTTTGCCTTGGAGGAAAATGTTTGCCTGTCTTGAGGGAATAAATAAGCGCAGCTAGAAATATGGAAAAAAGAAGTGTTGCACTCCTGCATGAACCAACACCGTTCTCTGTTTTGTTTTCCCTCTCTGCATCTTGCTCTTTTTGTCCTCACAGCACAAGCTCAAGGCCAGGGCATGGACGGACCTCAGAGGGCTTTAAACAGGACACACGTCCCTAACGGAGGGCTTATGTCTGAGTTTTTGTGTGTGTTCCAGGGATCTGCAGGAGCTTAACCCTCCGGAAAGGGAGAAGGCAGCACTAGAATATGCTTCCTGGGGGCCTCAGGGGAACCAGCTGGTGAGCCGGGCACTTCTTCATTTACCTGTTGTTTCTGTCTTTTCCATCGACTATACCTGTCTGAAGGTTTTCTTAACCTTTACAATCTATAATAATGCAGTCTGGGTATGAATGGAGTCCTCATTTGACACCCTTTTTATAATGTTAACATCAGTGTTATCATCTCTTTGTCATTATGAGATGAACTTAGCGATGAGGTTACTGCGGTGCCTGTGTTGCTATAATGGGGTTGTTTTACACTCATGATATGATTAATCTACCTCCCCGTAATGTAATTGGCTTTTGCTTCTATGTCGGTGCTCATCTGCAGCATATTAACTGGCAAGCAAAGATGTATTGGCTCTCACTTGCATGTGTGCTGGCCAATGATTCATTCGCTCTTGGACGGCGGCCGACGCTCGATTCAGACAGCCAGCGACGAAGCCTGCAACCGTACTGTCTTTGATAATGGATTGGCGCTGTCTGTCTGTGCCACTCACGCCAGGCCTATGTGTTTGATGGAGATATCTACTACAAGCCGAGTGTGACCAGCAAGGCCCTGCGTCTCACAACCGCCGACCAGGAGCAGAATGTGGTGAACGGGCTCTCCGACTGGACTTATGAAGGTGGGACGCGTTCCAGCTTCACCAGAAGGTTGAGAGTGATAAACACGAACAGGAGGTGTGTGCTTTGACAGTAACAACCTGTATCTTTTAAAACAGAGGAAGTACTCCTGACATATGTTGCTCACTGGTGGTCTATGGACGGGGCCCGGCTGGCGTATCTCACCATCAACAACTCTGCCACTCCTGTGATGGAAATACCTCACTTCTTAGGTGGCCTCTACCCCTCCAATGTGCTGTTCCCCTACCCCAAGGTAAAAAGGGATTGAAACAAGTCTAAAGGGGGTATCATTCACTTGACAGGTACTTGGTGATAACTTGACATTTTTAAATGTTATTTTTGGGCATTTTCACCTTTATTGCTCAGGTGGAGTGAAGAGGCTGACAGGAAACCTATATTTTGTTGCATATATTTGTCATGCAACAAAGATAACTGGAAGTGAATCGACAGAGTCATGACAGTTAATCCTGAATGAATATTAATATCTGTGCACTGAAGTCCATCTAATTGTTGGGACATTTTACTGGTGCTACATCATTATATATTAATAGAGTCAACCTCCAGGCATGGATGTTGATGAATTAAAACTTTGACCTGCTGGTGGAATTAGAGGTAAATTCATGGGGGTGCAGAGATTTAATAGGATTCATCCTCTGGGCACCACCTGCACTGAATTTCATGACAGTGCCTTGAAGTTCAGACATTACAGTCTGAACTAAAGTTGTAAGTTTTGGGTTCAATTTGCCAAAACTTATCATGTTTTTATGAGTTCATTTGATCTTTTTTTTTTGTACTCACAGGCTGGCTCAAGCATCCCATCAGTGAGTCTGTTTGTGGTGAATCTGTACGGTCCAGCTCACACTCTGGAGATGATTCCCCCTGATTCCCTCAGGGCCAGGTAGTACATCCCTGTAAACGTAAAAACAGAAGAAGCCTTAAAAACTCGAGACACCATCTGTCAAAAATGATTGCACATATCTGAATTCTTCTCCCCTTCAATGCTTCTTTTTTTTTTTGCTCCCTCATCATCATTTTCTGCATTGCCTCTTCAGAGACAACTACATCTCCATGGTGACTTGGATCAGCAGCACGCGCCTCGCTGTTCGCTGGCTGAATCGTGCCCAGAACCAATCGGTGCTTTGCGTGTGCGAGGCCACCACAGGGGCATGCTCAGAGGTGAGCGGCCATCAGTCGTTCCACATTAACGATTCAAGCGGCCACCTCTGCAATATACAGCTTTAATAGAATTTTTGCTTCTTTTCCACTGTGTTGGGAGTTAGAATTGATTTCCTTAAGCTCTCAAATGTCTACTGGCTGGATTAATATTTAAGGTCATTTGCTGCATGAGAAGAGTTTTCACTGATGTGCTGCAGCATTTTATTGCTTGTTCACTTTCTGTAAATCCTCATAGATTTCAGTTACCCAACGCCAACGTTTTATTATTGCTGCATTTAATAATTCATATGCATAATAAGCTTTATTTGTACAATGCTACTCAAATCAGTTTTAAATGTATTGTTTTAGATGTAAGCACATTGTACATGCTGTGACTGATGCATTTCTTTATGTTGTGTGAATCCGAATCTACAGAAACACAAAATGGCTATGGACATAATGCAGAACCAACGACAGGTATGTTGTTCATGTTTCATAAATTCTGAATATATCTCTTTATACCTTTTATCTGACTCTATACTTTTCTTTAACAGGACGTGCCATTGTTTGCAGCAGACGGCTCTGTGTTTTATACAATTCTGCCAGCGAAACAGGGCGCTCGCGGGGAGTTTCACCACATCGCTGGTCTTTCAGCCCAGGTCAGTTTGAAATTTTATTCCCTCGTGTCACCCTCGAGTGATTTCTGACAAGATTGGTCATTACCTTTTCAGCTGGGGTCACATTAAACAGCGTGACTACAGATCTGAAGTCTGGTTCACTGACAGTGTCCTCCTCCTCTCTTATTATTGAAGCAATTTATTTGCATTTGTTTTCTCCCTAAATACTTAAACACCACTTTAGTCTAAGGAGCCATATCGCCCATTAATGCTTTAATGGAGGTTTGCCCTTTACATTACTGAAGGAATTCATTACTGTTCATTTCAGTTTAACAAATTATTCCTCCTCAGCAGGGCAATTTAAACTTGTCTCATGATGTTTTTTTTAGATATATTCTGCACAGAGGGGAGTGATATTATGCTTCTTTTTTCTCAATACTCATTAATGAATTAAGCGACTTTGGCATTATAGCACTTTGTAGCTGCTCTCCCATGTCTCTAACTTCAGCATAAATGTCTGAAGAAATCCTTTAAAAATATTTTGCCTGAACTCTGTCTGTAGCCATCGTTTGGTTTGAGCCTTGTTCATTTCTTCTCCCTGCCTCTGACACACACTTTCTGTATCGCTGCATCTATTTTTACTCCATATATCTGCCTGCTTCTGCTCCCCTCTTCATCTCCGATTCTCTGTGTAATGCAGCCTGCCATCCCCTCCGTCCCTCCTCGCTTCTTGACATCAGGGAGCTGGGACGTCTCCTTCCTCTGCGCCCTGGACGAGGAGGCTGGAAAAATGTATGTGAGAGCCGCAGTGTGTGTGGGGCCGGGTTGAATCACCCGTCAGCGCCTTTAACAGCTCGCAGCTCCCTCCTGTGAATGTAGAAGTGACAGGGCCGAGGTAGAAGGAGAATATTTGCCTTCATTAAACTGATCATTTCTTGCCGTAAGCCGAGAGCAAACTCTAGATGTGTCAGCGACTGGAGAGCAAATTCATTGGCCGGGTCAGACTCTGGGTGGATGGCACACAAAAGATAGCCCCTTTAAATTTTAACATGTAGCATTGATCTTGGTTAATAGGCCAAAGAAAATGGCTTTGACCCAGACTATGCTTGTGGCAATGTGTTGTCGCTGAAGACGACAAAGGATTACTTGCACTTGACCTGAGCAGAGCTGAGGGCAGAAAGCCCTCATGAACAGATTGACTGAGGTGTGTGAATTAAAGAAAGTCAATTGTAGATCTAGTTGGTAGTTTGCTGTCCCAAAGCCCATGAGGTCGTGCTGCTCTTTGCCTCCAAACAAATCATCCTGCTCTGCTTACATTTAGTACAATGGATGGTCGGCATTTAATACTTTTGATACTTGATGCGCAAATGTTTTCATTCACCCTCACTTATTGGTCTTTATGAATTAAATACAAGAAAGAAGTTTTATTAGATTGCTGAAGAATGTAAATGTTTGTTCTCATCATGAATAATTTATGTCCTGAATAATTATGATGAAGTGAAGATACCCGAAGGTGATCTTCAGTCATTGGGTTTGGTTGAGTAACTTGCTGTGTCTGTGGTGAATGTTTCTTCTCATCAGCTATTTCCTGAGCACAGAGGAATCCAGACAGAGCAGACACCTTTACAGGTATGTTTCCCTGTGAAAAACAGCCTGACATTGACCTAATACAGATTCTCTATAACGCTTTGAACAGATACTACACTGACATTAACTCTTGCTTACTATATCCGGTGGACTAAAACAGACTCTTAATTTATTTTTGAGACCTCCCTTTTCAGCCCATCAAGATTTCGTCCAAAGACTTTTACAGTGTCTGTGTTATAGTTTTGTTAGGATGTCTTTATATGTACACAAGTTAAAGAGTCTGCAGCCAAATGCTCAGCAGGTATAATACTTACTATGTTCAGCATCTTACTTTAGTGTGTTTGCTTGCTAACAAGATTTACAATGTGAATTTATTTGGCATTATACAACAACGTTATAATGAAATGAAAAGTTTTGCCACTTTGTGCTACATACACAGAACATACAGTATATACAATATTTAATATTACGCAAATAAAAACAATGTGTATACATATAATGTACAAAAAAGCAGTAATGAAAGCTATGAAACATGATGTAGTATTCATCCTCTGGGTAACATGAATGGTATTCTAAAATAGATAGATGTTAACATTTGCTAATTTGCAGAAAACATAATGACGTGTGAGTTTGATGCATAAACCTAAGTACAGTTTAGATTAAAAATTTGAACAGATGAAAGCACCCGATAAAATGTCAGAAAATCCCAAAACGTACTACGATTCATCCTGAGGGAAACATGAAAGAATGCACATTTCATTCAGAATCACACATGTGAACCTTGAGGTGACATTACAGGTGGGTCAGGGAATCATCAAAGTCATTTAGTTTCATCATGTGGGAACTGTGAATGTCTGTATAGGATTTTATAGGATAGATGGCAATCAGTTTGGACCCAAACAGTGGACCATCAAATCAACATTATCACCCGTAAAAATGCATTCAGTAGAGTAACTCATGCATTGATGTGTGAATCTTTTTTATTGTGTGCTGTAGAAGCACCAGACCAACAGCTCACTCATTTATAATTGAAAAAAAAAACTCTCTCAATGGATGAGGATCCTCACTGCCTGAGTCACTTAGACTTGCGGTCCCAATCCGTGAACACACTTGTCTGGTCTCACATCAACCTCCGAGGTTTCATATCTTTTTATTAGCTTACATAGCTTCAGGCCGCGGGTGATAGCGCAGTATTATGGTGCAGGGACCATGGCTTGTTTAAATGTGTTCTGTGATTAATCCTGTATGAAATTTGTAAGCGGCAGAGTGCACAGGGACATTTAGAGACTCAACACCGCCTAACAGAGCAATCTTGTGCAACGGCTTTTATGTCAAGCCTTATTGAACCCCATTTGTTTCTGAAAAGTCAACTGCCTGAATAGTTTGTCTCAAGACACCGACAGTTTTCCTTAATATCTTAGCAATCAATTGACCCTGTCCTGGAGCAAATCAAACCACTCCGGCCTGTCCTCTTGTTCTTAAGTGTGGTCAATAACCCCTCTCTCTTATTTTCCAAGCGTGGATCTGGATGGAGTGTTTCAGCGCCGGTGCATCTCCTGTAACCTCATAGACGGATGTCGCTTCTTTAAAGCTGAATTTAGCCCCAATCAAACCCACTTCACCCTCTATTGTTTAGGTAAGACACATACATACGCACTCACAGGGAATATGAGGGCTTCACGCTGCTCAGACAGTTTAATAATGTTGTCTTTTGTAACATCCCCCAGGACCGGGAATCCCTAAAGTGACAGTTCACAGTACAAAGGATCCCTCCAGTGAGTGTTACATCTGCTTATCTGACTAATGATATAAGCACACACACACACACACATACACACACACACACAGACAGAGCCTGCAGAGGGCGGTACATTCAAGAACACTAGACAGTTGATTCATTCGTTTCACGCTTGTGAACACTGCCCTCTGTCTGTGGCTCTCAGTTACAGCTGTTTCCTCAGAGGCGATGAGGATTTTGATGTTCAGGACTAAAAATGTGACAGTCCGGTGTTCTTATCTCCTGCAGGATATGTCGTCTTGGAGGATAACAGCCGTCTGTCCAGAGCCCTGGAGGACAAGAGGCTCCCCGAGACCTTGTTCAGGACTCTCCCAGCAGACAACCACGGTACAACAACAAAACCGGTGGCTACACATTTTTTATGCTGTGACATTTTGGATATTAGCCACACAAATACAGTCACAGATCACCTTCAGGGTTTTTCATAAGAAGTCTGACTTTATTAAGGACTGAAAATGGAGCACTGACTGCTGGTGTCTCTGCCTGGAAGGGACAAAATGTAGTTAAGTACCAAACAAAGCAGCCATTTCCTTTATTCATGATTAGGTAATTAATGTGTGCCCTCAAGGAGCAGCATCAAGTATTATTACAGAGTGTTGTTTTGCATGTTTGTACATGTTTCGTTCAGATGAATTCCTTTTAAAGATCATTTTCAGGAGGTTCAGATGTATTTTAGGCGTAGTGGTATGGACTTTTGTCCTTATACAACCACTGTTTGCTCTCCTTAGATCTACACCTGAAGCTATCCTTACCTCAGGGTTACGAGGCCAACCTGCACCCTCTCCTCATCATTGTGTAAGTGTCACTGGACAAACGTGTCAAGCGACATGTGAGAGCTATTTAACATCACCTGTTTCGCAGCCCATGACCCCGAGCCTTTTCTCCAAACAACTGCCACTGCTCAGGCTGATCCTGTCCATCTCGTCTCTCAGGGATGGCGTCCCTGGCAGTCAGTCGGTGACAGAGGAATTCGCCCTGAACTGGCCTCAGGTCCTCTCCAGCACGCACAGTGTGGCCTTGGCCTGGGTGGACGGCAGGAGTGGGGTCGGCCGCGGACAGAAGACCGCGGCCGTGGACCCGCGCAAGCTCGGCTCACTTAGAGTCAAAGATTATCTGGGAGTTGTCGAGTTAGTATGGTTATGCAACAACATAAAGCTATATAAGTGACATGTGCCTATACACTAACAGGACTTTATGACATTTCCACAGGTTGTTGATGCAACTGCCATACATTGATGATCGTCGGATGGCCCTTTATGGCAAGGTTATTGCATTTTTAAATGTAGAAACTCAGCACTCCTATTGACGCCATTAAAGCTATCGCGTGCTTTGTCTGACCACTTTTATGTTTCTCCCTACAGGCGTTTGGCGGATATTTAACTCTCAAGATGTTAGCTGCAACAGATAAGCTCTTTCAGTGCACAGCGGCTGTGGCACCGATAACTGACTTCAGGCTTTTTAGTGAGTTGGCATCAGATCATTAATTATTTAAACACAGAGGCCATGGAAACAGTGATGAAGAAAAGACACAGTTTGTGTATTTCAGTAAAAGCTATTCCACTTTTTTTGCAGGTGCTGCATTCTCAGAGAGGTATCTAGGCCTTCCAGCGAAAGAGGAGCACGCTTACTCGGTGAGGCTCTATTCAGATGGTTCAGACTAATTGTTTTAGAGAGACGGCTTTTGTTGGTGTTGCAGTTGAATTGCTTTGTATTATAATATTTTGTCCAGCCTTTTTATACCAGTGAGTGCAGACTAGATAGCAAAAGCACAATATACAGCCTCCAAAATGAACTTAAGGTTTAGTTTTAAGAATGTTTTATGAACATGGAATTTATTGCAGGGCTGTTTTAACTGTGCATTTGTACTTAAGAAAGCATTTATTCTGTGATGGTTTATCTCAGACTGCCTCTTTGCTGGAGGAGGTCAACAAGCTGAAAGATGAGAACTTCCTTATTCTACATGGAACAGCAGATGGTGAGATTTCGTCGGATGTTACGTTGACTTCATTCTTGTGTATATTTTGTCACTTCTTATTTTAACGTTTGTGTGGGGTTTTTTTTCCCAAAGCGAGGGTACACTTCCAGCACAGCGCCGAGCTCCTGAGCCGACTGGTGAAGGTGGACGCCAACTACTCGCTGCAGCTGTACCCAGACGAGGGCCACACCCTGAGAGAGCCGCGCAGCATCCAGCACTTCCAGCGCACAGTGGTGAACTACCTCCAGAACTGCTTGAAGCACAGCGTTCTCCTCGAGCCGGTGGAGGATGAAGAGGAAGAAGACGATTGAGCCCAGAGCCCCTTTCCTTCTTCTGGAAGGACTCTAGTAGGACTGTACGCCATCTTATGCATTACCTTGGGTCAGATTAACAGGCACAAGAGCACAGGAGTGGGGACCAAGCACATCAGATCACCTCCTACAACTTCTGGAAAAATTGATGTACTGTATACCTTGTTGCACACAATTATTTCTGCTGTTATACTGTATGTTTGAGGCGCTGTTTGTTTACAAAATTCACTTGAGATGATGCAGACTTGAAGGCTAATGATTCTGCCAAAAGTTTACAAAGATTTTAAAACATGCATGTCGTAATGGCTGCATGATGTGGATTAGTTTACATTGAATTTTCCGTGTTTTGCAGGTCTCATCCATCAGGGTTAAAAGTGCAAAATCTGCCAACAGCCGGGAACACACAAGAAGACATAAAAGATCTTTATTAATGTCATGAGAAGACTCACACATTTAATGACTGCATGAAATACCTGTTACACTGGGTTTCTGAATAAACTATCTCAGATCGCAGGATTCCTTTCAGATGAACATGATTCGCGTTATCAAACATTAGACAATTGGGGCAGCTCTGTTGCAAGAGATTTGAATCCTAAACTCTAAGATAACTCACAAACTGGCCCTTCTGGTCGGCCTGGTCAGACTCTCCAAAGTCATTAATGCAATTTAATTTTAGGTCTTTTTAAGTGTGTTCCTGGCTAAAATAAAGTTAAATGAAGCATATGGATCATTCTAAATGTGCCAAATACATTTTGTGGACTTTATCCACTAGTTTTAGTAGCATCACTTGCATCATGTGATTAAGATTGAGTATGCAACTGAGACGATTTGAACCACAAGCTCTGATTCAAGAATGATTGCAAGAACATCTATGTAGGTGTCTCTGTACTGTATTTGGAAGTACAGTATGTTTCTGTTTTGATACATCTTGGCATTTTAATCCTTTCTTGTGTATTGCAGAATTAAATTCTTTCTTTGGACTAACCGTTGGGCCATTATATCACAGTCCACCGGAGTAGTGGACAGTGGGTTTGACCATCAAACTATCAACCAAACCATACTGGTAAAGTGCATGCAGTTGGTTTGAAAATGAATGCCCTTGACTGTAGACAACTGGCTACTCCTTTTTTCCCCCCAATAGTCATTGACAATAAAGTTTAAACTTCTTGTTTTACAGCAAAAATCTACTTTGTTTTCTTCATTAATCATCATGGCTGCATACATACAAGTACATTTAAATCGGCTCCACTTTTATCAGCTGCAGCATCAACAATGATCAATGATTAATGATTATAGTTAGTGTGATGTAATACGCATACTCTGACATGGGCCATTCTGCATAATAAGTCATTTTGATTACAGGAGCATTTCTACACAATATCTGAGAACTCCTTCCATCTCTAACACACTTTGATCTCTGTAATTGGTATTGAAGCCAAATATTATCAACATTTACAACTTTAAATGGCTGCAAAGATCATGGCCACCGATATTAGGTTTTTCCAAAGCAGGGATCCATTTAAAGTATTTGCCAACAATGATTGATTGTGAGTAACATATGCTGATACTGAAAGCCAAAAATATCGCTCTGTGTATGTGCAGCCAGAAAAAAAACTGGACTGGAAAAACAGATTTGATAAAAATCAATACAGTCTTCTAACCAATTACAGGTATATTTTCATGTATGCATATGGAATTTGGCCAATATAAGTGTTTTCTTAACAATTCTCCAGGAAACCAAACATTGCACCAAAGTTAAAATACATTTAGAAGTTTTTGCTGAAAGAAAATAAGAAAATAATTAAATAATACCTTCTTTCCAACTCAAGTATTTTCAAAGGCACATTTACAAATACGGAATTTAGCCATTATAATAAGAAGACTGATTATGTGTTTACATATACAACGTGTTTTTCATTACCCAAAACACTAAACAATACATTCTTCCTAACTAAAATATTTTGAACTGTTTGCTAAAGTCAATGAATCGTGGTTTCTTACCTGTGTATTTAAACTTGGAATGGGGAATTTGGCCATTATAACAGATAAGATTAATATTGTGTTGCTGTGTTTTTCAGTGTATCGCCTTTCAAAAGACCAAGCAACACAATCTTCCTCAGTAAAACAAAAACTTTCCTCAGTATTTTCACCAACAAAAGCAGTCGGGCAACGTGTTGCTCGCTCTTGAACGCACCCTGCTCTTGAGCCGTCGTCACAGGCTGATGGGGAGGCCCTCCGTCCAATCAGCACACACCAGACTCAGCCTTTGACCAATCAAATCCACCTACGCAGCCTGCCGAGCCAGCCCACCGACCAATGAGCATCGCGGCAGGTTGCGGGCCTGGCTCCCTGTTCAACCTTCGTGTTTGTGGAGGGGCACCTTCAAGCAGCTCCGCGGCGACCGGCAGCGGCTTCCTAACCCGTCAAGAACGACCGCATAGCAACTCTTTCACACAGGCACAATGTCGTTTCTCACCGTCAGCAGGCTAGCACCCAAACTCCTCAACTCAAAGGTAAGAGGGCCGGCGAGGAAAAACACTTTTTGGGGAGCTTAACTCGATCCGTAGCCACGCTAGCAGCAGGCGAGCTAGTTAGCTTAGCATATGTAACCACATTGTGACACGATAGCAAAGCGTGTTAATATACATGCAGAAATAACGCATATACACGTGAGAGTTTATATCTGGCTTTATTTATTAAACATAGCGAGAATTATCTTGAAATATTAGAGATGCTGTGTGTGTAAAGTTGTGTCTTGTTAGCTTCCCTAAACGCTGGCCTGATATTGTTACAGCCCGTCTTATTTCACTCAGTAAACCGTGCTAACTTTGGCACGACTCATCCTGTCCTCTTTTTGTCTCTTTGCACAAAACATTAATCAATCCTGCCTCGTTACAGACACACGGGTTGCTTTTATAAAAGTTCCCCACCACCCCAATTGACCTTCACATTAAGAGTTCTTTAACCTTAGAAGATTGAATAAAATCAATCAGAAAAAATAAAGTTTAGTGTCCAAAATAAAAAATGACTTCAAAGATCAATTAAAACTCACACATCTTATTGCCTATTTTATATTTAATTTATCCTTTTACCTTTAAATGGTACATTGCATTGCATTACATTTAAAGTGCTAATACTTTTTGCGCAAACACATCAAGACAAATTCCTTGTTATGTAAGAAACCCGCCTGGAAATGTACCTGAGTCTGATTCCGATCAGATCTTAACCATTTCCCCTTTAAAATGTCACCTTGCATGGTGAATCTTGCTTTTGAAATGTGAATTAATAGTTAACTATCATGCAACCTGCAGATAAAACACACTGGCTGTAACCTACTGTCTTACTCCATTGACCTCTGTCTCTGCCAAGCTTACTTGCACTTAATAATGACCCTCATATCAGCCTCTGAAGATTAACCCCCTCCTCCCTTCCCTCGCTCAAGCAAGTAACCGGTGACTAAATGGTCTCCTGTCTTGAACTCTGTACAGACTGGAGGGGTCACAGTCTCGAAATTAGGAATATGTAGAGATGACCCCGGTCACTCTCCCGTCTGTTGTAATCTTTGCCCCCAACAGCTGTTTTTTATGTCATTCCTTGACCATAAAAGCTGTAACTGAGAATCATGTGACTGAGGAAAATGCACATTGCATAGTGTTTTGTTTTGTTTTTTCAGAAGAGAAAATTTGCTTTCATGCATCTCCAACTTTACTGTGGTCTAACATTTGAAAAAAGGCAAAACTTTATTGTAAAAGGTGCAGAAAGAAACATTGCTTGATGTATTTTCTATATGTCTATATTTTTTGCTTAAGGTTTGATTTTGAGAGTAAATGCAGATAGATTTATTGTGGTTTAAAACGTATCACTATGTTAAGGAAAGTATGCAGTTGCAAGTTTTAAGGAT
>JBAJHX010000041.1:19666679-19768237 GCA_037176925.1 Amniataba percoides
AGACAAAGTATTTTTATATCAACAAAGTTTCTTTCTCAGGCCAGGCTGTATGTTTTTTTTCATACCTCAAGGAACACTTAATCACTGATAAACCAATGTATTTATTTTTTTCACAGCCTTTTCTGCGAAGTGTAGTGGCTTTAACCTTTCTCCCAAACAGGAAGCTGGGAGTGACTGAGTGAAACTGGCACTCTATATATAAGACCCTGAGCTCTTACGTAATCTCTCTCAGTTGTGTGCGGTGACGCGGGATCCTACCTTTTTGTTTTCCATTGAGCCTTGTCGGCCCTTTATCTACCACCCCTCACCACTTGTGGTTACGGGTGGGGGTGGGTTTCCCCATTGGGAACAGAGCCAGCTGTCTTACACTCCTCCCCCTCCCATTGATAATTTTAATAAACTAACAGAAGATTCCTGTTTCAGCAGTGAGCAGCAACAGGCTCGACTTCCCTCTACTGTCACTGAGCTTCCAACAAGATTACTTTCATAACCAGGGCCAGTAGTTTTTTAATCTCCCCTTCATCCCCCAGTATTGTCCCAGCTCCAGCAACAGTTCATCGAACACAAGCACCATTAATTACAGAGAAATGTTTAGTTTCTCACTTTAATGTGTGATATTTCTGTTTATTTTCCAAATGCCTGCCTAGCTAAATATTGAAAATCATATTTCCAGACATATCTCAGTCATGCATAAATCATTTTATTAAAAAATCATTTTATTTCCCCTCATCACCTCTCTTTGTGAGTCACCTTGTAGTATGTTGATCCAAGCTGTGCCTCCAGTTACAATACAAAAGAAAGAAAATCAGTTTAATCAGCATGCTTGAAATTCATCAGAAGTTGTGACTAGTCTGGTTGACTCACTCCAGATTGCAACATGGTGTGTCTGTAATGATAAGTCTGTACTTTTACAAAGAGTTCAGTGTAAATGATAAAACAAAAAGGCTTATGACTGTATTTATAGCCATGTCATACAGTGGTAAATGTTTCTACATTAGGAAAAACAGTCCAGGGTTGTTTTGAGGAGGAAATGGAAAAAACAGAATATAGTAGGGGAAAAAAATCCAAATTTAATAAATGCTGTTTGTGATTTTTTTTTTAAACCAGGAAACCACATGAGCACATTTACACAGACTGGTGATTGTGCCATGTGTTTTTTGTGTGTGTGTGTGGGGCAATATTTGTAGGACTCTGTAAATCTTCACATCATTGGCAATCATTTGCAAGCCTTTTAGTTTGTAAGTCGGTTTCTTTGACAGAGTAATCCTCCACGCGTCAGGTGAGGAATGTCCAGGAATAGTCCTCACCCCTAGTTACTGATTGCAGCTGCTTGTAGTGATCTGCAGTCTCCATTTGGATAAACTGGAGTCGAAGGCAAACACCAGCAATTTGAGTCGGTATAAGAGAGATGAAAATGGAGACAAGATGAACCCAGTGGGACTGAGGCGGTGTAAAGAAATGAAGTGCTTGTCAATACAAGGGAGGAATGATTAATAATTGAGCTCCTTGATTAAATGCACCTAGTACTGCAGAGTAAATGGCCACAGCTCAATGTATAATGATCAGAAATAACCTTGAAATGTTTTGGGCTGTCGTGGATGTCGTTAACTGGAGGATTATCAACTGAAAGATCTGCACTTCTTCTCGTATGATGTGCCCTGTAAATGTGTTTTCATCATTTCTCTCACAAGCTAATAGGAGTTCGGTTATTGTGCAAAACATTTTGAGCTGCTGCAAGGTTTTCTCAGTTCATATGTAAGGAGTTTTTGCAGCCTGAAAATGCTGCTCTGGTCTCTGAGTCTTTTATCTTGTAGTTGTGCCACTAATACTCAAAAATCGCATTATTTCTCTCTCTATTCTACAGAATGCCACCTACTTCCTTGTGGCTGCCAGAAATGCCAGCGTATCAACAACAGTAAGTACGCTTTGTTTGCGCTAAGGTTGTGCTCGCTTCAGATTTTCAGACATTATTCTATTATTCTCTTGTTAAAGTAATAATATGTGTGCAGCATTTCGAAGAGTCGCTGTTTTTTTAAGTATTAATAGAACAAGCTGACTGTGGTGGAGCTCTCGATCGATTTGTTTCCTAAAAGGCAAACATAAAGACTGTTTAATTAACCCCAGTTCACATTAGAGGAATGTTTTATTTTGAGACCTGATGTTTGATCAATCGCATGACCGATTTTAAAATGTTGTTTGTTTGTTTTTTTTACAGAATCTGAAGGACATTCTGGCAGATCTTATCCCCAAAGAACAGACCAGGATCAAGAACTTTAAACAACAGTATGGCAAAACCAACATAGGACAAGTTACTGTTGACATGGTGAGTCAAAATAAGCAGGATTACTTACATGTGTCAAGTTATCGAAATAAAATGAGAGCCACCTGATTCACTACTTTAATTTAGGAAGCAGCGCGTTGGCCATCGATGTAGATTAGACGTGACATGTTGGCTTCAGCTAATCCGTCTAGACCTGCTCGGTCTTATTTACCGTGTCAGGTATCACTGGTCGGTCATCTCCCCCACAGAGGTCACAGAATGAAGCTGCATTTCTTCTTGCCAACAAACACGTTTCAGCTGAGTCACTCAAACCCCTACTGTACACGGCCGACTCGCGTTGCACCCACACACTCAGACACACACACACACACACACACACCAGTGCAACAACAAAGTCATCCCCTTCTGTTGATCGCTTACTGCACCTCTGACTTCTGGCTTGTTGCCATGTGGATTTTCTGGGTCCTGACTTGGGTTGTTTCCATTTCAACAACAAGTAAAAATTTATCTGTGGCCCATCCATGTTATGTAAAACTATTTAAAAGAACTCAAGCACTTCTTCTTATTTCAGTGTGTGATATTACACACTTAAGGTTAAAGCTTAGGATTTAGAAGAGTCGACTTGGTGTTTTTAACTATCAGGTCCTTTTCTCTTACTCTCTGCTGAGCATCCCCTCCCCCTTCAGCTGTCAACTCTCCTTTCTTCACTGCTGCTCTCCTGTTTACTTATCTTCTTTGTAAACTGATGTTGACAAAGGAGGGATGGGTTTTCTCCTGCCTTGTTTCGTGCTTGTTCATCCACTGTTGTTTCCAGGTTTATCTGTTTCGTGTATAACGGTCAGGACACAGTGACAGTTTTAGCAAACATATGACTAAAAGTTATTTTTAAACAAGTTCCCCCCGCTGCTTTAAATAATCCCTTTTATTTATACAGCTCAGAGTCGCAAATCACGAATTTCTCTCAATCTGTACAGGGTCTTCTCAGAGTCCTTGAGTCAGATAAGGACAAAAACTTTTAGCATGGACCCCCAGTTATATCTTCGTCTTTGTAAAAGCCATCAATAATCAAAATTTGACAGGTGTTGAGCTTTAGACAGAGCTGCTTTTAAAGGTCCGATGTTTTAGCTGTAACACACCACTCTGTGTACATGAATGTTGTGTTTAGCCAGGCAGTTTTCAACATGTAGTGTCTCAACATGCTTGTGTTTTCATCCACAGGTCTATGGAGGTATGAGGGGTATGAAGGGTCTGGTTTATGAGACCTCCGTGTTGGATCCCGAGGAGGTCAGTACGCACCAGAAGTAGCACAAACCATGATTCTTACAGCGATTTTACTAATTGAACACCCTTGGCCTTTTATTGAGATTAGCTTCGTAGACACTTAGCTTGATTGCTCCCTTAGTGCAGCTGGGAGCTTTGGCATTGTTGTCATTTATCTTGTTAACAGGCCGCAACTTGGAATAAGATATTGAGTTATCCACTTTTGCTGATAGAGCTCATGTTGGCAGCTTTCCAACAGTCATCTGATGGTGTATTTCAGGATAAAGTGAGTATATTGACTTGCATGTCTGTTCCCACCTCTCCATTGACGCACAGGGCATCCGTTTCCGGGGTTACAGCATTCCAGAGTGTCAGAAGTTGCTGCCCAAAGCTCCTGGAGGCGAGGAGCCGCTGCCTGAGGGCCTCTTCTGGCTGCTGGTCACGGGACAGGTGCCCACCGAGGAGCAGGTGAGTGGGAGAAGAGGAGGAGGAGGAGCTACAGAGATCGTCGGACAGTCGAGTTATAATGAGGGCGGATCGTGCAGCTGTTCTCTGCATCCATCTGTCGACGCTGCTACCACACACAGTTTGTCGGATTCGTTCAGAATGTCCTCACACGGTTTCAGCTAAATATTCCTGCAGAATAATAAATATAGATGAAGGTGACATACAGTGTCTGCTGAGAGGAAACTATATTTTGTGATGGATAATTCAGATGTTGTTGCCTTGTTAGAAATGTGGGACAGTGAATCAAAAAATGTTTTGCAGTTGTAATACTGAATAAGACTTTGTCAATTATGTATGACTCCAGAACCCCATCTGATATGAACGAGAGGTGGTTATGCAACTGTGAAACAATACGCAGTCTGTATCTTAAATAGACATTTTATTGCTGCCAGCTATCTCGTTGAAGGGTGATATAAGGACAACCTGACTGATAAGCCTTTTCATTTTAGCTGACAGCAAGTTTTCAGAGACAAAAGCTTTCACCGCTTCACCCTTTGTGCTTTGATATTGTGAATTTTAATGCATCTGCTATTGATTCAAAGAAGTAAGCCAAGAAGGAGAAGATAAATCTTTTGTTTTCTTCCATGACAAAAAGCTTTCTCACTGCTTGTAAAATGAACAGCTTGAGCCTTGTTCAGACCCCCCAGCAGTATTTCAGGTCACCTATTTATATCGTGTGCTCCTGTTCCTCCAGGTGAACTGGGTGTCCAAAGAGTGGGCGAAGAGAGCAGCTCTTCCCTCTCACGTTGTCACCATGCTGGATAACTTCCCCACAAACCTTCACCCCATGTCTCAGTTCAGTGCTGCCATCACAGCTCTGAACAGTGAGAGCAGCTTTGCACGGGCCTACTCTGAGGGTGTCCACAAGTCCAAGTACTGGGAGGTGAGTTAACAGCGACACACACATATCAAGAAAACAGTGAAATACCTGCACTATATGATGGATTGCCATTGAAATCAGACAATAGTTAATCCATTTAATAGCAGTCCAGCATTGTTTTGTTGTGTTTTGATCTGGTTTCATGTACTCTCTCTAAATCTTTTGACATTTCTTCTCCTAGTTTGTCTATGAGGACTCCATGGACTTGATTGCTAAGCTGCCCTGCATTGCAGCCAAGATCTACCGCAACCTGTACCGCGAAGGCAGCAGCATCGGAGCCATCGACTCCAACCTGGACTGGTCCCACAACTTCACCAACATGCTGGGCTACAGTGACGCCCAGTTCACTGAGCTAATGAGGCTCTACCTCACCATCCACAGGTACAACTTGAAACTTAGCCGAGGGATTATAAACCACATTTGATTTAATAAAAAGAAATAAACTAAAAAAAATTAAATGTTAAGCTTGAAGGAGAAAGTGAAAGAGTTTGAAGAACTGGACTCTGATCCAAACAGCTCAAGGACAAAGATAATATTAATTTTATTCATGGACATTAACCCTTCTAGTTTCTTGAGCACACCTTTTTAATCAAGTTATGTCAGCTGTTCTAGTACGGCGGTTTGTTAAGCCAAGTTAGTCAAAGGTTAGTCCTCACTCATGCAGCTGTTTGTGTTGAGTTATTGATGTTTTTCGACACCGACAACAGTCCTAATGTCTTGAATGAGCTGCTACCCACATGAGTTCAAAGAGGCGCAGTTAATAAATACTGGATGATGATATTTTACACAGCCTGTAGTTTGTTTAGGCACCAAACCTGCACACCAAGTAGATCATGTGCAACTGATAAGTACGTTTTACTAACAAACACTAAATACCAATCAGTGTTAAAATATAGTGAAAGCCCAAATAAGACTTATTTTCTTTCAGGCTGTTCTTGAAATCTCACAGTTGCTAAGTTAACATTTTTTATTTGTAATGTTTCAGTGACCATGAAGGAGGCAATGTCAGCGCCCACACCAGCCACTTGGTGGGCAGTGCGCTGTCTGACCCCTACCTGTCCTTCAGCGCCGCCATGAACGGTCTGGCTGGTCCTCTGCACGGTCTGGCTAACCAGGTTTGTCCAAGGCAAATCCTTATTTTCACACAGAGGGAAAATGGTGCAGTTTGTTGGCTTCAAAGGTCGATGTAAGGCAGTATTTAATAGCAGCCCCTCTGGTTGTCTCCCAGTAGACATTTTGACATGTTGATGTAGTGACAGACCGACATTAATGACGGCTGTATTCCATGTAGCTGTTTCGGTTTCAGGTTGCTTTTTCTGTGCATGCTGCCTCACCGAGACACCTCAACAGACCAGAGCCGTAGATAATGTTGTTTGTAACACCTGTGCTTTTCTCATTGTAACAAATCAAAATGTCTGCCGTAGAAAAAGGCCCATTGGAACAATTTCACGCTGGCTCTTTTCATGCATGATGCGACAGTTTGGGTTTTTTTTTCTCCTCACTGAGGTGGCAAGTGTCAGCACAGAGGGTGAAAATAATGACACAAAGGGAAAAGAGTTTTCAGTTGTCGCAAAAGCTGCCTCAGAGTGATTGAGTGTTTATTTCCACAGCTTGGGGGAAGCTCACCCTCGCTTCAGTGAGCTCACAAGTTGTCAGAGAGCTTCCTGTAACACCTTCAGTTAAATTTGGTGTCAGCTTTATTATTAGCTAATTAGCTGCAACTGTGTGATTCAGCTGCCTATTTCACGCTCTGGCAGCGCCTTTGCCACTCTTGTTAATCAGCTCTAAAGATGACAGTTTTAACTCATTCATTTGTTTTTTGACATTGTTCCAGAGTTTGATACAAAAATTAACTGAGTATTCGTCTAGACACGATGCTGACATTTAAAATCATCAGAACACATCAGAGGGGAGAGCGTGTTTACTTTGTGTTGCAGTATTTGCTATGAATAATAGTTTTGGTTTAGGGCTGTTTTAACAGTTTTGAAAGTCAAACTTATTACTCATCAGTGTTTTTTTTTTCCCCTTCTTCTTTTGCATGTCACAGGAGGTGCTGGTGTGGCTGACCGCCCTGCAGAAGGAGATGGGCGGAGAGGTGTCTGATGAGAGGATGAGGGATTACATCTGGAACACACTTAAATCTGGAAGGGTAAAGACTCATCACTTCCACAACCAATAACAGTCATCATTATGAACTCATTTTTGTGTATTAACTCATTTTGGGATAAATGTAGTCATATGTTGGGTCATATCTACCACACTGCTGTTTTTTAAAGATTACTCCATCAGTTTAGAGAGAATTTTCCAAGATTTTTTTAAATATTAAAAACCCAAAACGCATTTTATCTCTTCTCATAGTTTCACGACATAACTTATGTCTTTAATACTCAATAACTGATACAAAAGCACGATGCAAAGATTAAAATTAGTAAGAAGAGTACTATAACTTTGGCATATTTCAAAAGCTGAAGGAAAATTTGTCCTCTCTCTTCGTAGGTTGTGCCAGGCTATGGTCACGCCGTCCTGAGGAAGACTGACCCACGCTACACCTGCCAGCGCGAGTTTGCCCTGAAGCACCTGCCCAACGACCCCATGTTCAAGTTGGTTGCTCAGCTTTACAAGATCGTGCCCAACGTGCTCCTGGAGCAGGGCAAGGCCAAGAACCCCTGGCCCAATGTGGACGCCCACAGCGGAGTGCTGCTGCAGGTGAGACGCATGTAGACTCTTAATCACATAAAAAAAAACGTTAAAAATCTCATCTAACTCACCCTGACACGCTGTCTCTCTTTCCCCTGTCTGTGCAGTACTACGGTATGACTGAGATGAATTACTACACCGTGCTGTTCGGCGTGTCCCGAGCCCTCGGCGTGCTCGCTCAGCTGGTGTGGAGTCGAGCCCTGGGCTTCCCCTTGGAGCGCCCCAAGTCCATGAGCACAGATGGACTCATGACACTGGTGGGAGCAAAGTCGGGCTGAACAACCACCCGAAAAGGAGCCGGGGGTTAGTGTGAAGGGTGGGAGGAGGTGGAAATATCAAAGGCAGACATAAGTTGACCCCCTGTCATTTCCAACCCCAAGGATTCAATGGGATTCAAAGAGACAGTACGCTTTTAATGTCGTTTCACAAAAGAAGGGCCTTTTAAAATTGTCACACCATTAGTATTTAAGTGTGTTTTAGTTGCCAACTTTTTGTCCATCATGTCTTCGTGTTTGGAACATGAGGTGGAAACTTCAAAGACACATACCTGTAATCCATAGTAGGCTCAAATTATGTACCATTAGATGTCTGCTAGCATCGCTAAGATTGTCCCCTGTGCAGTGCCTGCGTGTTTGTCATTGGGCACTGGGTCTGAACTATGAATAGGCAGTGGCATTTAAAGGGAATCGTTGGGGTGAAATACACTTCCTTTGCATTTGTTTTAAGAGTTAAATACCCGGCTCAACCTTCACTGTTTTTGGCTAATGCAGTATCCCCAAGCAAAAAGATCTGTTTTCTTTCCCCCTCCAAATTACAACTCTGTAGAACTTAATTTCTTCTATGCAATGTTCCCAGATGTCATCCAACCCAGTCTGTCCATGCATTTCACTCCCATTTATGAACACTCCAGCTTAGAAACAAGGTCCTCACCAGTAAGATTAACAAGCCGTTCAAGATAAACGTTCAAAAACACGAATCCGTTAAAAGTTACTGCCCCTTTAAATCTTTGGTCTCTTTTTTCTTTTTTTTTATTTCTCCAACTTGTAGTTTTTCTTTCTCAATGACCTGTGTTCCCTCTATGATCAAAATAACTGTCTTGTCCATATAAAAATAATTTTTTCCTCTGCTCGTCTTCGATAACACGCTTTCCTGTTTGAATGGGTCTTTCTCTGCTCGAAGGCTTTTCTGAGCGGTAGATAATGAAGGATATGTACAGTACCAGTAATAATACAGATTTGAGAAAAGGGTGTTGTAATTGGTAGCCTGAAGTAAATCCTTAAGAGCAAGCTTGAATAAAAAAGTGGGAGATGGGGGCTTTGTAATTGTTCAAGTCCTGTCTTATTTGACTGTATGTTTGTTACTTTATCCCCACAGGAGAGCGCTTTAAACAACTACTCCAAAATGAGCACTTGCTTGATTGGATTTCCTAATTTGTAGCAGTAGAAAACCCTCCCAGGTTGATTGTGTCCCTTTACAGGGTTTTTTTTGGTGTTGAATATGTATAAAACTATAATCTTTAGGTTCTCATTATGTGGTTTTATTTATACTTTGTGTACATAGGTATATATATGTATAGCTTGAATGTATGAGCTCTGTGCGATCACTTGCTTGTAACAACCACAATGATTACCATAGTTTACCAACAGTGTAGTCGTGTCCAGTCTCGCTGGTCACTGAAATTCTGACGACGAACAAAAAGGAAAAACTGCAGCTATCTTGTATATACACGATTTCTTGCCTAGCTCTGCGGGCTTAGCTCGGTGCTGTTTTTCAGGTGTTTCACTTGAACGTTTCAAGCTTGCTCTTAAGTCCTGGGTTTGTCAACACTCCATTTTTTTGTAGTTTTTTTCCTTTCAAACTACTCTAGCCTGTGTCAGTCAGTAGCTCACTCAGTCGTTTTAGTCTCCGCTCTGCTACCAGCTGCTATCTTCCTTCCGGCTTTATCAGGCGCGTTTTGTGTTTTTGTTGTAGTATTCTTCCACGTGGCGAGTCGTTCGAGAGACGTGGTTATTTTGATCGTAGAGGAGCATTGAAGGTTGTACCTGGTAACTGGGAGAATTCATTGCAGATGGATTTATCAGAGAAACACTTGGGGGATGGGGCTGGATGGGTCAAACAGGCGAGGGAAGCGTGAAGAGCAAATATTGGAAAACCTAACAAAAAATGAAAAATAATAAAGGTTTTTATTAACACTTTCCTGGTGTCATTTTGTATTCAAGGTACATAAAGGTGCACAGCGGGTCGTTTACACAACAATTCCAGTTACCTGTCCTCTCTAAGTAATGAAATATAAAGCTGAACACAACCACTGAGGAGCAATGTCAGTGTCACGTCCACACGCTTTGATTGATGAGTTTGTCCTCTCTGACTTTTGTGGGAATCTCGACAATGAGTGAGACGACGCTTTAACCTAGAAAAACATTTGTGCTCTCTTAGCGGGCAAATTGCCACTTTTGTCGAGACGTGCAATTCAAGGGTTTACACAGATGCTGGAAAGCCTCGGAAATGCTTAAATTTTAACGCAGTGTGGCCAAATATCTGAAACAACTTTAAATTTTAGATGCTCTTTTTAGATAAATGTCAGAGAGCCTGATGGATTTGAGTGTACTTTACCATGACCGTAAGAGACTTAAAAAGCTTTAACAGTGTTTAAATTTGACTTTGGAAAAAGTGTGACTCCTTCAGAAATGATATGTTGCAAAGCTTAAATTCACCATTTTTAAGTTCTGTCTTCTTCTGTCTTCTTCTTCTTCACGGTATGTTTGGTGAGGCCCGAGTTTAACGTAACGATTGCAACTGACACGATCAAGGAAGAAGAGCGAATGTCCACCTCTCCTTTCTGTGCGCTGTTATTAATAACTGGCCCACATACCATCACCCCACTCTGGTTTCTTTGCTGGTCAGCTGCCTCCTGGAGAGCCTCCGTCACTGTACATGCCGACAGTCTCACCTTCTGCCTGTGTGCACGGGAGAGACTGTTTCATGTAGGAAACTTTGGTCCGACAAAAGTGTACAGAAAAAGGAATAGGCAGTTTACAAGTCACAAAAACTGCACACAAATAAATAATTTCCACCTTCATTTTTATTTAAATAAAGCTCTGAAATACATCCATGGTATTTACAAAGACATTTCAGCTCGCAAAAAAAAGAAAATAAATTCTATTGTAGCAACTCTTCAGTCATTGACAGTAATGTGTCTCCATCTTTATATACATATTAGACTTCTACTATCAGACCGAGGCTCATTCATTTACCTGTGATTTGATGATTAACATGGAAAAAATAAAACTGAGGATGGAAGGCAGAGGTGATCATTATAATACTGCTTAAATGTTTATTGGGTTTTATATACTATCTTTTTTGGAAAAAAAAAAAAAAGTATTCAGTGTTTTTGATTTACAGAGCATAGGCACCTGCAATAATAAATGTTGGCATGAAACTCAATCTGTACGTAAAATACTAAGAACAACACATCACTAAACAAAACTTGGGGTGAAGGTGCACTCTTACATAACACAGACTTAATCTATTTGGTTGCTTCAGAATTAAAGATAATATTTGAAAAAGTCCAATAATCTTAATAATTCAGATTCTATTTGCATGTTAAAATAACGGCCACATTTCAGTTTAATAGACATTCTTCATGCATTGACGATTAACTTATCTTTTCATTTCCAATCAACAGACAACTCCACATCAACTTTCAATACAATACTCTGAACTTTAAATTTGGCAGTTTTATAGGAGTATGAGTATCCTCCAATGACCTCTGGCAACATATCAGTCACCTCTAACAAAAAAAAAAAAAAAAGGGCAAATACAATCATTCGAGCCCTTTATCGTGATTTAAAGCCACGGGCTGCTTAGATATGAAGTAGAAATCCCAACTGAATTTAGTCATGCCCTAAGAAAATGCAACACCTGAACAAGAGAAAATGTTGTAGCCTATATTTGCCTCTTTGTTACGTACATCCATGCATCATCATATATATATAAATAAAAGTTAAAACGTCTACAAAAAAAAGCATGAAACCCAAAGACGATTGTAAATGATTGACAATGTTTTATTCTACAGCCCAACGGTATATGAACATGACAGGAGTATCGTCCTCCTGAGGACCTTCAGAAGATGCACCGTAAAAGACAGCAGAAAGCAGGAGAAACTTTCACATAATCTGTTGCAGGAATCGGCTGGATGACTAAAACCTAATCAGATTAGTGCGTATCATCAAACTATATATTTATTAAATATATAAAGTGGCGGTTCTCATTTACAGTATTTCACAGGAGCCTCCAGCGTGTTGGTGGATTCATTCAGGTGCTCGTTTGTGCAAAGTCAGATTCCTCCACCTGTGTTAACTTTGTGATAGTTAACTGGTGCTGGGCTGTAAAATAAGGCATCAATAAAACTGGCAGGCCTGAAGTCTCAGCATCCTAAAAACACAACTCTCACAGCACAACAGCAGCCAAGGTAAAGCTAAATTTCCCAAACATCAAACTCAATTGAGTGCACGACTAGTTGATGAAGAAATGACCTTTTTCTCTTTGCAGAGTTGCACTTCAACATAACATCGCAACCGCGGCGCACAGTGGCAACACTCAGTGTCCCGACATGGCACGATTTAATATGAATTCCAATAAAAACTGTGCATAAACCACTGATGGATAAGTTGAAAACATTGATGACATCAATTACTGCTTCACTTCTAAATGTCAAACAATATATTAAAACTTTAATTTGAAATAAATGATAAAAGGCGAAATATAAGCTTCCTCAGTACAGTTTAATCAGCTGCTTAAGTGAACTAAAAAGTGGACACACTTTGACTTGATAACATTTCAGTGTGTAACCTTGAAGTCACAGTGAACTAACAGACTTGATCCAACTAGAAGTCTGAGCTTTTTATAAAAAATAATAAAATAAAAAGGAAGCGCTGTCTGTTTAAAATAAAAGTCGACTCTCTGCCGTGGTAACATGGTGTTGTAATGATTTACTGGTTTGTTTACATAAATACAGCTTGAAATTGCTGTGGATCAACAGCAGTGGTTCCTTCAGCTAAACAAAATACCTTGAGTGGAGGTAGACAGAAAGTGGACAGACGAGGAGGAGGAGATGAGCGAGAATTTGATGGGGGAAGGAATTCCACTGTAACGCTTACGAGAGTTGGACGTCTAACATCTCCAGGATGCCGTGATGTCAAAGTGAAGGGGCGGCTAAGCAGCATCATGCAGGTTGGTGTGGATGAAGGAAATAAAGGGTTGGTGTGGTTTAAGGCCAGATGAGGACGTACAGCTGCTGAGATCACGTCTGATGCACCTCGTGAAACATCAGCTCTCGGGGGATACGAGTCTCTGGGCCGTACAGCTTACCGGCTCGCCGCTCAAACGCGGCGACGTTCTGCTTTACGACCTCGTCAAAGAACATGGTGGCTAGCTGGGAGTGCAGCAAAGAGCGAAACTCAAAGGAAATCTGTCGAAGAAACACAAATAATACTCACATCAGCATAAGAGAGAGTATTAAACACAATAGTTTGATCAGGAATACACTGTGTTGGAATACATGCTTGTTTGCTTTCTTGTTAATGGTTATAGGTAGTTGATCAATAATACACTCTCAAATGAACATTTTAACACCTAGTGGACAGTTAGCTTAGCTTATCATAAAGAATGAAAGCAGGGGGAAACAGTTAGCTTAGCTCTGTCCACAGGGAACAAAGGCTATATGTGGTTTTTCAAGGCACAGTGACTTCCTGGTGTGTTGTTGTCATGGAGACAGTAAGTCACTTCTCTGGGAAAAAAAATATTCCCATAAAAAACCACCACAGCTTTCTGTTTCTACACTGTGTTTTTTGAAACATATAAAACAAATTTTAAAGCATACCTTATAGGGTGATTTTAAACTGCAAGTTTTCCCCAAATTCTGAAACTATTCCTTTAATAAAAGGTGATTACAAACAAAGATGCATGAGGGTGTGAAGAAGGTCTGACACACAGCCCATTGCCACACTCACTGCAGGCTACTTACAGAAAAGTCTACTGTGCAGGTGCGAGGGTAACCAGGAATGCCAGGACTGAAGCGCCATATCGTCTCCAGGTGATTGAAGAGCTTTCCATCTGTACACACAGCCTAAAAAAGAGAAAGAGAAAACCACAAAAAGAGAAAGTCTGATTAGAAATGGGAGATTTAAACAATTCTCTTTGACTAAAATGTGTTGGTGTCTTGAGTTTGTTTTCAGGTGGTTGCTCTTTTTTTTTTTTTTTTTTTTTTTTTTTAAATTGCAGCAACATCAAATGTCATCCACAGAGCTTACTTTGACTAGATGAGGCCGGACACTTGTGATCATAGAGGTGTATCTCTCCACCACTGGAGGGAATCCCACTTCAAGTTGGGCTTTGGAGTGGCCCGCTCTTTTCATGATGGTCTGGGATTTCTTACACCACGGCACAAAGTGCTTGTAATCATCAACGTTGGCCACCACATCGTACATTTCCTGCATAGAATATCTGTGACGGCAAACATGGTGATGTTAGGGAATTAAAAAAAAACAAAAATACTTGAGATAAAATGATATTAAGAGTTTAAAGTGGAAAATTACCCAAGTATCCTACGTTCGGAGTACTCCTTCCTTTTGTTGGTGAGACTGATGAAGTTTCTGCTTTGGGGAAGGGTCATCATTGTGTCCCAGTCTTGGAGGCAAAGCACTCTAGGAGATCTTGTCATCAAAATGCCACATGACGACAAGTGTCTAAAAGGGTGAGAGGAAACGTCCTGTGAGCCACGTTCTGGAAAGAGTCCTCAACAAAGAGAAAAAAAAGACCCACCACATTCCAGTTTCCAGTGACTAATGAGGACACAAAGAGGAGCAGACCAGGGGGTGATGGAAGGCCTCTGTGCTCTGAATACGCTGGTGTTTTCTGAGTTTATGAGCTAATAACACAAAGCAGTGCAGTGTGACACCCACTCCGGCTTGTTGCACCACTTAGCAAGCTTCAAGGTCAGTTTGAACATAACCATAAACCCAACACAGCTGGTCTGTGCAGGACTTCAGGAGCCAAGAGCTGATGCTGTCTAGACCCGCCCCTTTCCAAACCTTGTTCTTTCTCAGGGCATTCTTCACCTGATGTGCTGTGTGGGACAGGCCGGAGCAGGGAGGTGTTGACGGGGGGGGAGGGGTGCAGGACAGAGGATGAACTAAAATGTCGGGTGTGTGAGCTGAAGGTAAAGAAAGAAGGGGAGGGGGCACTGGAGGAGTAGTGGACAGGGAGCAGCCTGTGATGGGGGTTGCAGCAGAGGAGACAGGGTCGGGGGAGGGGGCCACTTTTCTGTAGCTTTTCAGTGATGGATGTTACCTCCGTGTCATCGTATAAAAACAACAATCGATACAAGTATGATCAGAACTGCTATGGTACGGCACATCTCTAACCGGGAATGAACTCAGTACAGAAATAGACGTGTCCTCGTAACACCCCGACGGCCCTTCATATCCAGGGCCCAACTAGAGGTCACACACACCTAATGGGAAAACCTACAAGTTATCAAGTTTATTAATCTGCATCATTTTTTTTCATATATTTGTTTGTGTGCATATCTGTATGCTTTTGTGTACAACAAGTGGCTCAAAATGAATTACCCCTTTTGATGTTAATACAGTTGTTTGTATTGTAAGTGAAATCTGACTTTACTTGAGATACTTGAATTTATCTGTATTTCTTTCCACTTTGTTGTTTGGTTATTGTTCTTGGCCTGCTTGTTCCTGTTGGTCACTTATTCATTAATAAATAGAACAGAGAATCAGCTAATTGAGTTTAAATGAACTATTCAGTCTTGGTCCAACATTTATTACTTATTTCTTATGACAGGGTGATCAGTAGATATTTAACTGTGTTAGTCATTTTCATGATCAATTAATCTGAGTAATCAATTGTCTATTTGGTCCAAAGGATTGTGAAAAATGTTGATGACTGCCAAAGCCCAGGGTGACCTCCACAAATGAAAGACACCACAAGTATTCACCTTAGAGAATCAGAAATCAAAGAATTGGGACATTTGGTGATCAATTTAATATTTCAACTAGATTATCTGTTCATATACATTGTTGTCAAGGTGTTATTTTGTAAAATGCAGTGGCAGGTGTTACTTACACTGTTAATACACGGTCCACTTTGCAGTTGTAATACGACAAATTTCCCTGCAGCAGGATTAAAGGATTATCTCAGTTCATCTTAATAACACGTTTGACATTTTTTTTGTTTTTAGTACAAACATCTATCAAATAATACTAATTTGACTGTTTGATGCTGCACTATGAATCTGTCATTGTAAAAAACACTTTCATACTACAGTGGGACTGATGTTTAGTATGTTCAACAATTCACTGATGTTTACTGAAGTCTTAGCTCTGCACTTTATGGTCTTTTTTCATTCCACTCATTTATTTATACTGTAACTTCATATCTGCTATATATCCATATCCACCTGTGCAATAACACCTCACCAGTGCACATCTGACTGGGTGAGGCTGTGAATTTTCTTTCTTTTTCTCTCATTATTGTACATATTGTTTTTTGTGTTCTTGTGTTTATGTTTATTGTTATTATTTAATGTCTCTTTTAAATTGTTGTTGAGCTGCTGTAACAGTGAAATTTCCCCACTGTGGGATCAATAAAGGATCTTATCTTATCTTATTAATGAGACAGACAGTATCATCTGTATTAGTTATTTACACCTCCAGTCTATACTGTGACAGTAACCACCAGGGTGTCAAAGGCCTTAAATAACGATAAGAAAACATAAATACGAAGAGATAAAGTGAGCTTGTCACATTCACACTTTGGCCTATATTGATTTAGTGAGACAGACACAAACTTTAATCTGTATGGATGTTGAACAAGTGATGTATAGACTGTAACAATGACCACCAGGGTGTCTGAAATAAAGATAAGCCAGCATGAATACGAGCAGATAAAGTCAGCTTGTCACATTCACACTTTGGCCTATATTGACTTTAGTGAGACACACAGACAGACACAAACTATAATCTGCATTAATATTGAACTATTCATGTCTTGGCTGTAACAATAACCACCAGGGTTAGCTCAGCTAAAGATTAGGCAGCATGAATGTGAGCAGATAGTCACCTTCTCCCTCCACTGTGAGCTCTAAAGTAGGCTTTGTGTGTGTGTGTGTGTGTGCGTGTCTCAGCTGTGGCAGTGACATTGAGTGAAAGTCCAGCTGTGTGTCAGTGGGTCACGGTGATAATAACCGGCTCACCTGATGTTCTGTCGCAGGCATCCTCTCGAACCAACGGTGCGGCACACTCGGGGGGAGCCCCCGGTGGCGACCTGCAGGAAGTCACTGAAGGTCCGGACTCCCATCGGTAACCTCCGGGCGCTAGCCGAGGCTGCCATCGGACCAAAAAGGGAGGGAGGTCCCGGTGCTCGGAGGCTGAGCCCGGGGTCTGGTGAGTTTAGCACCGGCGGAGGGAGGGAGGGCAGCTGGATTCACGGTCCACACGCCCCCAGGAAGGATTTCGCTTCGGCCGCCGCTGTCAGCGTAACTAACGTCGATTACGGTGACCGGCTGCTAACGTTAGCAACGTTTCATAACGAGCCCGACGGATCCAGCGCGACGCTACGGCCGCGTTTCCTTCAGCTTTTTCGGCGATACTCACATCACTCCTCCGCTCCGGCGAGTGACAAACCTCACGATTGAGTTATTTGCGCCGGTTTCGGTGTAATATTGACGGATATCGCCGAGCAGCGGACGACCTTCTGCTGCTAAAATAAAACGCCGGTGGGACAAACTGTTCCTTTCTTCTGCCCGCTGATCAACCGTTCAGCTGACGTTTAACGGCGCTGCGGCGACACGCTGCCCCCTACCGAGCTGGAGGACGAACTGCAGGAAAATAAACTGGTTTTGCAGGTTTATTGTTGTGTTTCTTTTATTTATCGCAATATTAAATAAGTTTATTTCCTAGTTATGTTAATAAAACTGTGATGATTCACTGTATTGACACATTTGGGCCGATAAATCACCCCATCCATTGTAACAAGAGAGTAAACAGCTCACATAATAAATATTCAAATGATGGAAAATCACTGTTGCTGTTGTTATCTTTTTTTATTTGTTTATCTTCTGTTATATTACATACATATATACACTGAACATAGTAGCTTACGTAAATGATTTTTTTACCTTGTTGAGCTTTTTTAAAAATTATATTTCTGCTAGGATTTTATGTGATTTTAAGTGTCTTTCATTATTTTATTATTATGGGCCGTTTGTTGTTTTCAGACCTGGTGTACTATTTTATTTTAAATGGAACACTAAACTGACCATAACTAGCTTCTACATCTGGTTTATACAAAAAACAAAAACAAAAAAAGGAAAAGTGAGCGCCACATGTGTTTGTATGTTTCTTAGCAACCAATCTCCTATACATCCTGAGGAACTACATTGCTTGGCGGAGGAATCAACAGTTGCTAAAATATATATATATATGTTGTATTTTTATGTTGTTGCTCTGTGTTTATTTTATGAAAACCTGGCATATATATGTAATAACAATTTTATGAAAGCAGTGACTTTACATTTACAGTTATTTTAGAACAGCTATGGGACATTGGTTCAAGTCCTCTTGGAGCGGCAAATGATCCATGTCTTGACTTTTCCAGCTCTTAAATTTCTTCTTTTATTACTTTCTACACTCTCTATCATATTCATCTCTTTCTGATCTTACATATCCCAATCAATAAACCAAAATCCACAATAAAATCTGACATTTTTTTAAAACAATTAATTAATCTGCGCAGTAATACTGATGTAATCCGGTCACAGGGGTATTTTTACAACGGCTTCGAACGCGCCTCAGCCAATCACAGACGAGGACCGCGGCTCTCCTTTTCTTTTACATAACTATTTTCCTCCTCCACAAGATGGCGCCGTTTCGCCCGGAGGAGGTCGACGGCGGACCGCCACGCCTGTAGGCGGACCAGCACGGCCGTAGCCTGCATCGTCAGACCAGACATCGGATACAGACAACAACAGTGACAGATCGAGACCGCATTTCTGCTCGCCACCAGCTATGGGTGTAGTCTGAAAAGTGGAACACAGTAGCGCACCGCAGTATACCTCGAAGTTTCATCCTCATGAAGGAGCTCCGTCCGGGCTGAGTTTGGGAGATGGGAGTACTCAATATCGCAGACCAGGTAGGAAGAAAGGCGCTCCGTGCTCGGGCTGTGGCGCAGTCTATTTGCTGGAAGGGGACCCGCTCTTGTGCGCAACACACTACGTCTTAACCGCGGAACGGCTTGTTTTCCTGTTCGGCTCATTGCTAGTGCAGGTTTAAGAAAGCGGGTATCCGATGCGGGACGGTGGGATCCCGGCTGCGGGCTTGCAGAGCTCGTTGCGCCGCTCGGATATTGCAGTTCAGGTCGAGGCCCTGGTCTGGGTCGGAGCCAGCTCCCGAGCGGAGTTAGCCGCTTAGCTAGCTGACGTACGTAGTCACACAAGGGCCTGCAGGCCTCAAACAGGGCTCGGTGTATTTGCTGGAAAGAAACAAGGAATTATCGACGCAGCAAACGCACCAAAACCCAAACTTACTCTTATGAAAGCGCATTTAATATTTTCACCGATTAGTTAATTGCTGCAATTAAAATACGTCTGATAAATCATTGCATGGAGTCGAATAATATCTGCACCATACTGCCTCTTCTGTTTGCATTGTATTTCCATCTACATTCTAGTTTACATTTTTACTTTCTTATTTTATCTCATATGCTACTTTCAATTCCTATATCTTGTACTAAAGTTATTTTTACTGTAATATATATATTTTAAGCCTTGTTAAAAGGATCCTGTGACTTAACAATTTCATTGCCAGCCACTGCTCCGTCTAATTGTTGTGCACATGACCAAAAAAAAGTCTTGAATAGGCGCTCAGTTAATTGCATGCACCGCACAGATAACTTAGCAGGTATTTCTGTGTTGCAGCCTCCTCTGGTCCAGGCCATCTTCAATCGTAATGCTGAAGAAGTTCAACTATTATTGCACAAAAAGGAGGATGTCAATGCACTGGTACGTATGCTGCACGTTTAGCTCAAATGCATGAAGGATCAAGGGTCAAATATGTTGCCAAGTAGGTTTACATATATGGGGAATTTGTTTGTGTATTGGTGCACAGCATGTAAACACACTGAGCAGAAAATGCAAGGAAACAGTTGCAAGTCAGATGCATAGTTTGAATATGTTAAAGACAACTCAGGCCCTGTAATATCCGTAAATATATTTTACCTTTCGTTGATCTTATATGTATCCCACAGGACCAAGAGCGCCGTACGCCACTTCATGCTGCTGCCTGTGTGGGTGACGTCCATATAATGGACCTCCTCATTGAATCAGGTGAGTGGACTTCACACATTGCTGACGGTTGGGTGTAAAGTCTGAGTGATGTATGGTGCAGACTTGGTCCTTTGTCAGCTCACTCCTCTTTTATTTACCTCCAGCATCCCTGTGACCCCTTTAAAATGTTGTTTCCTCTTGTCTACTAGGTGCCACTGTAAATGCTAAAGACCATGTATGGTTGACCCCGTTGCACAGGGCAGCTGCTTCCAGGAATGAAGTAAGCAGTAAACTAATTTCCGTTTGCCATTTCAAAGAGTCCAATTATCCCTCATTCAGATGACTTCATCCTTTAATTCTATTATGTATTCAACCACTGTGATTATAGGCCTCATTTAGATTTATGCACCAAAAACATTGTGCTGACTGAAGGAAACGCAGCAAACTGCAGATATGATGTATGCTTTAAGCTCTTTTGATTGCTTCCTTCTCCCCAGAGGGCAGTGGGTCTGCTGCTGAGACGCGGAGCAGAGGCGAATACTCGGGACAAGTTCTGGCAGACGCCGCTGCATGTGGCTGCTGCCAACCGTGCCACGCGCTGCGCAGAGGCCCTGCTGACCCAGCTGAGCAACCTGAACATGGCAGATCGCACCGGCAGAACTGCCCTGCACCACGCAGCTCAGAGTGGGTTCCAGGAGGTGAGGCCAGAGTTACTTGCTTTCCTGGTTAAGGTTTTCTATAAAAGTGGTTGCTTTACAATTTTATTTAATTTATGTTACAGATGGTAAAGCTGCTGCTGAACAAAGGGGCCAACCTGAGTGCCATCGATAAGAAGGAGAGACAGCCCATCCATTGTGCTGCTTACTTGGGTGAGCAAGTTTCACTTTTACGCCAATGCTGCACAGCACACATTTTCATTGTCACATAGAGGTTAAAGCTCCCATTGTTCACGGCAAGTTTGACTCAAATGAGGAGCAATACTACGGCCAAGTCCTTGTGTCACAGTCACCAACTGAATCAATAGCTGTGTCTCATTTACTAAAGTCTCTTTGTTTGGGCCTATTATTGCTGTCAGTCCTTCAAATGAGATAGAATTTATGCTGGGTACACTGACATGTATTTTCCTTGTTTGTGTGTTTTTCTGTAGGGCATGCAGAGATTGTGAAGTTGCTGGTGTCCCGCAGTGCAGACAAGAGCTGCAAGGATAAGCAGGGCTACACACCTCTTCATGCTGCTGCTGCAAGCGGTCACATCGAAATTGTAAAGTACCTACTGAGGATGGGGGCAGAGGTGAGTGATTTTATCTTTTTTTATTTACGTTTTTAAAATATAGATTATATATTAAAATAAACTCCCATTTATCTTGTAGTGTTTTATTAAATGTTACTGAGTATAATTATGTCTGTTTTATCATCAGAAGCTGAAATCTTGCTTTCAGGAATCCTCCGTTTTTAAAATTTAAGGCAATCTGATCTCATATCATGTGTTTCGTCCAGATTGATGAGCCCAATGGTTTTGGAAACACTCCGCTCCATGTGGCTTGCTACACGGGGCAGGAAGCTGTGGCTACCGAGCTGGTGAACCACGGAGCTAATGTGAACCAGCCCAACAAGTGCGGCTACACGCCTCTGCACCTGGCCGCCGTCTCCACCAACGGTGCCCTCTGTCTGGAGTTGCTGGTCAACAATGGGGCAGATGTCAACCAGCAGGTATGAAATGTGCTGAGTCGTCTCGAATGGAAGTCACTGTATAAGTAACCTTAGTTCTTGTGCCACATTTCTTCCTGTTATGAGTAATCCTGTGATAACAAAAAGTGACTTATATTTTGAGGTCCCTTAAAGGTTTTGCCATTGTGTGTCAGGTTTGCTTGTGTAGGTCACGATCAAAGATGAAGGTCAGTTAGATGTTGCTTAGTTTTATTTTTACACTAGATTTAAAATTGGAGGTTCAAAGAAAAGCATCCATGTTTAGAGTATAGCTTTGCTAATTAAATCAACATATGGAGGTGGATATGGAAAAGGACTGAAGATAGTGCATATATTCTATTTCTGTCTGCAGAAACTCTGTCTCACACGTGCATGTAGCTGCCTGAAATAACAACAACGCCATATTATGTGTGAAAAGGGAGTGCATGAGGGAGAAAAAAGTCCTAATAAATCCAAGGACTCACATGTTATTTAGCAGTTCTCTATTTATAGCTTACAGGACATTAAAAGTGATGCTGTTGGAAGTCTGCCTCTTCAGTGAAACTAAACTTGAATTAACAGCAGACTGAATTGAAACTACCATGAGAAACACTGCATACAAAATGTAAAAACATGCACACTTTACCCTTCATTGTTGTCATAAATCAGTGAATTTTGATTGTTTTGCCATTTTTTTACCTTCCACAGAGCAAAGAAGGGAAGAGCCCCCTGCACATGGCAGCCATTCATGGACGCTTCACACGCTCTCAGATCCTCATCCAAAACGGTAAAGATGACCGTCAGACTGATCTGTTAGGAAAAGTGTTAGTGCAGCCTTTTCTCTCTCTTAATGGCTTTTTGATTTGCTCCCTCCTCCACACTTTCCATCAGGTGGGGAGATTGATTGTGTGGATAAGTATGGCAATACTCCTCTCCACGTTGCTGCTAAGTACGGCCATGAACTGCTGATCAGCACTCTGATGACCAACGGAGCAGACACGGCCAGGTAACAGATGCTTTAATGCAAAGAAGTGTGTCTGACAGCATTGGACACTTGAGTTTAAATGTAGTGACATATTTTTAACATGAATTGTTTGGTTTCTAATATTTTGTTCTGTGTCTTGGGATTGCCAGACGTGGGATCCATGGAATGTTCCCCTTGCACTTAGCTGTGCTGTACGGGTTTTCAGACTGTTGTCGCAAGTTACTCTCCTCAGGTTTGTCTTTCTGTGCCCTAAACATATGCATTGTTAATTAATATATATGTGTATATACTCTTGGACATGTGTATCACTGGCAGCTGTTTCTTCATTACCCCTCAGGTCAGCTGTATAGTATAGTTTCATCTATGAGTAAGGAGCACGTACTATCGGCTGGGTTTGACATAAACACCCCTGACAACTTTGGAAGGACCTGTCTACACGCTGCTGCCTCTGGAGGGTGAGATGCAGAATCTGCTCTGTCACTGGAATATTAAACAGTCTCAAAATGCTTGGGCATCACATGTTATCTGTAGCTCCAGCTTAATTTCCTCCTCATGATCATCTTTCTTTACAGAAATGTTGAATGTCTGAACTTGCTCTTAAGTAGCGGTACCGACTTGAATAAGAGGGACATAATGGGAAGGTGAGTCCCCCCCTCCTTCTTAGATTTCTTAGTGTTTTTTTCATTTGCTGCTAATTTTACAATGAACAGTAAGTGAAGTGCCACGTTCTGCATGTAACTATTCTGAGTGACTGTATTTTCTCTCCTTGCATTCTCCCCATAGGACACCGTTGCACTATGCGGCTGCTAATGGGAGGTACCAGTGCACTGTGACCCTGGTGAGCGCTGGCGCTGAGGTCAACGAGCCTGACCAGACAGGCTGTACTCCCCTGCACTACTCTGCCGCCTCCCAAGCCTTCAGCAGGTTGGAAAACTCATCTGTCGTTCAGTTTTCTCTCTGAAACGCCAGAAGCAACAGAAGCCACCAAATTCTGTTCAAGTCTGGCAGAAAGATGACTGTTGTTCTCAAACACTGATTGACAGGTGGAAATTATGAAACAGTTGGTGGAAAAAAAATATATTTGTGAACTTGCATTAACTTCTGAGCAACAACAAGCTTATCTTTCTTAGATACCAGTGCAACTATTAAACACCTCAAAGAATCTGCATGTTGTGTTGTCTGTAGAAAATGTATTAAATGAAAGGATGTCTTGTTCTTTTCAGAGTTGACCGTCATTTATCTGGGAACCATCAGAACGACGAGGATGAGGCGAAGGAGTCATACTTGTGAGTTTAACCCTCTATATCTTTCCTCTCCTACACCTGACCATGGTTATTTGATTAACCTTGTTTGTTGAAAACATCCATACCATGTCTACATTTCGCACCATCTTTTCATAACAGCTGCTTGGAGCATCTTTTGGACAATGGTGCTGATCCATCGATGGTCAACTCAAAGGGTTACAGTGCTGTTCACTATGCAGCTTACCATGGCAACAAACAGAACTTGGAGTTGGTGAGTTTTTCTGTTTTTGTTTTTTTAAATTGAAATCCCGTCACAACTTGGTACACACCGTAATCAGTCATGTGTCACAAATGTCAGACATTACATGCATCAGTACACATGTTCCATTCAAACAGATGTCACAGATCTGGCCTGGACTTGCTCAGGTCAACACGTGTATTTAATCTAAGCTCAAGCTGGGTTATATTGTTTAGCTCATCATTTTGCAGTCTGTGCATGTTCAATTATGTATTTTGATTAATATTATGTGTAGCATGTTGTGGTCTTCTTTCATCAGCAAATGAATTCAAATCCACCTTTTTGTGGTTGATTTTTAGCTCCTGGAGATGTCCTTTAATGCACTAGGAGACATAGAGAGCAGTATTCCAGTCAGTCCACTGCATCTTGCTGTAAGTTTCATATTGAACCTTTAAATCTCTGAGTCAACACTGCCCGTAATCTGCCTCTTGTTGGTGACTAAATGCAAAATTTGTGACCGTCTTCCTCTGTTCCTTCAGGCTGATAAGGGTCACTGGCAGGCGCTGCGTGTGCTGACGGAGACTGCAGCCTATGTGGACATGCAGGACGCTGCAGGCCGTTCTGTGCTCTACCTGGCTGCCCAGAAAGGCTACGCCCGCTGTGTGGAGGTGCTGTTGGCTCAGGGGGCCTCCTGTCTCCTCAATGACAACCGCCTCATGTGGACTCCGATTCATGTTGCAGGTATTCTACTCTCTGCTGGAAGATTTCTTTCTGATTGACAGTTTAATGTTGAGAATGATGAAATAAGAATTTTCTTTAATTATCTTTGTTCTTTTTGTTTCATACCAGCCTCCAATGGTCACTCGGACTGTCTGCGCATGATGATTGATTATGGGGAGGAGGGGGATCTTACCAACGTTGCAGACAAATTTGGCCAGTGAGTTGCATTCTTTGAAAAAACCTATGTTGCTTCTACAGTTTTCAAAAGCAGTTTGATGCCAAAAAATTGAGCACACGGTGAAAAGCATCCTAATTTTTACTTCCGTCCCCTTCAGGACCCCTCTGATGCTCGCTGTTCTTGGAGGTCACACTGACTGCGTCCACTTCCTGTTGGAGAAGGGTGCCTTGCCAGATGCCAAGGACAAGAGGGGCAGCACGGCTTTGCACAGAGGGGTATGTCGAAAACACCCAAATGGCTGTAAACTGTAGCAGAGCAGTTGCTATGCTACAAAGACTAATTGACAGTTTAGATAATATACTTAAATGAGGGACATGTTTAAAAATCTGTCTGACAAAGTTAAGCCTCCCTGCCAGCACAGAAGAGTCAAATAGTAACTTGAGGGAATGATGGTTAAAGCTCCTTTTTAAAGTCCTATTAGTACCATCAGGCATAGTGGGTGGCCAGTTTCTCTGCTTTTTATCTTAGAGGATTAAATGAAAACATTTTAATCAAACAACATTCTTAATCTCAGAATAAGAAATCGCTGCTCAGGATAGGAGCCTACATTTTATTATTGCTGCTGCGATCCTGTCCTGGAGAGACAGAAAATTGTGCATGGGATCAATTATTACAGTTATTACAGTCGCTGGTTTTTTTTGAGTGGACATTGTCTCATCGCCTCTCACTGTTGTTTGTCCAGGCGGTGTTGGGCCATGACGACTGTGTGACAGCCCTGCTGGAGCACAAAGCTTCTGCACTGTGTCGGGACGCCCAGGGTAGGACACCGCTGCACTACGCTGCATCCAGAGGCCACACGGAGATCCTGGCCAGTCTGGTGCAGGCCGCCATGGCAACAGACCCACAAGATAAACTGCTGGACAACAAACAATACACCCCATTACACTGGGCTGCTTACAAAGGTTTGCTCAGCTTGATCAACTGGAAATGGCCTCATCCCAGAATCACTGTAACACCTGCTGCCTCTGACGCTGAGTGTGTTTGTTTTCAGGGCATGAAGACTGTTTGGAGGTTTTACTTGAATTCAAAACATTTATCCATGAAGAGGGAAACCCTTTCACCCCCCTGCACTGTGCTCTGTGAGTATTAACTTGGCATATACTGGTGTCTTTTCCTGTCAAATAAATTACTTTTATGAGCCCTAAAAACAAAACACAATTAGTAGGTTTAGATGAAATCTTGATTTCATTACCTTGGGTAACTTTTTTTTGTAGGATGAATGGCCACAGCGGTGCTGCAGAGAGGCTGCTGGAATCTGCTGGGGTCCACATGATTAACACCAGAGATGCCAAAGGAAGGTGAGCCTGCAAAACAGAATCCATCTTATCAAATAATGGGTCATTAAGGCCTAGTGCTTTATACTTTAAGCTTAACACAGTCCCTGAAGGTGTAGCTGTAATCACATAGTAATTGGTTGGACTGTCTCTGTCCGTGCCTGCAGGACCCCACTGCATGCTGCTGCATTCGCTGAAGATGTCGCAGGACTTCAGCTGGTGCTTCGCCACGGGGCAGAAATCAACACAGTGGACAAAAGTGGACGCTCTGCCCTGATGGTAGCTGCTGACAAGGGACACAGCGGCACCGTGGGTAAGTACATGGCCTTTTTGTACATTCCGTCTTACTATAGTCATCAGAACAGGATGTCTGTAGTTGCAGGAAATTAATGTCTTTGTGTCGTCCAGCTATCCTCCTTCACCGGGCCAAGGCTGACCTGACACTGCTGGATGAGAACAAGAACACTGCCCTGCACCTGGCTTGCAGCAAGGTACACATCACCATTATTCATAAGACCCTAAAATGTGTTGGGCGATTCTGATATATAGAAACCCATGTACTTATTCTTTTTTCCTTTTTTTCCTTTTTTTTGTCCCTCAGGCTCATGAGATGTGTGCCCTGCTGATTCTGGGGGAAATCCACAGTCCCACACTCATAAATGCCACCAACAGCGCTCTGCAAATGTGAGAAGCTAGTAACATTTTTTGTAAATGACTATGAACATACATCGCTGTTAAACCTCTATGTAATATCTATCCCTTAGTCTGAGGCTGTGTATTTTATTCAAAGTTTAGGGTATTCTTCACTTGTTCTAATACCAGAATTGCAAACCAGTAGATCAATAGCAGGTGTGGCAGCTGTCTCTCACACTCTCCCTCATTTTCCTCCAGGCCCCTCCATCTTGCAGCACGTAATGGCCTGGCTACGGTGGTGCAGGCACTGCTGAGTAGAGGAGCCACTGTGCTGGCTGTGGATGAGGAAGGTGAGGCCCTTTCAATGCTTTATCCATTTCAGCTGATTACATGTGTTTTTTGTTAAATGATAGTGACTTAAATATAAATCATATCTGCTCTTCTGCTGGTTGTTTTCTTCAGGCCAACATAATTTAGATTTTGGTCTCCCTGATATTAATAATTGATAATTGCTGAAATATTTACAGAAGGACGGTTTGAGTAAACAGGACAAACCTTTTATCTTTTTAGCTGCATCGTTGCAGGAGAGACAGCATGACAGGCTGTAAACTTAACTGAGCTTCGTCTCAAAATGACGTAACCACAAACATAGCTGAGCTGGAGCAGCAGCTGACTGTCAATGAAGTCTGTTAAAGTACTTCTGAACCAGACGATGGTAAAACCTCCTACTCTGCTGCTCTCCAGTGCGACTGAGAGCTGTCTGACAGGCAGAGAGAGAAGCTCTCTAGTGTGGTAGGGCTTTATTAATGAACTCTGACCAGAATATACATGAAGAGAAATATGTTTTCATGTCACTAGTAATGAAAGGATAGGTAAAACATGAGACTTGTGTAGGCTGATGTTGGAGTTCAGTGTGGGGTGGCTTTGACTCGCCTGAGTAAAATGTCTGGCTCTTTAGCTGCTAAATGTTCCACAGTGTTCACCAGTAACTCACTGTGTACAAGGGGTTTTCAGAGCTTTTTGCAGAAAGGGATGCTTATGAGAAAAGTGAGAGTTAAGAGAGAAATACAACAATAATTTCAAAGACACTAAAATGCTCTGACCTGATTCATGTTGCAAATGTTGGGTGATAATTCTCAGTAGCTTCATCACTGTGAGCGATACCTTCATTAACCTCTCATTTGTTCCATTGTGATATAAAATTATGGTTGGAGCAGCTTGAAAAAGTTTCCCCTAGAGTGATTCCTGTGTGATGTTCAAGTTGTATGTGTGCTCATATGAATGTTTTTGTTTTTGTCACCAGGCCACACCCCAGCTCTGGCCTGTGCTCCCAACAAGGACGTGGCTGACTGCCTGGCTCTGATCCTCTCTACCATGAAGCCTTTCCCCCAGCGGGACCCTTCCTCCTGTTCCTGCTCCTCTCCCACCGTCTCCCCCTCCCCGGGTCTCAACTTGCTGAAGCACTGCGGCATCACCGCCACCTGCGCCCCCCTGCCCAGCAACGGCCTCCACAACGGCTACGTCAAAGACCGTCACGGTGCACCGGTTGGCCTGGACGGGTGTCTGTCTGAGTGAGGTCACGCGCCCCCCTCAGTCAGCTGCTATCACCATCATCACCACCAGGGGGGGGACTCCCTTTAACATGGCCCAGAGGACCAGGAGAGCACCCACCCACATGTCTGTTCTGTGTATGTATGTGTTTGTGTGTCTGTGCGTGCGTGAGTGTTTGGTCTTCTCTTGAGGTGCAGTCAAACCTAATATGCAATTAGATCCCATTCCTCCATCTCCTAGTAGTGCTTAATACGTAGAGGCGGATTGCTCTACAAGGTCACTCAGATGAAGTGTGGCATCCAAAACAAACACTAGCAATCTGGCCATCTCTAAATCATTTAACCCTTTAAAACCATGTCGACATAATTATATAACCGACATCTAAGAGCATGGAAATCGCTGTATCCTCAACTGTCTTTCTCATCATATCATTCAGTATAAAAGTCATATCATGTTTAATGAGTCGTGGTGACCTTGTAGAGGAACATACAGCCTTCCCAAAAGAGTGATCAAAGAGTTTCTTTGTTTGTTTTTTGATTATTATTTTTTTCTTTCTTTTTATGTTTTTAATTGTCCGTTAGCCTAGATTTTTATGAAGGAACCACACAAGGGAAAATCTAAATTTTGCTTAAGAGTGCAATGCTTGTGTACTACAGTACAATCTGAAAATTTGGAAAAGGGTCACAAAGATGTTAATTCCATAGTGTACACTTTAAATGTACGGCCTAGAATTGTTTGGCATTTTAAGATAATTTGGTAATGCTGCTGAATACATTAGCACGTCTCCTTCCAAAGGAGAGCCATGTTCGGGTCAGCGTTGTAACATCGATTTGTTCTTAATGCTGACTTCATGTTTTAAAGATAAATAAGTGTTTGTTAAGCTAGAATGTTTCTAAGCATATAACTTATGACCAAAGTTGATCAACACTATTATGGCTATAAATTATTTATTTGAGATGAACTGTACTGTATAGAGAAAGACAATAGATCTTGATATACCTCGTCAACTCGTTTAGCAGCTGCTTCATCTTCACCCAGGGTCCGTAGGCCTAATGTTCTCTTTTTGTAGGACTAGAGAACTACTGTAGGATAGTGACTGACTGAGGCCTTGTTTATTTCTAGATGAAGGCTTTACTAGTAATATCTGCCAACAACACCTCATCAAAGCATCATATATCTGAGCACATAAATGAACAAGCCATTTCAATTTATTTCCCATCTCTTTAACAGTGTTTTTTGGAAAAGATTTCAGAATTTGAATGGCCTAATTATCGTTAAAAAAAAAAAAAAAAAAAAAGAGCAATCAGTTTTTGGGTTTTTAGGCACTCGTGATGTTTTGTTTGCTTTTTTTTTTTTTTTTCTTGGTGTTTTCTGAAGTTGGACTGGCCATCAGCGTTGTGGTTGTAACGAGCTCTCACTAAAGGAGTGTTTTTCTAGGAGCTGGTGAACTAGTCTTAAACATCTAATAGCTCATATCTCAACTTCTCGGTGGTCAACTCTGATCAATTTGAAAAAAAAAATAGATGAAAGAGTGTTGTCTGCTATTTTTATTGGGCAGTTTTCAAGCAATATTTTCTTTTTTGGCCTTTTTTTTGTTTAACGTTATTGAATAGACAATCACTGTCACAAGGGCTTTTGTTTCCCTGGAATGTGTTTGATTTTTCTTTTTTTTTTTTTTTTCTTTTTTTTCTCGTTTTTATTATTTCATGAAAAATTACCTAAAGACTAAACGAATGGCTCTGTGTGTGCCGGGCATTTTACTGTCAGTGTCAACACAAATGCACTGGATTGCCTTTATGGCATCTCATGAAATGCCTTTTGACCCATGCCTTCCGTAACACATCATTTCAGTTGGATTGCGTAATGGCAGATGGTATGACGAGCCCTGAGACTGATTATCTTTTCACACATTTGATCGCAACAGCATTGAACCACAGTTGCACCGTCGTATCTAGTGGGAAATAAAACGGCCGGCATATCTCGGTTATGTCCCGGCACTGTCGATGACCAGGGAGTCGATGTCCCGTACAGAAGCAAATAGGGCTAAGAGGAAAAGGAGAGGGATCTTTGCTTAGGCCAATACCTGTTGTTTAGATTTCAGGAATAGCAGAAATCCAAATATGTGCTTTTTTTTGGTGTTGATTTTGTTGTCTCCTCATCCCATTTTCTGGTACTAAGCATACTAAAGATGATTGTATCGGACCACTAGAGCTGTTTGTGACTTTTAGATGTAATATCTATGCTATTTTGTCGTCGTTTTTACACCATCTGCTGGTGGTTAAATTACACTGAGTCAGATTGTTTTCATTGGTGTGATAACTTCATATCCACTGGTAATGAAGTGGCACAATTGCACACATTAGTTGACTGGATGAGAGATGAGGACCTAGACTAGGCTATGTCGTTAATATAACCAACCCCCCCTTTTTACGAAAGTCTTTCTTTTTACTTGACTTATTAAAAACTGACAGAAGTCCATTTCAGAGCAGTGATTTCTCAGAGTTGGTGTCGTAGATTCGTAGCCGGCATTTCAATTGACCTCCGTATCCGATCGAAATGAAATGGAACTAATTGGTGACCCCCCAGCCTTTTGTTCTCTTGGACAATTTATAATTTCCAGGAGAACTGTTATATTATTACTAATATTAGGAATAGGTACATTTTTTTTTGTAATCTCAGGATCTGTGCTGAAGCAGCAAGCAGAATTTATTATCCAATCAGATCTCAGCAGGATGATATTATCTACGTTTGTTTTGTTTTTTTCTTCTGTTTTTTGCTGGGATGTTCCATACTATAATTCCTATTTTAACCCTAATCCCACAGCACTTAATTAGATAGTCAAGCACGCACTTTAGTTCATTCAGGTTCTAAGTGTGCAGAATAGAGCAGATGTAATGTATGTACTTATGTTTACATGCATGTGTGTTGCTGCTGAATACAGGAAGGTAGGGTTGCAAAAGACAAGCAAAGGCTGCAACGAAATTGTACTCTAACAATGCATTATGAAAAAAAAAAGTGTCTCTAAGTACTTCGGGACAGTGTCCACTGCCCACTGACTTTTTTTGTGTTATCTATTTCTGGGCATCTGGCTCAAAATATAAAAAAAAGTGACAAGGTTACCTTACCCAGCCTACTGTTAATAATACAGACTCTGGCCTAAGTCACTTAAAGTCAGTCCAGTGATTCAACAGACACCTCAGGCAGGCTCCTCAAAATACTCTACATACTCTCTCTGCCAACTGTAGGTGCTTTCTGTTCGGGCAGGGATGTGTTTTTTTGCTCTTGTGATGTCCTTATCTGACCAGTAAATGGAGCCATTGCCCCCCTGCAACTATACAGGTTGCAACTGAATCCTTTTGTTGTATCACAGTATTCTTATACATGCTTTTTTTATTATTTTGTTTTACTTGTGTGTCTACCAGTTATAACTGAGTGATTGTGCATGGAGCTAGATCACACTTTTGATATAATAGTAACGGTTGAACAAGTGGAGCATTATACAATATTTCTGGTGTCAGAAACGGAAAAGCAATGAAAGGTCCAATTGTAGCAATAGAGAGTGTGTGTAATCGTGTGCAGCACAAATATTGCACTGCCATCCATTTAGGCCAATTCAGTAAATCATAGCATAAATGCCAATGGAAGATTTAAATGCGGGTTAGATGTTATAATCTTTGGTCACAAATAAGGCCTGTTTGCCAAAACATGTGGAGAGAGACGGAGAGGGAGAGGGGGGGAACCTCTTCAGTAAAGCAGCAATGGATTTATGCATATGTTCAAGCAGTTTACAGTCTGACCATCAAATCTGAGCCATGAATTTTCTGACTGAAATGAATGTAGGGTCAGTTTAGAGCAGGACAATTTGCTTTCTCCCGACTTTAAACTGTTGCTCTTCATTTGTCTTGCGTAGATATGATTATACAGGTAGCATGTAATAACCTAATTCTCTACATATTATACAGTATGTGTAGTAGTCTTCCTGCATCGAGGGTCTGGATAGGTTTCTTTTTTCTTTTTTCTTGGCATTATTGTTGGAGTGTAGGCCTGCTGTTGTGTAATATCACTCTTCTTTCTCTATACATATATACATATATCTGTGTGGAGTGTAGCCTACAAGGTAAACAGAGGACAAGCTTTCAGATGAATTTAACATTCATGTTCATCCATTCCATTGAGATTGCCTTACAGTACAGTAAAACAAGAGGGACAAACAGGTCTACAGTAGATATGATCACACACACTCGTAAATAGCCTATATTTGACAGAAATGCACCTAAGCTACACCCATTTAGTGCCATAGAAACCTTTATTTGCCTTTAGACATAAATCATTCTTACTTGGTCAGTAACTTATTCAGAAGTAGGCAGGATTATTAAGTTTTGTGTTTGGCGCTGCATGTCTTTTCACCAATCCTACTAGTCAAGGAAAACCTATATAAATATTTGCATGGGATATTAGTACTTAAATGCAAGTATTCTGTTAAATTTTTGGTGTCGGTAGAAGTCTCTTGTATAATTGGACATTTTCGGAGAATATAGTTAGTCCCTTTGGTATTGGCAAAGCAATCCCTAGGTTGTGTGTTTGTTTAATGAGATGGTTTACAATGTTTGTGTTACCAGGAGAAAAAAAAAGTTTTTGATGTCCAAAAAAAAAGCATGGTATAAACCGTATAGAATTGATTTGCCTCAATGGATGTCTCGGTTCTTACTTGAAGTAAATGGCAAATTTCAATTCAACTCTCTGATCCACTGTTGAGCCTTTTGCCTTAAAAGCTGAAAAAGGAAATGATACCTGGCAGTACCTGAAAAGTTGCATCACCTGTTAAGAGTTATGCTACTTGGTTGGATTGCTGTTTTAAAGAAAAAATATTATCTTGGCTAATTTTGGTCTTACAGACATCTTTTGGGTGTCGAGAAGCACACAAATCAATTGAGGTAGCACATAGCTCGAGGTTGCCATGGTGCAGAGATTGTTCTGAGAGGTTAGGATATCGCCATATTTGCCACTGTGAATGAATGAATGAATTCAGAATTCACTCGTAAACAATCAGCTTTGGCTTCTCTGTCATCCAGAGCCAAAGGACACTGGGGATAAAAAAAAAAAAGAATAAATAAAAGTGGTGTACCTCAAAAAATATTGATGGAAAGGAAATTCATATGAAAATGCTTGTACAGCTATGCTAACAAAGAGTTAAAATCTTGTGATCCATCTTGTCGTGGGTAGTGTAATTCTGCTTAAACCAGCCTAAATCAGAGATATATCTATGCGGAAGTGTTAGATTAGTGTCGGCAGATGTCTCATGTTTCCTACCTTACAAAGGGGGCAGCCAACTGCACCTTGTACTTTTTATTGGACCTGCAGTTTTACCTCATCAGTGATATTTTTGTGTGACGACGCTGACATTTATCCTCTGTGATTTTTTTTTTTTCTCTTTTCCTGATGCCAGTCGTGTAGATTTCTCTCTTGTAGTGTGTGTGTGTGCGCGTGTGAGATACTGACTTTTCAATATGCATGTCGAAACCTAAACATGCACAAGTCCCTTTTTTTTTTAAGAACAGAAAAGCATAGTTACCCTGTTTCTCAACCTGTTTCATTACAACCAACAGATGAGTCTGTTATCTGGTGCAGGTCATATAGGGTGAAGGGTACAGTCTAATACAAGGTGGGAAATGAAGGTAGCTATAAAACTTTACCTCTGTAAGTCAAAACAATACAATTTTACTGTATGACTAATGCTAGTTTGACCACCTTCCCTGCCTGAACACTTGGTTATTAATTTCCCCCCACCAATAAGACCTGTGTAATATCGAGCACAGTGGTGGCATGGTGCCTTTTATTTGTTACTACCGAAAGGTACGGTCTTCCATTTGTATTTCCCAGAAGCCTTATAATGGGAAAAAGAAATTACACTGAACGTACACGACTACAGTAGAGAGGCTCACACTCCCTCTGAGCAAGATTATCTCAACCCTATGTGATCTGAAAAAGGGGGGGAGAAGCCTAAAATAACTCCTTCTGTATTAGTCTGGATTTTATGATGCATTTCCAGTGACGACTGAGTGCTCCCTTTTTTGGGGTGGCGGAATAAATTGCACATTTACAGATGCGATTTTTTTTTTTTTTAAGGCACATCAAACTTTGAATGGACGGGGATCAATAGTATGAAAGCACAAATCCAAAGAAGGCACCTCGGGGCTCAGTTGGCTCTCCCAACACCAAGGAAGCGAAGGAGCCTACAGACCAAATTTAGGCAAAGATGAGGGGGGAAAAACACCTGTGACTCCTCTGAGTGCAGAAAACATGAGGTTTGATTGTCAGTAACACATTAACTGTAGAAAGAGCATTGTCTGGAAGTCAGAGCTTCTTCTGATTGTTCTTCTCAACTCTTTGGTATTCATCGCCGATTTAATACCATCACAATACGAACCAAGTTGTGAAACGATGCGGTACCTGCGTTCAAGATCAAGTTTAGTCAAACTGTTTGTTGTGACTGTGTTGCAAATTGATTGTAGAGATTTTTTTTTTTTTGTGCGTGTGTGTTATTTAGAGGTAGAGTAACTACAAGTAGGGTTGCAGTAGTAGCTGTGTGCAGTGTTAATAACAGTGTGATCATACTAATAGAAGTGACGTAACATTCGTTGTCTTACCACGGCATTAAGGCATGAATCATCTTCTCTCAAGCTGACCTCGTTTTGAAATAGACAAAAGATAAGAAGTGCAATAACCTTTTGTTTATCATTGCTTCCTCAGTTGGGAAAGAAAAAAAAAACATTATTTAATAATCCCTTTTTGTTAACACCAAAAGTCACTCATCTGTAGCAAATGAAGGATTTCACGCGGTCCTCTTGTTTGTATCCAGAGCGGTGGCGTTTGATAGTGGAGTGTTTGATATTCCATTTCTTAAAACTGTGATCAATGTCCAACTTTAAAAGCTGCCTGCTCAGAAAGGACTGTGCACAAGTTGACTGATAGATTTGAGTAGGCGCATTCTTCTTTTTTTTTTCCCTTCTACTTATGGACGGACTTGATGGTATTGTAGTTTGGGCTTCTGGTTTCTAGCCGGTAGACATGTTCATTTGCATGTGTAGATGTGTATATGCATCCTCTTCCTCCTTGAATGAAATGTTTTCTCAAAAATATTTAGACCTGCTGTCAGTGATGTATGCGGATAAAAGGAAATATGAAATGCCTTATATTTGTTTTCAATGTTAAGCATTAAGGGTTCTTACGTGTCCCTCCCTTTTCAGCGTGTAGCCTAAAGCTTGTACAGTTAGGAAACTAGGAGATTTATATCTACTGTATAGCCTATGTGTTTTTCCGAATTTGTTACTTGGAGGTCCTGTGATTGTGGTTTTAGAGAAACATTCCCCTCGAAAGTGCCGTTTGTTTTCACCAGCAGAGGATGTGTTTTGGGGGGGAAAAAATGTATTTACACGAAGGAAAACAAATGTTTAAAAAAAAAAAAAAAAAAAACACTCCGGTGTTTTACTGTTGAACTGAATGACACAAAGTATTTGTGCAGGTGAAATAAGGCAGCAATCTTTTTGATGGAGCACCTTATCGTCGACTTGCTCCTTCTGTGAGCCCACGATGGAAATAGTCTCACACCAAGCTTGATTACTCTAAAGCAGAGCCATATCAGAGAATTTGCCCATTAGGAGCCCCCCTTGAATGTGCTATTAGGAATAGCCTACTGTAGGAAAGGATGTATACTGCATGTTCTGTGACATTTTTAGTCGTGGTCGTCCCTGTTCATGTTTTTATTATTTTTTTTTTTTATTAGTCCGCTTCACTGTAGATGTTGCCGCCTCATTGCAACTCACAAGCTATTAACAATCCTCTCACAACTGGACTTAAAGCAGGCGTCGATCTGCTGCTGAGGCAGCCTTAATTCATTGCAAATTAAATGAGAGTGAAAGAGACCGAGAGAAAAGGAGAGATGACAGATAATGGGTTGCCTGTTTTTATTCTAAGTGGCTTAACTGGGGAAATACAAAGGAGCCCTTATCACGAGGGGGAGGACTCTGAATCAGGGCATGTGATGAGTTACAATCAAATAGTTTCACAGTGCACCTTCACAAGAAAAAAAAATAAAATGATGATAAAACGAAGAAAAAAAAAAGTTGGCTAGTCCACCCGACATTCCAAAGTTGATTTCATTTCCCGCAGTCCTGTCCCGCTGATTGAGGAAATCTTTTTTGCTTTTGTTTATTTTATTTTATTTTTTGCTGGTGAATGAAGTGGGCATGTTTGTTAATGACAGGGTTCCCTATTTAGCCTGACGCTGATTACCTCATTTACAAATCTGCAAATATACTATTCTACTGTGTGTAAAGGAGTCAATGCCATCACCAGCAGCGTGGTCTCTAGACCTGTGATGACAACAGGACCAATGAAGTTACTCTGTTGAAATTAGCCAATTTAGAATAAGATCGGTCTGGAAATTAAGGGTTTAAGACCAGTTCAATTTTTTTTTTTTTTTTTTAAAGCAGAATGGGCCTCTAAGATTTCTTCAGTTGGTGAAACACAACAGCTGCTACACCAGCCTGCAGGTGGAGCTATCAGGAGATGTTTTAAATCTGGCAGTCAAAGTCAATATTACACATGATTTTTTTTTTCCAAAATAAAGGTGAAAAACTCTCAAAAACGTTGCACACCGCTCCTTTTAAATTGCAGACTGGAATAGCAGCTGTCAGTGCCGGCGCGGCTCAGGAAGTCGAGCCGCAACCCGGCGTCTCTCACAATTTATTTAAAATAAGCGAACGATCATGTTAGCATCACTTGCTGTTTTTTCAGTAGCATTTCTCCTACCTCCTTGTTTTGCAGCCTTGAGTATTGTTTGTCTCTCCACCTGTTCTGACTATTAAAAAAAAAAAGTCTATTCACAGTACGGGAATACAGATTTATCATAAGCAATGGTAGTTATACATAAAAAGTGTGCTTGGTTGTGCTGTATGTGTATATGTCTATTTGACGTTGAAAAAAAATATTTATGAGAAGCATTTATACGACAAAATACCACTGGAATGTGAAGCCAGACAATGTTATGATGCAGATTATGATGATAGTCTATCCCCTTTAACATTCAGTGGCGAATGGTCAGAGGAGTCATCTTTTTGAAGATAAATAACCATGCATTGGCTTTTTTTTTTCCTTTTCCATTATAACACCATTTATTTCCTATTGTGCGTGTACTTCCCTGCCTAGCCCTATAGTTGTGCATTACCTCGACGTTTACAGCTTCATTGTAGGTCCGCCCTCCCGATTTTGCCCTGCAGTTGTAAAGAATACCACAGGTTGTGTCACGAGGAAGGTAGCGAGGTGGATTTGTAATTCTGTACGAGGGTGAGTTTGAGCCCCTCGAGCCGTATGCCTTCGAATCCATCTGTCCACTCCGAACCAAATTCTGCTACGTAGGCGTCTGTCTCCACACTGCCCCGAGATTTTACATTCAGCCAGACTACAAGGGGTACAGGACAAGGTGAAAGGTTTGAGGTTTTTTCTGACCAGGTGCCCCCCTACCACACCCGACCCAACCCGACCCGCTCACCCATGCCTAATCCAGGACAGGACCAGCCCCAGTCACCCCCGCACCCACTGTCTCACCTAAACCTCAAGCCATTCATTTTTCTGTTTTTGTTTTTTCGACAATGCAATCCTGAAAGCACTTTGCCTTGTTATTCCTTTGTGTGAACATGTGAATGATGATTTGTTACAAAAATGTTAAATATGTAAAAGATCATTCACTGTTTTGGAAAAACCTGCATCTGTCTTTCTGACGTTAAAAGAAAAAAAGAAAAAAAACAATTTAGTGACATTAAACCTGAATCTATTTTATAAAATGTTTGCTGCAGCCAATTGGTCTTGTCATTCAGTATTGTGGCTTAGGGTTGTTTGTGTTCAATAAAGTGCTATTGCTAAATATTTCCTGAGTCTGGAGTTTTTATTTCTTGACAATGATCTCAAGTCACACGGGTCTCATTTTCACGTGTTTCATCCTCAATTACTTTTTCTATGCCGAGTTCTCTGAAACAGCCGGCAGCCATATGAAGCTGATTACAGTTGAAAATAGCTCTTTATCTGAAAAGGTTCACGTCTGAAGAGTTTGTCTTGACTCTGAAACTGATGAACTTAATGAAGCAAAGAGAAGATGTTGATTGGATTTTCCCAGAGAACGTGTTTGTTTCAGCTCTGTTCTTCTTTTAATTTTAATTTAAACTTCTTTTAATGGAACTGCAGGGTACGTATTGATCAGCAGGATCATACTCTGTCAACACAAACCTAAAAGACTCCCACACCTTTTTCTTCCCACATTACATTAAACAGCGCACAAAGACAAGAAAGAAATGTAAATATTGCTTTAACCGGTTCTGTGTTAACTGTGCAAACACTCAAACTGCCTGGAACTCGATTTTGGCTTTAACAAAAGAGTTGTCAAGTAATGTGAAAACATTGTTTTTTTGGCAGTGTTGGAACAAGCAGTCACACTGGAAGTGAGCGGTGACTCATATTTTCAGAGTGCTCCTCTTGTTACACCATATCCTCACACACTCTGCATGCAGTGCACTTTCTCTGCACGCTGAATGCTCCACATTTCCTTCCTGTTTACCTTGTGCCACATACAGAGCACCGCAACGGTGCAGGGAGGCCGGGAGAGAGAACAGAGATGTGCTGGAAATTATTACATTAATAAAAAAACAGAAAGAAATTCAGGGTTCTTGTTTCATTATTGATTAATCTGTCATTTCCTTGATGAATCGATTAGTTCTTTGGTTTATAAAAAATTTCAGAAAAGTAGTGAAAATAAATGTAGTGAAGTAGAGAGTACAATATATGCCTGTGAAATGTAACTGAATAGAAGTATGAATAACTTAAATGACCAATGGTAAAGTAGAAGTCTTTAATCTTTATTTTGTATGATAGATAGATAGATAGATTTTTAATAATGGGGTTAGATATATTGATATGCACGTAGATTCCACGGGCCAATCAGACGCTCCCGTTGTGCGTCATGACGTCCCTTGCGTAGCGACGACGCAGAAGTGTAGGATGTAGCACAGGACGTGGCTAGCGAGCTGCTAGTTTCAGTAGGACGTCCGAAAACACACAAACATCGAGATCGGGATCTGTTCTGCTTCATGTCTAGGTGAGTATATCAGCCGGCTGCTTTGTTTTCTAACAATCCCGCTGACCGTAATCAGCCGTGAGTCGGTGTATCCTGCCCAGACTGAGCTCTGTCTGGTTAGCTCTGTGGCTAACATCCAGAGGAAACCAACGGTACCGGAGGCGCTAACGTTGCTCTCCAGTTAGCCGCCTTTAATTCACCGCGAACAAGCCGCTCTGTCATCTGAACTCAAACATTTAACTGTGTACTCAAGGTGACACAAATTTAGCTTAATTAAATCCCAAGTTAGCTGTGATTAAGAACGATATAACAGCTTTTACCCAGAGCTATCGTTAGCATGGGGGTGTTAGCCTGTGTTGTGCAAGGCATGCTGAGGTGCGACTGGGAAAAAATCTGCAAAAAATCCAGACCGGTATGTGCTGCTTTTGCTGAAATTAGGTCAGCTACCAGTCCGCTGGGACCACAGGAGGCTGTCCTCGGATGTTGCAGCTTCACATGTCGAGGATGAAGCCAGAAAATAGCTCCGGATCAAGGGCATCGCTTCCCTGGATCTGTATAAATGTGGCTGTGCCCTCAAATTGATTGAGTCATTGTGCCTTTACACTGATTGAGTAATTGTGTCATTATTGGGTGGCAATATCCCACTTATCTTATGGAGTCATCTAAGCAAAGACTGCTTGTCTGAGTATAATGAAGCTAGTGAATCACTGATGTTTCAGGTTATTTGAATATGTCTCCATCTGTTGTGTTTATTAATCATGTGAGGTTAGATTACGAGGCATCAGCTCAATCTAACCATCACTGGCCTACGTACAATAGTCCTTGATAACTCAGTAAAATGGAGTGAACAATATCTTTTTTTGCTGTTGCAGGGAGTGTCTGTGTCTCTTTCGCCAGACAGTTTGTTTCTGCCAGATGTGACGCATCAGCAAGACATCAAGAGCTGAATGGAAGCAGTTGAGGCCTTTTGTGAGTGAGGTACCAATTGATTCATCCACTTTGTTTACATAGCACGTTGCATTTGCCAGACATAGACTCAATGTGCAAGAGATCATACATTATAAAAATACATAAGATACGAGGCTATTACACACATAGAAACATGCAATGAATGTATATTATAATAAAAGTAGAATAAGAAAGTATATAAAAAAGAATTATAACAATAATACTGATTCTAAAATGAGCTAACCACACACTTCAAACTTAACTAAAAGCATGTGAGAAAGCATTTTTTTTAATTTTGCATTCAGAAGAAGGCACTGTTGTGGCAGAGCTGAGTTCATGTGGAGAGTCAGACCATAATAAGATAAGATAAACTTCATTAATCCCATATCGGCGAAATTCACTTTAATTTAATTCATTTTATCTTAATGACTGAAGGCGCCACAGGCTGATTTAAAATGTACTCTGGGTATAGTGAGGAGACCTTTACATTGCAATCTAAGAAGTCTATAATAGTCAGGTGGGCTGAAAAGTGTATCTGTGTCAGTCTTAATATCTTGTCCTGAAAACCTGCTGTGTTGCTCAGGAGGTTGCGGGTCCCAGTAATGTACCATGGGGTACGACGTTACGAGGTTCCAAGGGGAGGTGGATGAAGACCTGCTGTGTCCTATATGTAGTGGAGTGCTCGAAGAACCAGTGCAGGCAAGTTTCAGTCTGATTACTCACCTGTGATTTTATCAGCGTTCATCAGATTTGTAATTCTTTGAGCTCTCTCTCTCTTTTTTTTTTTCCCCCCCAGGCTCCACACTGCGAGCATGCCTTCTGCAACGCCTGTATCACACAGTGGTTCGCTCAGCAGCAGATCTGCCCAGTTGACCGCACGGTTGTGACGCTGGCTCACCTCCGGCCTGTGCCCCGCATCATGCGCAACATGCTGTCCAAACTTCAGATCAGCTGTGACAATGCAGGTTTCGGCTGTGCAGCCACACTGCGGCTGGACCAGCTGCAGTCACACCTCAAAGACTGCGAGCACAATCCTAAACGGCCTGTCAACTGTGAGGAGGGATGCGGGTGAGCAGCGCCTGTCTGGCAGAAATTAGAACTTCTGCCTAAGGTCAGAGCTGAGTTGCAGAATAAAAATGTGCAATTTTTAAACATTTGTGATCTCCCTTGCAGGCTTGAGATGCCCAAAGATGAGCTGCCCAACCATAACTGCATCAAACACTTGCGGAGCGTCGTCCAGCAGCAACAGACAAAGATTTCAGAGCTGGAGAAAACGGTGGCGGAGCATAAACACCAGTTGGGGGAACAAGTAAGAACATTTGCCTACCCGTTCATGTGTTAGCCACAAAAAAAATATTGGAGCAGTCACCCAAAATACGCTGTGTTCAGATATCTGCAGAACAGGTTTAGAAATAGCTGAGAGCTCACTTTGTATTGACTGACTGATTAGATGCTATAATTGACTCCAAAATGCATTTTTGGGGATCTGGGGTTTATAAGGTGCTTAAATAATTAATAATACTTTGAGTACACGATTTTTATTTTTTAGTGTCCCCCAAATAATGTTGGTGTGTTAGTTCTTTATGGTACTGGATGGTATGGATCCATCTTTCTGTATAGGTTGTGTTTGCTTTGTGTGTGTCCTGGTTCTTTGTACTTTATGTGATGTGCATATTTCCAAGAGTGGTTTTGATCAGGTATTGTGGTGGTGACTAATTGTTATCTTAAAGGAACTGAGAGTATTCAAAGTTTACGGTGCCTTTTTATGCTGAGTTTTGTTGTGATAAAGGAGAAGAATTTTTATAGATTAGGAAAACATAACCATTGCTATTGCAGTATATTCTTAATTTGTTGAAATAATTGGAATCCAACAAAGCTGAAGTGATTATGGCTTTAAATCCATTAAAATTCAGTTATGGGCAAATTACTGGATCTGACAAAAATAATCGAAAAATGTTTTATTGCCATGCATGCAGGTTTTCAATCCAGCTACCAGACTAGTAAATTATTCTTGCATGGCCTCAGGGGATTTTGTGAAATGAGTCAAGATGAAAAAAGAAAAGATGAGATGATTCTTTCCAATTTCCAGAAGCGGGACATTCAGCTGCTAAAAGCCTACATGAGAGCGATCCGCAGTGCGAACCCTAACCTGCAAAACCTTGAGGAGAGCATAGAGTACAACGAGATCTTGGAGTGAGTGAAATTTCATCTTTTTTTTTTCCCCACTTGGTATTCTCATATCATCCATCTCAGGGAACTGCAGATCGAAGCTTAATTTTTCACTTTTTTATCTTCAGATGGGTGAACTCCATGCAGCCTGCCAGAGTGACGCGCTGGGGGGGCATGATCTCCACTCCTGACGCCGTGCTCCAGGCAGTCATCAAGCGCTCCCTCATCGACAGCGGCTGCCCCCTCTCAATCGTGAACGACCTGATCGAGAACGCCCACGAGCGGAACTGGCCGCAGGGACTGGCCACGCTCGAGACGCGGCAGATGAACAGGCGCTACTATGAGAACTACGTTGCCAAGCGCATCCCTGGCAAGCAGGCGGTGGTGGTGATGGCCTGCGAGAATCAGCATATGGGGGAGGACATGATCCTGGAGCCCGGCCTGGTCATGATCTTTGCGCACGGAGTGGAGGAGATATTATAACCGTACAGCTAGCTGAGCTGATCCAGAGACAAGCGGGGACATTTATGCTTTGGGGAGGGAGGGGGGGTTTGATGTGACGAGTAGGTTTTTCCCTCACTGGAGTGAAACCACCTGAATAAATCTGGCTTATTTAAAATAAAATCTTAGAAGAGGCTCGCTCCTAAGCTTGATACCTATGCCTTAAAGTAAGGACAAATATAATAATGAACCTGTCAAATAGAAACTTAATCTGACTGATATCTGAGATAAAAGGTGAGATGTGATGTTTACAAGGTTTATATTTGGTGCATTATATGATCTGATTGTTCTGCTCCATGTCCTGATAGAGTAATAAGCTTGAACCCCAGTTTTATGTCCTCAGTTGTATAAATGCTTGTAAATACAAATACTATATTGAATTATAAATGTCATTCTCTTATTCCTCTCACTGTAATTAGATTGTGATTTTTTTGTTTATCTCAGTTCTGTTTAGTCTGTTTTGCCTATGTTACTGTCAGCAGGGATGTCGACTCGGAAGATTTTTCGCGTGCTTGCTTTAGTGTTCCCTTTAGTTCCCTGTGAATATTTCACACGACATTGTGCTTCTCAGTTTAGATTGTCTAAACCTTCTGTGCCATTTGTTTTATTTATTGTGTTGCCTTTTTACACAAACATGCTTGAAGATGTTACCATTTTGATGTATGGAAATCTGCCTTTTTCGGTGCATTTGAAGTTCATTGCAGGAAGAAAATTGATTTTGTGATTTCTTTGTTGCCTCAGTTGTACATATATATATATTGTCTGAATGTCGGGTCCAGTTGAAGTGTTAAATTTGGAGTTTAACATTTGGGATTTAACTATGTATAATGAGTTTTATTTGACAAATCATAATGGGTCACTTGACTTATTAGGTGGCCCTGAAATATAGACATTGATCTTCTCATTCTTCATAATTACCAAATACATGTTCACTGATATTTCACTTAAAAAAATCATAGCATTGAGATTGTAAAAATATTTGTAAAGTCACTCATGGCTTTTTGCGAGGTTAAATGCTTCACTATTAGTCACTTATTGCTGTAAGACAAATAAGACTTCAGATGTCCGGTATAAAATCCCACACAAGTGCAGTAAACAGATGCGTTTGGATTGTGCCCTTTATTGTTTTCCCTGTTAATGTTTTTATTTGTTTTGTGTCTGTTATGTACCGTGCTGTACAGATGAGAAAGTAATAAAAAATGTCAAACTTTATCCCAAAAGATTTTTTTTTCATTGAGATAAGATTTTTTATCTTTAGCATCTTTAATTAGGGTTGAGGAGAAAAAATGCAATTCCTTATTTTACCACACCATGTCATGAGAGATCTGCAGGGAGGGACACAGCTGAACACATTATGTAAAGAAACTTTTAAGAAATCAGGGCAGTAAGGAGGAGATGTGAGACGTGAACTGCTGTTGATCCAGCTTTAGAAAACCAAGAGGAAAGTTTTAACCACAAAACTCAAGAGGGAGGAAGGTCTGACTGATCTGACCTGACTCACTCTCCTTTTCTCTGTCTAACCCAGACACCCACATGTTTTCCATGCCAGTTATCCTCTCCCGCCAGCCTCGTCCTCATTGTGGAGCCTAATCCCTCACCATTGTGGCCACTGGAATGTGAAATCATGTGCTTTACCAAATACTGCGGCTCTGTTTCTGTCTACACACGATTATTATGTGATGTGGTTGCCTGCTGCAAAGTGTGCAGCAGCAGGAGCAGCCCCCATACTAACCAACACGTTGCATATACCTCAGAATATGTGTAGGAATATGTGTCAATGACCTTAAAATACATAGAACAAGCAACACATTCATACTGAATGCACAGCAGAAAGAAATGAGGCCCCTGCGGAGGAAGTGTTCAGATCCTTAAGTAAAAGTAGCAATACCGCACTATAAAAAATGCTCATAGTACGTGGTTACACTATTATATAGAACCGCCATAGAACTTGTTTTAGCTATTTTTTTGCTTGGTTGAATTTTGTCTAAAAAAAGTCAACATCAGCCAATCAGAACAGGCTTTATTGACCACGTATGTGTACGGACAAAAGGGATTTGTTACACAGATAGTAGACATACACACATTTTAAAACAAGGATAACAGCTCAATATGGTAAAGAATAATATTCGAACTACTATGTACAGATATAAATTTGCATAAAAGTGCAATATACTGTCAATACATATATATGCAGAAAAACTTACAGACAGTAAGACAATACTGAAATGGTGCAGGATGCTAAATGATTACTGCAACAGGTATTACAGTATATACAGTAAAATTACAGTATATCTAGTAGTAGATATAGCTGCCAAATAAATGTAGTAACCCAATTAGTAAGTTTATATATGCAATTTCTATAATTCTACTGCTAAGTTTGCAACATACTCAGTATTTTTGCATGTTAGCTACCACACATATATTACCTTGCTAAGACATATACTACACATACTACCATTTTTTTTTTTTTTGCAACCTTTTAAGGAAATAACTTATTATCGCATATACATTTCAGTAAGTTAGTACTTGAGATATATATATATTTTATTTTTATTTATTTATTTTCATTAATACCACTTTCTAACTTTTGCAGCCGGGTGCACGCCGGTGCTGGGGGTGTGTGTTGGTGATCACCAGAGGCGGTGCCTGACAGCAGAGCTCGGCAGTGTCTCAGTCTGCGCTCCGCAGCAGTGTCTCTCTCTCTCTCTGCAGCCTGCCTCCATGTAAAGTCACTTTGCATCTGAAAGCAGGATTGTTCACCGGCTGCAGGACTGCGACCACTGACGATTTAAAGACGACAAAAAAGGTAAAAAAAAAACAAACAAAAAAAAAACCCAAAAATACAAGATGAGACTCATAGAAAGCAAGCAGATCCGGGCTCGTATTGATTGAAGTTTCAGTGCAGCGTTAAAGCTGCACACAAGCGATCGGTCTCCTCTATTTCTTGCTGTGAAAAAAACAAGATTTAACGTGAAATCCAAGGGGGTTGCATGCTTCTTGAGCGGAGAGTTTGGCAGATAGTGGTGCGTTCACGATCCGCCAAGCAAGCGGGGCAGATGTGTTGCGTTTGAGCTCCGTGCCTCTTTTTCTTTTTTTTAAAAACCTCTTTTCAGTTCCCTTTGCAGCCTGTCAGGATTGTTAATGTCAGTCTGCTTAAGTTACACGCAGAGGGAAACCCTCCTCTCAGTCTATTTAGAGAACTTAAGGGTATTTGCACCATTTGAGGTGTCATGTCTTAATGCTTTCTGGTGTAAAATGCCTCTACTGTATGTTTTATTTAAACCTAGAGACACCTGCTACAAGTTGATTTGTCACCAGGCTGTTAAGTAAGCTGTGTGATTGTATTATTGCTCCCTGGTTGGTTGGATCTTACCTGTTAGTAAGCACCCACCATCTGACACTATGTTTGTTGCAGGATATGGTGACAGTGAAAGCTCATATTTTTTTTGTTTATTTGTTTTTGGGATGGGAAAAAAACCTCCACATTGTGAAGTAGATGATGGGTATGTGTTGGTACTGTTGGAACTGTCACTGCTGCATGGTGATTTCTCGCTGACAAATGCAAATAGTGGACGTGACTTTGAGCCCTCGTGCCAACTCGGAAAACAAAACACACAGGAAAGTCTTTATCTGCGTTTTTCCCCCTATTTTTCTTTTTCCTGAAGTGTCAGTATCAGAGCCTCTTTATTTCCAGGTGATTTTCTGGCCGTGCTGCGTGCTCATCACGAGCAGGTTATTTTCTCACAAAGCCGGGGAGTCTCATCTGTTTTGAGCTGCGAGAGAGTTTTCAGGCGCAGACAATCAATAACACAGAGAGGTCAATCGTCCCATTGATAATGTTTACATCAGAGGCTAGAGGCTGTAAATGAACTGGAATTTACCCCATTTTGTGATCTGTGGTTCACATGATAAATATAAGCTGCTTCTATATGGTGAAACCTAATAATAATTGCCACAAATGCCTTTTGTTTACCGACTGTTTCACTTCTCTAAACACAGCAGTTGTATTTTTCATTTTGCCTTAACTTCCTTCATTTTAACACCGCCTCAGAATCTGCCTGAATCCTGTATTAATTAGAATAATTAATGATAATTTGAACACCTTCATCATCATAAACGTGATTAGAATATGCAATAGTACAGCTCAAGTCTAAGATGCTGTCATATCTCGAGAATAATTCCCATGAGAGAATATAATCAAACATAATTTAGTTTCTCCCAAAGAGCTCAGATCTCTGAATCGCTGGCATAGTGGAGAATACTACGTAACTGCATTTCAGATTGAATCATTGAAAAATGTGACATTTAATGTCGTTTCATTTTCACTTGTGGACAGATCTGTGGGCGAGCCAGGCGAGACTCCCCGATACGTGCAAACACTTACACCATTGAAATCAATGTGGCTGTTGTGTGACAGCATGCACCCTCAAGTCTGGGCAGGTTTTTATTTTTTTCTTCAGAAAGCAGCATGGTGTTCTACAAGGCTGCCTCCACAGAAAAAAAGCTATTATGTAAGTCACATTCATGTCTGAATTCAGAGTGATGGGCAGTCCTCACTTTGAAGCCGGGGAGTGAGCAAAGCCTCGCCTACATTTTCCAAGAAATCTGTGATTCATACTGTGTGTTTTGTTTTTTTTTCTTTCATGTTGTTGTCTGAATTTACAAGTCATGTTTATTTTGTTCAAGTTGGAGTGTTTCCACCAACTGTAGCCTGCTGTAGTTTTGCATATCTCTCAATTCTTCAAATGTTACCATGCAATACACAAGGGGAAATCCCTTTTAATGTATCACACTCAGCTGTGGTCATGCCATCATCTTCTGGCCTCATTGGCTCATTTCACAGCAGTTACATTCAGTTTGTAAATCTGATACCAGCCAGGTTAGTATTCTTAACACAAGTAAATACAAAAATATATCAGCTTTGTATCAGTGCGGCTGTTTTAGTAGAATCAACAACACATTTACAGGAGCACAATACAGTGAAGTGCACTAAACTGAACTAAAGTGAAGATGTAAAATAACCAGAGGAAGTAGTGGTTACTGGCTGTAGCTCTAGGGATATATTAAGGTGAAGAAGTGCTTTTTTTCTGACAGTTCCACTAAGTAAGACAAAAATTACTGCAAGTTTGTAACTCCTGCCGCGGCCTGCAAAATGACCCCACAAGCAAACGCTCCATTTATAGTAAGAGAGTATTCCCCTGTCTGTTCATGCGATGAGTCACAGTAGCATCTGCATGTAGAATGCAATTTAGAGCGTGGCCTCTGGTTCTGAAGGCCAAACTAGGCTCATGGCGTAGGAGGAGGTGGAGCTGCAGGGGGAAGACTCACACTTACCGACCAGGCTCCCCCCTTCTCCCAGAGCGGGCTGCCTCCCTCTCTCCCTGCGCCTCCTCCTACCTGTTAGTCACCCGTGGCAGCACTCTGACGGAGAGAGAGAGCAGCTGATGGAGGGAAACACTTTCCATAGCAACCAAGCATGTCCGTCCTCCCCCTCCCGTTAACCTGATGCAATCTGCACACACTTCAGTCAGAACTGTCGTAGTTTCTGGAGGAAAACAAATGCTCGACACTAGACGTAGACTTCTCTGTTCAGAGAACCTACGCAGTGTTTTCCAACCACAGGATGACGGAGTCAAATGGCTTGCACCCTGCAAGTGTTGCAAAACAGCAGATTTCCTTGACACAAGGCGTGGGTGTTATGACAGCTTGCACAAACATTAGCCCTCATGGAAAAAGGTCATCCCCAAGTGTACCTTGAAACCATTCTTGCGAAGAGAACGTGCTGTGTGGTTGTTGACAGTTTTTCATCAAGACATTAAGGGTTCATAATTAAACGCATGGCATGTGTGAAGGGAAATGCCAAGTGAACTGTCTGCTCATAATTCTCCAATTATTACACTGCGTGATTTTATATAAAGCCATTGCTTTGGTGTTTTTCAGCTGAGCGGTCAGAAGTAAAGGCTTGTGGCGGTCTCTAAACAGACGTTTTTTCAGAGCTTTATGGGGGAGTAGATGTGGCTTTCACAGGCTGTTGCTACTTGAAGAACCACTTTAACATTTAGATTGTTCTTTACTGCTATTTGAAGAACCACTAGTGTCCCCGCATAGAGCCGGCGGAGGCTGTAGCTCTTGTGCTGCACCATTTGTTCTGTTCTGATTATGTGGAGCGACGTTTTGTTCAAACAGAATCATACCTCAGCCTGTCTGTCAGTAGGGCCAACCAAAGTAAATCACACCGATGTGGCTCCTGTTATCCCGCGTTTAAATCTTTCTCATGTCTACACAACAGAGTTTGTACTGTACAAATGTTTCTGTAAAGCAGCATAAACAGTTCCCTCATAAAGTATCTGCCATTTAACTTTAGCCTGGCAGTGTAACCTTATTGAGAGGCAGCCCTGAAGCGGTTAGTCACAAGTCTTAACAAGCCTTCAGTCATTCCTCAAACCTCCTGAAATATTTATACTTGCTCCAGTAAGCTCATTTAGACGGAGCCATTGTTTTTAAAAAACTCCATCCCAAGTTTGAGAGTGGAGACAACTGACCCGGGTATATTTATCTCCATTCGCATCCTCTCCCCTTAAGTGCAGGGGATGCCTCTTCCTGTGCTGCATGTTCCGACTCGTGCCGATTCCCACTCTGCTTCATGCATGCAAATCATTATCTAATCAGGAAGTGAGGAATCAGATTACTCAGATAGAATCTTGTTGAACCAGACAATAATGATGATGACAGTGAGTTGGTAAGGAGGCAAAATAGACATGACGCTGCTCGTGATGACCACACTGCTCTGGAGATTATAAAATCTTGAAAGAGAAAACCAACGCCCAGGTGCTGTTAAAATAGTGTGTTTTCATGTGCGAATCAAACCTCAGAGGGCTATTTTTGGTTCATTTGTGAGACAGTGTTTGAAGATTGAGTCAGGAGCGTATTTTTAGAATAAACAGTTTGAGGCTGTAACCAGGTGATCATCAGCAGATGGCTTTTCACGATTCCTTCATGTTTTACTTTGCAGTCGATACGGACCTGGCCCACCTGATCGGCTACATAAACAGAACTGTTAAGCAAAGCTGCTGACCTTTTGAGGGAATAAACTGAGAACCGTGTGAACCTTTCAGAGTCCAAAGACGTGGCAAATCACATGTGAAGAGCGGTCTGTTATTTCAGATCATTTAATTTCTTCTTCTCTGTATGTCCGCTGTCCTTTAAGTGCTCAGATTTTCTGTTCTGTGCAGGCGGCCGTGACTGATACCTGCAGTGGCTGCACTTTAATGTGTTATAACACCTTTGAACAACAGTGTGACAGACACATTTACAATGAGGTCCTCCTCATCGGCCTGTGCTGAAAAACTTCTCATGGTCTTTTATTCACACTCAGAAATAAAGGCGCTCACTGGAACCATATAATGTTATCTCACTTCTATCCACAGGAGAAACCTTTTTGAGGGTTCTACCTAGAAGCCAACATAAAGAGTTATATTTAAAACCAGCTGATGACAGGAAGTAAAGGGAACCCTCTTTTGGTTTCTGTCCAGAACGTTCCCACCTTTAAAAGGCACTCACAAGAACCCACCAAGGGGGTTCTTCTGTCACTTCAATTCAGCTCCTCGCATCAGTTCATACTCACACGTGATCACAGTTAAGGAGAACGCCTTTTATATTCAAAGGGTTTCATCTAGGACGTTCTTATATACAGGTAACTGAAGTCAGGCACATCAGACTTTACTTCTGCAGGTGGATGCACAAAAATGATGACATCACAGAGGGGAAAGACAAAAAAGACAGTTATATCTCGCCAAGGTCCACTTACTACACCAGATGAATCATGAGCCATCTGCAAACGACAAAGTAATGCAGGGTCTAAAGACGGCAGTGGGAGTGTGAGCACATAATGATAATAATGGTGACAGTTGAAAAAGATTGAATAAGGCTGTCCTCCAAATCCTATATTAAGATCCTCCACTGGCACGTCTCATTGTTCGCCCAGTCTGTATAGTTTCTGCAAAAAAAGCAAAAAAAAATGTCAGCATTGAAATAGTCCACCTTCCACCATAAAAGTCCTCTGTCAGACTCAAACTTTCTGAAAGAAGATATTAGATTTAGCTCACGTAGTTTCTCAGAAGTTTCCGATCTTCTGTCACTTCAGTCCAGCTCCTCGTATCAGTTCATTCTCAGACAGACGTGATGCACACAGTTAAAGAAAAGAGTGTGAACAGACTTGTAATCAAGGGAAGGCAAGACACCAGATTAATCACTGTTGATATGTCTGACCTGTTTTGTAGAAAAGGAAGCGTGATGACGTGAATGCTGCTCTCAGAAAAGAAGTTATCAGTGTCGTGTTTAAGTGGGAGAGGATGCCAGCTAAAGTGGCAAAATACATTAAAATAAATTTGATATGTTGTGTTTGGCAGCAGAACACTGCACAGAGAAGTGTTGGACTGAGAGGTTTGCTGCCTTATTTTTCATCCAAAATGCGAAATGTCTCTGTCTGTTCGTGTTTATAATGTGTCTGTTCAGATCATGACAGTTTATTGTTGTAACCATTAGCGAGGTGGCTGTTATATTTCCTGAAACCAGCCGTACTTTGTGGCCAGGCCCTGAGTTTATGTCCCCCGGCGCTGAAAGTCATTCAAAGGTTCACATCTCACACAGAGGCTTCCTGTGTCTCAATCTGCCCTGCCTGTCATAAAACTTCAACATCATTGACTTGAGCAACATTTTCTGTATGATTTCAGACATTATCAGCTGCTAACTGGAAATCGTGAGTCAGTGAAACTTAAGTAAATTAAATTGACATTAGTTGAATGGGCAAAGCAGTTGATGCTATAAGACTGTAAGTTAATCAATATGGTACTTAGGGTATTGATCTAGTATTTAAGTTAATTTAACCAGTTAACTGTCAAAACCCGCCGGCGGGTTTGTAGTAAGATTCCATAACTTATTAAATCATATTTTATCAATTTTCATTAGCATAAATTTATCACATAAAATCGCCCCGAGGGTTAAGTGGTTAAGCTTAAGTTTTCAGTAGCCTACACATTATTACATTTTTTAAGGCAACTGGTTTCCTCATTTTTTTAAGAGGTAAATTCAAGTTATCTGAGCTTTCAGTGATGACATGAAGTGATGCTTGAGTAATTAACTATGGCAGAACACAAGTAAAATGAACTTGAATGAGAGTCCAGATTAATCTAATCCTCAATGAAAACTTCAAACTTCAGCCACTGAGGAAGACCCCTTTTGGAAGAGTTTACTTGATGATAGGATGGTCTTGACATCAGATTCACAGTAGCTCATGTGTGCACTTAACTCTTGAAAACTGCTCCACCAGGTTCAGCATCTTCATCCTGTCCTATCCTATTAACCATTTCTTCTTCTTCTCCTTTCATTTCCTTAATAGCAATCACATTGTTGGAGGGGAATTGCCAGAATTACAGCTGTGTACTTGGAGTTAAGCCAGCAGGCTGCTTTTAAAGGACGATACCATCGTTTTATCTTTTTAATTGTTATTACCGGAGACCATTTTCCAAAGCATGATATAAAGTTCCTTGTTCTGAATCTGCCTTTCCTACTTTACCTTCCATTTCCATTAATATCCAAACACTACTAAAATCAATTAGCAGACTATGAAAACCTACTTGACTGTATTTATTGTTTTCAGAGGTCCATTAATGTCGAGGTGAAGTGCGGATTGATTTAGAGAGTATTACCTGCATTAGCTCATAATGGTAATGTGATTGGGACAAAAGCTAATGCAGTTTTCTGTGAGCGATTACGCAACTCGGACATATTTTGTGATGAATGCAATTAAACTATCTGAAACTCTGCCGTGTGGATTGCAAAACTTTCTGCGATGATACAAATCATTTAAGGGCTAAATAATGCAGAATCACTGTCCTGTCATGTAAAGCACAACCGTATACGTTTTGCTTAACAAGTGATTTTAATGAAGAAAGTGTAATAGCTAGAAGTAATGTGGTGTAATCTTAGTAGTGTTGGTTAAACAACATTATCTATCTTAGATTAGAAGTGTATTTTGATTAATATATAAACATTTTATATGTAAATTGGCAGATTAGTTATTATATTTTAAAAAATATGACACATTCGTGCTTTAAACTCTTCAAAGACTTAGCTATTATTGATCGACCTTCCTGGAAAAATCTCAGCTGTCATGATAGTTTTACAAATAGATGATCGACTGCATTAGGCGTTCTATAAATTCTGTATTGATCCATCACTGGTATCTTTTATTGCAACATTTTATTGGCATACATCTGCAACAGGATGTCAGGGTGGCAGGTTTCTCCCCTCCATTAACTAGTTCCACCTGTTTCTTCGATGGTTAATGTACCGTGCAATCTCCTTCCATTATGTTTTAAAAGCCTGTTTGCTACCAATGAACGTATTCATAACGAAGCCGACCAAATGACCATCCGGAATTCTCGCTTCCGACTTGAGGCCGACACGCTAGGCCAATTTCATGTGTCAGATTCAGATTTCACGCTTGCTTTCAGCCTTGTTTGACATTTCAAGTCTCTTCCTTTTGTTTGACGGGGAGGTCCCTTAACAAGCCAGTTTTGCTTTTTCGACCTCTCCACAGTATCTTTATTATGTTTACTGCTGCATTTTCAGACTTTGCCGTACTCTTTTGTTCTGAGTTAAACCAAAAACTCCCTATATCTGGTGTTTTCTAAATCAAATATGGGACAGTGAGAATATAGAAAGAGATTTTGGGTGGGTGAAATCCCCAGAGTCAAAGCACCATGGGTACCTTTAGCCTGATATAATTTCCAGCAGACTTTCGGCCCAGTTTTGAGAGGCTAGTCACATGTTACTGATGGTGAGAGATGTAAAATAAATGCACTGTTTAGTAATTAGTACATACATATGTTTGGCAGAGTAGCATCACACAAAGAAAACATTTAATCCACACACACGTTGATGTAAGATTGTGGACAGCCAAGAAAAAACATTTATTTTTAAATCATTTGTTTTGTTCAGAAAAAAGAAAAGAACATTTTCACGTGTGCAGTGTTGTGACTACAGATGTTCTTCGTGGCTCTACATGTTCTCTGACACACTCAAAAACTCCCTGTCGACTAGCATGGATTTTTACAGCGCGAGATGGAAGATGCTATCTTTCGCTCGCAGCCATGCTTTTATGTTTTACAAAGAGGCAGGCTACTGTGCACCCACCTTCTCTTTTCTCTCCGTCTACGTCTCACTGTTTCTCTCGCTTGTGCACAGGCAGGCAGTTAGTGCAGAAGCAGGCACCATGTCCACCCCCACAAACCCAGAGGTGAAGGAACTGAGCCCTGTCGACTTTATCCAGCTACAGCAGTACATTGAATGTGAGTACAGACAGGCAGGCAGGCGGGCGGGCAGGCAGCTTTCTCAGCGCTTAACGCCCCCCACCCCCCTCCACTTCCACTTCCACCCACACGCACACTCATTTACACTTGCTCATGGTTTCTCATATCTAGAGGAGGTAGCAGTCTGCCACATTCTGTTTTTTGCAAATAAAGTGTGCACATTTTTTTTTTAATCTACACATAAATCTATTGTCACTGTATATTTAGAAATAGTATTTAAAAAAAATGGATTGACAGTAGTTACATGCAGCAGAGTAAAGTATGTGAAATCAACACGTACAGGAATACACGTGTACCCCTGTATGACCTGTGTGCCTTTGCTTCCAGACTGCAGCTTGAAGGTGAAAGACGTGCTGAGGGAATTTGATGCAGATGGCAGTCTGGCCCGGCACAGGCACGGAGAGGTGAGGGGACGGCGTGTCCTGCTGTTCGCCATCAGGTCCACTCCTCCAGAACTCGCTCACAGTGATGTCAGCCGCGAGGCACATAACTGAGCCGAATTACCGCTCTCAGCTGAGCGGTTTAGTGAGAAATGAGTGTTTGATTTATGTATATTGGGCAGTTATTAATTGTCCTACGCTGATTAATTAGATTCAAACCCATCTATCATGTTGACTAAGCTGTCCGTGAGAAATATCTTCAGTGCACTCGGACGAGGTTGCAGATGTAAATTACCTCCTTAGTTTTGCCCACGCAGCAAGGCCATGCTGAACAGGGTGCTGGCTGCCCTCATGCAGTGTAAGCTCAAATGTGATTGAAAAAGGGGCTTTCCAATACTGTACACCAGTGGCCAACGCTGCCAATTAAACTGTGCAGGGAGCAACTGCAGTAATTTCTGATGGGTAATTTGTCTACGTGCAGTTTAATTAGACAAATGTAAGGGAAGGGTGATTGTTTTAAAGGGAGAAAACAACAAATTCTGCCATAAAATACAAGTTAATGAGTCTCTTTTAAAGGACACAGAACAGTAAAGTCATGGCTTCACTCTCGTGTGTTTGTTTTTTTTTCTTTTCCTTTTGTGGCCCTGCAGTGACATTATTTATTACTGGGGCAGCTCTGCAGGGTATCAGCCAGGGAAATGGAATAATGTCAACAAGAAATGGGTTTGTGGTTCACCATTATCGAGGGACTATTACTTGTTATCCCTGCAGCATATTATCTTATGAGAAAGACGGATATGAGGCCAGACAGATGGACTGAAATCTTTAATCAGGACCTTTCTTTTTGTTTTATGTCGTTATCAAATGAGAACCCCTACGATCCCTCCAAGAGAGTCAGAGGCTAAAGAAGTTGGATTAATTAGATGTTGAGCTTCTGAAGAGCAATTGATCCCGGATGCTCTTACATGAGTCTCACGCTCTAAATGAGGCGGTTACTTTAAATTTTTTTCACACGGTGTAATCTGTGTGATCTTCATCTTCCGTTATTTTCAGAAGAGGTGAATTTGTAAAATGCAGAAGTTGCCATGCACAACATGCGCTGTACACAGACATTTCATTTTACAAACCATCACAAGCCAAATAAGGCTTTCCCATTCATTTATTTTTTTCCCAGTGCATCAATGAAGAAGGCTTTCGTCTGTTCCTGAAGACTTATTTAGAAGTGGAGGACTTCCCAGTGGATCTCTGCCAGAGACTCTTCCGCTCCTTCCAAAACTCTGAACCCACCCAGGAAGACAGTGCCAGTGAGATTATACGCCACGTATTAACACAACTCGCTGCCTCCATGCTACTTTCTAGAAGGGCCTTTATCAATTTACACCATGGCCTATTTGGCATACATTTATTTATCACCACATGCCTGTGAGGCACTGTTTGTGCAGATATGGTAACCAGAGTATTCACAGCCATCCCTCTCTCCCTCTCTGCCTCTCTCCTCCGTCTCCCTTGCAGAGGAGGTCTTTCTGAAGGATGTTTCATGTTACTTCTCTCTGCTGGAGGATGGCCAGCCAAGGGACAAGCTGGAGTGTAAGTCCTTTGTTTCTTTTTATGCCCAAAATAATTTGAGTGATGACATGGTCCAACACTTCCACTTTCATTTCCTTTCTCTCTGTAGTTGCTTTCAAGCTCTATGACAGAGACGGGAACGGAGTCCTCGACAGCTCTGTAAGTCGCTGAGAAAATCTTTTGGGTGTGATTCTCAAGACCAAACTGAAATTTCTGTCTCACTTGTGAACCAAATTATTCAATTCAGGGTTGAATCTCCCTCATTCATATCAGACATGCCACTAAAACAAGTTTTTTGTTGTTATTTTTTTAAACAGGAAGTGGATAGGATTATTGCTCAGATGATGCACGCTGCAGAATACCTCGGATGGGATGTGTCAGAGCTGAGGCCGGTAAGTCCCTGCTCTGAAATGTGAATGTAAATCAAAGCCTGCACATACTGTACTTTCAACTCTGACAATACAGTAAACGAACAGATCGACTTAATTGTTTGCACAAGGTATGTTTTGCATCATTACGCTCAGTATATGGCAGCACTTGTTACTCATTTGCTAAATGATAAGCTCCTCTGCTCCTTTGAAGCGAATTCCCACGCATGACTAGTTTCAGAAATGATATGGCCTTAGTTTTAAGTAACAGATATGTGTGTGGTGTTTGGATAATAACAATCAAATGTCTTATTATTAGGTTCTGAAGGACATGATGACAGCGATTGATGCTGACAGTAGCGGGACGGTGTCTCAGGAGGAGTGGGTGGAGGGTGGCATGAACAACGTTCCCCTGCTGGTCTTGCTGGGTCTGAAGGTGCTTTTAAAGTTTGTCTTTTTCATTAAGTGTCAGCCCCGAAAACCCTTTCCTCAGATGCATTTTCATTTTTACAGCAGGTGTCTTCTCACCAAGTGGTAAAACCTACTTTTACTGCTCTTGTGAAACTGTGGCCTTGCGTACCTCTCCTCTGTCCTTTGCCTCCTCCCCGTCTATAAGGGCCTTTTTGCCGACTCAGTGTTACAGGGTGTGGTAATGTCATCTCCTCTCATGCAAGCTCTGCACCACCAGAGTGCTTTAGTGTTTTCCATTTACTCTGCACAATCCATGCCCACATTTAACAAAGTGCTTGCATAAAATAGCAATCTTAAGGCTGATGCACTGTACTTGACTAAAGAAATGAATCATTTTAGTCTTGGATCTATACAGTAAGATGGTCGTCTTAAATCAAGGACAGATCGGATTTGTGTTCTGAGTGTTGTTAAATGTCTCGCCAGAAATGTAAAAGCCTCTCACTGCGTACTTGCCCGATCACTGTGGCGGTCTAAAACCACGAGCTGGACTCTGTCGCTGGGTTTGGCCTCGACAACAATGCCAGGGACTTCCCCCCCAAGCTATTTCTAGCCACCAATAGACATTTGAAGCCTGGGGTGCATGAATTGAGCCGCCCTCACAGTTGCTCTATGCGTCTGTACGGGCTATTCCTCACGCAGTAAGTGATAGGCTGATGCATCATGTCACTGGAAAAAAAAAGCACTTCAGCTTGTAATCTGGATCTGGTCGCTCTGTCAACAGATTGAAAGCAATCCTCTAATCTTGTGTTGTAAATTTGAGATTATGAGCGGTGTTGATTTAAATATCCACAGAGCTACGCTGTATGTCATGATATGCAGAGCCACTGCATACTGCATAATCAGCAGTCTCATTAGGGCAAGGTTAGTCATGAGTGGGTGTGAAAAACAACTGTGAATTGCAGGCCTCAGCCGCCGAGCGTTTTATGAAAGGCTTTGTGTAGTTTGATCCAAAATGTAACAAAGGACACAAAGCTTCATTTATTGCATAATTACAACCTTTATTCTTGCTGTATAAAATACAAATACGTTTTCACAATTAAAGATTTTAAATTCTGTTCTTCAAATGTTTTGTATGTTTTTTCTTACACTGTCGTCTTCAATTACTGTTGTTTAAACCATCAGATGACCCAGAAGGATGGGCAGCACCTTTGGAGGATGAAGCACTTCAACAAGCCTGTTTACTGCAACGTGTGTCAGAGCATGCTGCTGGGCCTGAGGAAGCAGGGCTTGTGCTGCACCTGTGAGTACCTGAACTCACCAGAAGAGGGCGACACTGTGGTGACATTTTATCACCAAAACTGTGGCATTAAAATGAAAAAAATTGCAGGATGCTTTTCTTTTTTTTTTTTAGATTGACAGACATCTCATAAATTTAACAGGTTAATTCATCTAAGTGCAAACACCATCTGACAGCTGGGTTATGTGTCTCATTTCTCAGGCTGCAAATACACAGTCCACGGACGCTGCGCCAACAGGAACCCGGCCCCCTGCACCAGGACGTATGTGAAGTCAAAGAAAGACACGGGGGTATGCCAGCGTCTCCATGACAACATTTACAGTGACACTCGCAGTCTAAATTAAACGTGTCTGAGTGCTCTTATGTGGCCGTTCAAAAACATTCATCCCACATTTCAGGTTCCAGCTCACGACTGGGTGAGTGGGAACTGTGACTCCAGGAAGTGCGATAAATGCCAGAAGAAGATCAAGAGCTACCAAGGCTTAACGGGCAAACACTGTGTGTGGTGCCACACCATGGTGAGGGAGCATCTTATAGAATACAGTTCAAGTTTATGAGCAGCATTTTGGTTATAGAGCTTCTTTTCTCTTTTTTTATCCAAACTTTCCTGTCATTGTCCACAGTAAATGAAACAGAAATGAAAAAAAAGCTTTAAGAAGATAAATTTGGACCCTGTCAGTTGTCATCACTGTTGTTCTGAGAGTTTATGTAACATGTTTTTGTGCTTTTTTTTCCCTTTTTTTTTTACAGCGTCACGATGAATGTGCAGACCAAGAGCCAACAGAGTGTACCTGTGGGCTGCTCAGAGACCATATCCTGCCTCCATGGGCAATATATCCTGTTATAAAGGTACAAAATTATCCTCAGGCGCATGTACAGTGCAAACAGTGCCTGTCACGCCGACGCAGAACATATAAGAGCTCAGGGCTGTTTCCTGTTGTCAGTAAACCCTTCTCACCTGTGTGGCATTTTGACAGGTGGGGTGTGAACAGATTTTTCTCTGTCCTCAAAAGGCAAGAAAAGCTATTACACCTCTCCTTGTTTACTCACCCTCCGCCTTTGTTTTGTTCCCTAAAGGAGAGACCAAACAATGTAAAGAACGGCTGCTCGGGCTCAACGGATGACAGCGAGCTCAATATTACCCCTGATGGGCAAGTGCTTCAGGTATTATTCCCCCCAAATGAAGGCTTTTATCCGCCAAACGTTTACAACCTGAGACACCTGAGTCAGCTGAATTTCATGGAGTTACAGGCGCAGCACATTTCACCTGGGTGATAGCATTTGTTTTTTAATTCAACAGATCATGCCGGTGCCAAACACTCATCCTCTGCTCGTGTTCGTTAACCCTAAAAGTGGCGGCAAGCAGGGAGAAAGGTGAGCCTGAAGTGGAACACATCCATGAAGAAGTAGATGTCTCATACATGCACTTTGTTTAGCCTGCTTTTATGTATTTCAGAGTCCTGCATAAATTTCAGTATTTACTGAATCCACGGCAGGTGTATAACCTCTCGAATGGCGGACCTGGACCAGGGTGAGTAACAGATTATGATCAGCATGAAATGGAAACAGATTTTATATTAATAGAAATATGTGTGTGTAATATTTTGATATTATATTATTAGATTATTTCAGACCACATTCTCTTGAACTGCTTTGCATCCTGCTCTTCTCTTTCAGTCTGAGTTTCTTCAGAAATCTGCAGGATTACAGGATCTTGGTGTGCGGGGGAGACGGCACAGTTGGCTGGATTCTGGACGCGATAGGTGAGATTGTTGGATCAGGGAAGCACTATAACAGGCACGCGTTAGCATCCACATGGCCGGCTCCCGGTGATGATGGTCACCATGACGCATTTCCCTTTTTATTTTTTTTTCTTGGAATCAGACAAGGCCAATCTGCTGGTGCGGCCACCTGTCGCCGTGCTTCCTCTGGGAACAGGAAATGACCTCGCGCGATGTTTGCGGTGGGGAGGAGGTGAGACGGGAATGAGAGTGTTTTTCTTATTGTGAAGATAATAAAACGGCCGCTGCTCTGTGTGTTTGTTTGACGACACTTCAGCATATGAAATGTTTCTCTTCAAAGGGTACGACGGCGAAGACCTGAGCCGGATACTTAAAGACATCGAGGGCAGCTCTCGGGTGCTGATGGACCGCTGGAGTGTGCAGGTCATAACGGATGAGAATCAGGAGAAGGGCGACCCAGTCCCGTATGAAATTATCAACAACTACTTCTCCATCGGAGTTGTGAGTTTCTCTGAATTAGATCACGCAAGAGCGAGCGTTTATTTTCTAGTTTTGCATTTAGGTCATACGTGTGTTATGTTGACAGGACGCCTCCATAGCCCACCGCTTTCACACAATGAGGGAGAAACATCCCCAGAAGTTCAACAGCAGGTATTGAAGTCTTTGGTGAACCATATTCAGCCACTTCCTCAGGAAGTTTTAAAATCATGCCACCTGGAGAGCACTGTTTCATTTTTTTTTTGTCAGTTTTACTTTTATTTTCCCTGTGTGCTGTAGCTGATTGAAAGAAACAAACCGAGCGCAGGTGGTGGCAGCAGATGTCTGCAGCAGCAAGTGTTGCAACTAAAGAGAGAGCAGAAAATGTTCTGTGAAAACGAAATATCACTTAAACCTGAAAAAATGCATGTTTTCATGACTGCAGAATGAAGAACAAGCTGTGGTATTTCGAATTTGCCACTTCAGAGACCATCTCAGCTTCCTGCAAGAAACTGAGCGAAAGTCTGACTATTGAGGTGAGAACGCAGCATCAGCGTTACGAACGTTGCAAGTGTGTGTTTTTTTTTTACGTATTTTTGTCTTTGAGACAAACTTTCTGTGGTGTGAAAGAAAAAAAAAACTGTTCCCACAACCGCACAGAGCACTGATGCTTTACATCCTCTCTGTCACCTGCTTCTTCAGTGCTGTGGTACTCCGTTGGATCTCAGTGGCCTGTCTCTGGAGGGGGTTGCTGTACTAAACATTCCCAGCATGCACGGTGGCTCCAACCTATGGGGGGACACCAAAAAAGGGGACGCTAAGGGACTGACGAGCCAGGAAGAGCCCGAAGTGATCGTCGACCCAGAAATCCTCAAAGTGACCTCCCAAGGTATTTTGCTTTTGACCTCAACTCCGAATCCCATTGAAAGCTCATCAAGATTTTTCATGTTAACAGTAGTTCAGCTGACAAAAGTCTGCAGTTCCTCTCAGCCGTTCAACTTCTCTCAGCTCACTATTTTTTATTTTACAGCTGTCGAACTCCACTTGTATCAACCCTGTTTCTTTTTAGCTAAAAGCTCCAGCTGTCCAATATCACAGCAGCGCTAAAAGGACAGTAAATATTGGACTAACATTTGTCAGATGGACACAAGATAAATAGAAAAATAAATTGCCTGAACAGCTTTGATAGGTAATAAGACATCAGATGTTGTGTTTCCCCTTTGATCTGCTGCTCCCAAGCGTCCAAAAACATCAATTAATGGTGCTTTAAGAGGCTCTTTGCACAAATCATTACATGTACTCCCTCTTTTGTAATGAAACCGTTGATAATGTAGTGCATCAACTCATATTTCTCACCACTTGAGGGCAGCAGAATCAAACACAACACTGATCTTTTCAAATTATATGGCGGCTTAGTAGCAAACAGTTAATTATTTATACATCCAGGAGCGACATTATTGTTTATTTGGGGTCGTGTTTGTGTTTGTTTGTCCAATGTTTAACATGTTTTTAGCTCTGTTTTCAATCTGTACCAACTCTTGAAGGAATGTTTTGACTCATTAGCTGCTAAATGCTCCACTGAGTTCATGAGTCCGTCTGCTGTTTGATGGGTGCTGTTTGTAAAGTCTCCAGTTTATGCACAATATGTTTCTTCCTATTTTTAACTGATTCCCCCATCTGCTCCCCGGATGTTCAGCATGTCTCTGCGTTTTCTCCAGATCTCAGTGACCGTCGGCTGGAGGTGGTCGGCCTGGAAGGAGCCATGGAGATGGGGCAGATATACACGGGTCTGAAGAGCGCCGTGAGGCTGGCGAAAACCTCGCAGATCACCATCAGGTGAGAATCAGCCAAACAGACGCGTCCAGACTCGTCCCAGAGCCTCCAGAACGGCTTGTTGTTGACTTTGATCACCAGCTGGGGGATGATGGCTGGTTCTTTACATAACAACAATTAAGCATGCTGGCTTTCCTTTTGGCATTTTAATTACACATTAGGGTCATTGATTTTGTTACCTGATGCACTTTGCTGATCCCTCTCTGGTTCACCTCCAGGACAAAGAAAGCATTACCGATGCAGATAGATGGAGAGCCGTGGATGCAGCCTCCCTGCACGGTAAATATCACACTTTCTTCTTAATTCCCTGTTAGCAATAAAATGTGTCGATTTAATTTGTATTTACTTGACTTTTTTTTCTTTAAATTTCCTTTCCAGATTCACATCACTCACAAGAATCAAGCCAGCATGCTGATGGCGCCGCAGGCCAAATCGTCCGGCTTCTTCAAATAAAACATGCTACTCAGTTGTTGTACATAGAAGGACTGACACTTTCCTTTCTGCATGTCTGTAACACATAACCGAAGCATAGCACGGTATGAAAACAAACTGTATGGTAAGATATGTTTGCATCGTGGCAAAAATGTTTTGACCAAATGTACTAAGTGTTTTTTAATCGATACTCAACACTCTTGAATGACTCTCGTCTTAACGCTTCACAGTTAGTGGAAATGTTTGCTCTGTAGGAACTTTAAGGTTAAAGTAAAGTGAATATCATGCTAAAAGACGAATACTCAGCTTCACGTGCCTTTAAAAATCGTATCTTCTATGGTTATGGCTTAGGTTAGAGGACATACAGAGCGTTTGTGTAGGCATGCACTTTGGACATAAACCATGTAGTATTTGCTGTTTCTTTGTGGCTGTAAAGACGCGAGATATACTGTTTGTTCTTGTTGATTTGATCCTGAGATTGAAGGACGGATGCGATTAATTTGAATTAATTCAACTTATATACATTTCAGAAGATACTTGAAAGTGTTTTTTGGGGGGAACAGTGATGAGACAATCATTGCCAAAAACAAAAAAAAGGGGGGGCTGCATGTTGATCCACAGCGGCCTAATCTGCTGTTCCTGTGTGTGTGTGTGTGTGTGTGTGTGTGTGCGTGTGTGTGAGCTGGTCTTGTTAAGCACCAAAAGCTGAGAAACGTTCACTTCTAACTCGGCTCAGACTGGTTTAAATATGTGTAGTTATTTAAATGCTTTATCAGTCATATCATTTCAGTGTACCTGGAAGATGTTAATGTAATATGCCTGAGATAATACACTGTGTAAAGATTTTAATAAATATTCTGGAATTCAGTGTTTGGTTTACTGGTTTTTAATATTTAGACATCTCTATTATTATTAAGTGATAGTTATGTTTTATACCACAAGAGGGCATCATCCACTTTTTAATCTGTAAATGGCTGCGACTTGATCTTGTTCACTGACTGAAAATAATTGTTTCCTCTTCCTCCTTTAGACTTTAATTGTCTTTACATACTGTTTATAGTCAAAGAGACGGGCTGTAGAATAATTATTATTTATTATGATTATTTTTTGCTGACTAATTTTACTTCTAACTCTTAATGAAGGGTTGGGCTGCCAGTAACAAATGCTGCTTTCAAATGCTGTGGGACAAATGATCACTACAGGCTATGTTGAATACTGTATGTTTGGAAACTCTGCCAACAGCTGCTGGTCAGACTGATTCAAACAACTGTTTGCTTACAAAATGTGAAGAATTAGGTCACACATGTGCTTTAGGACACATCAGTTTTAGTGGAGTTACATGTAAGACAGAAAATCTTTAAGATCTACTCAGGATGTGTTTTAAGGCCTAAACTAAATAAACATTAATCTACTCAAACTCCCACACACCCAATAAAAGATCATGAATGTATGAATATGAGATACATCATCATCATCATCATGTCCATGTGTTAAACTCTCATTTTATCATTTCATCACTTAAAACATTATCAGGTCAAACTTTTATCAATTTAAAGGAAAAAATGTTATCAAAGTGATCAAAAATGAAAATATCAAAACAGCTTCCAGTTAATTCATCATCTCAGCTGCACTTGTACAAACTGTGTGGTAGTTTAATTCATAAAAAAAACCCAAACATAATACAAAAACTATCCATCTGTTTTGCTTGTGAAAACTCTTAATCTGCAAAGTAACTGAAGCTACAGTATTTCCCTCTGAGATGATGCAGAGTAAGAAAGCTTTAATGAAACAAAAAAAAAACAACCTGCTTTTGTTTCCCTGCCTATCGAAAGAAAAACACCTCTCATGTTTCACCTTCAAGTAGTGCGAAGCAGAAAAATCCCAGCTGCACTTTAACGCAGCACAGGAGGACGCACGTCGACGCGTCTATTGGCACTCGCTTGTGCCTTTCAAAATAAAGGCCCGCCCCCCTCCTCCTCCTCCTCCCTCCTCTGCTCAGGAGAAACGCTCAGTTTAAGTGACATTGTTATTTGTCTCCACGCCTGAACAGCATCTCTCTCTCCCTCTCTCCTGGCTGGTTTTTACTCACTATACGTCCAGTTATTATAGTTTTTTTTATTTTAGTTTTATTCTTTAGAGCCTCCTCTCTGTTTGTTGTTGTGAAATTAGTCAACATGACGTTCAGGAGGCTGAAGAAGGTGAACTCCAGCGGGCCGGAGAGCGGACACGCATCCCAGGACAGCGACATTTATTTCCCTTCGTCCAAGTCGGACAGCTGCAGGCCTGCGGATTTACCCAGCAGCTCCTCTGAGCTGTACAACTACAGGACTCTGGCTTATTCTGGAGGGACTCTGCCCAGGAACTTCAAAAAGGTAGAGCTGTTTTCTCATCTCAAGTTATCTGTCCAGTTATCTGCTCTCTTAAACTTTTTTTTTTTTTTACTTTTTTACTTTTATTTTGAACACAAATCAAGTTTTTTTCTCCCTAGAGGCAGCCTTAAAAGCATTAAATCATGTCCAACCCTTGATCTGGTTTTTGGAATTTCTAAAAAAAAAAAAAAAAAGAGATGAAAGTTGGGATTATTTCACCCTCCAGAAATAGGAGATGCATTTGTATTTGTGGCTCTTAAAAGTTCACATCTTTGCTTCTGTGGGGTGCAGCCTGCTCACATGCAAAGTGTGTCTGCTGGTGTGAAAGTGTTTGCAGAGGGGCTGCATCTCTCCAGGCTGCAGCGCTTCATTATGGAGACTCATTCAGATTTTAATGATGATGACTTGACACAAGCAACAGGTCCTTAAAGTCAAAAGCTTTGAAAGTGCAGGTTTAGTCCCGTTTTAATTGGAGCGTGAACTCATTTTCATACAGAAATGACTCCTTTTGTTAGATGGATGATGGGAAGGGCTGATGTAATTATGATTTTAGGAACTTTTGAGATGATTTCTATGTAAAATAATGAGAAAAAAAGCGCAAGTTTTGGTGTGTCTCTTGCTATACATGATGGGATGGGCAACAAAAACATAGAAAATGAACCAAAATCTTTAAAAATGGTGTTAAAAGATCTGAATTCTCACCATAAATTCATTAGACTTTGTTATTTGAACACCAAAAGTTATGACATGTACTCCTAGATACAGTACAAACATTTTAAATCAGATTAACTCCAATTTATTCTGCTTTTATGATCATTTGTTTTGACTCTCAGCTCCCCACATGTTGCTTTTATTTCACAATAAGAGCGCACTGAATCATCATGAATCAACATAAACAAATGAATCCTTTTAACACTGAAAACAACATGTTATCCTGGATTAGTTCACTGAATAAGTGACAGCTCTCCTTCCCTTCTCTGACAGACCAGCTGTAGCTGGTGTTGCACAATCCTGGCTGCAAGTTTTGTTGGTCAATCTGCACATTTTCATCAGCCGTGACGTTCATTTGATTGAATTGTATTGGTTTACTTCCTTTTCTTCTTTCTTTTTTTTTTTTTTTTGAAATCTGTGGCAAAAGTGCAGGCTTGTGTAACATGTGTGTACAGTAAAGAGAGACATGCAGCAGGACTGAAGGGAGGCCAACAACACTGCATTGTGCGCACACAGGCCGCCCCCGTTGGTCTCTGAGGGTACTTGGGAATAAATGCACTCATTGAGACGGGCAGAGGGACAATTCTGTAAGTGTTGGGACATAAAGAAAGCAACATTTTACTGCCCAGAGAGGCCGCGGCACAAAGCGGGCCTTTCATAAGGGCAGCATTTGAACATGATTGAGTTGGAACAGATGAGGATTGATTGTAAGTGATTTACTGGACAGATGCCTTCCTTATTTACACAGTCAGGTAGGGCAGAGTCCTGACCTGCTGTTGACTTGGGGTTTTTTTTTCTCGATCAATGCACTTATTGTGGACACCCAGTGTTCACCAGATATCTTATTTATTTCCTCAGTATGGTGGGATCAGTGCAGACTGCTGGAAACGGTGTGAAATTTCAGTTTGAGCGCCCAGAGGCAGCAGATTTCGCTGTGAGATTCAGGCTAAATTTAGGTGCTTCCTGTGGTGTTGTGACAGCTTTTAACTAAACAAAGAGCAGCAGACAAGCATTTCTGGTTTCAGCTCTGATGTTTTCATACCGGCACAGTGAGCTCAGCGGCATAAAAACACAAACACGGGGCACGTGTGTGCTTTCTGACACTGGCCGGACCGGTCTGATCGCACTGATGTGTACAGTGGGTGTGTCCGGGAAAATGCTGGGTTCATCTCAGGGGGGGAAACCCTCATGAGTAATCATGCATTAAAGCTCACGCAGGTCTTTGACACGCTCCATGTCTGTGTTTCGTTTTCTCCTTGCAGGGCGGCGGGCTGCAGAAGTGGAAACCCCTAACACAGTCACCAGAACCGCAAAGGTACAGTCCCCCTCCCCAATCATTCACAAGAATCCGCCACCTCCCCCTTTCCTTTTATCTTTTTACACTTCATCTTCCTCCTCATCTCTGCTAAGTCAAAGGCCCTCATTCAAACCTGCCATCCCTCACGAGGGCAGCCGTCTTTATGTGTAATTCTTCTGTATAATTGTCATGAATTTTCATGTCTTTTGGTGGCCCTGCATGAGAAACACTGTGCTGACGTCCCTCCGGCCAGCAGGCTCTCGTACTGTGACGTCCAGACAGACACAGAAGAAGTCCTGTGCAGCCGGAAGAGATAACTTATTATGCAATTTAGATAAAGACGCACATGGAGGGGAGGAATCCAGAGTTAAACATTGACTGCCTCCTCGTCCCAGTCGTGCATATTTACGACAGAAAAAGAAAAAAGAAAATTTTATAAATGATTCTGTGTCTGCATCATTTTCATTGGTCTCTAAGCTTTGAATGGGAGCTTTCACAGATTTTTCACACCAGTCTGTTTACACGTCTTATGTGATTAAAAAGTTGCATCTCTGAAGCAGCAATTTTAATCTTTTTTTCCCCCGTCCATCATGAGCCTGACTGTTAAGATGAGGATTCTCCTTAAATTCAGTTTTGACATTGTGAGGTGTCAATATTTTTCTTCAAAGTTATTTCACACATAAATATATTTTAAAAAGTCCCATCCCTGTTTAGATAACTCACTGAAAGCAGGGCTGTAACTCACAATCGAATGAGAAAACATCAGAAAACAGAAGAAATACTCATCAAAAAATCCCAGTGCCCGAGTTGACGTCATCTGATGTCTTTTGTTGTTTGTTTTTTTGTGTGTGTGTTTTTTTTTTTGTCTGACCAACACTTCAAAACCCCCAAATATTTCATTTATTGAGAAATCCAACTTTTTTGGACTATTATCCAAATAGTCGCTGATTATTTGCACTGTGGGACTTTTTTTTTCTCTTTGTGATTCTCCTGTATCTTCGGGTAAATACTCACTACTCCTTTTCTACAATGAAAACACTCCTGGACAAAGGAAAACTGTGTATTTTTGTGAAGGGGCGAAAAAGGCCCGAAATGATCAATCAACCATCAAAACTAATTAATCCAACTAATCTTTGCGGCCCTACCTCGAAGCACCCCTGAAGATCTGGAGGCATTAAAGATGCTGATGTGTACAGAAAACAGTTTGTTAGAATAAAAAAATGACACGAATCTTTCTCTTTTTCTTTTTTTCCAGAAAGGTGGTGCTTCTGGAGAAAAAGGAAGAGGAGTCGTTCGGTTTCGAGATCCAGGTAAGAGGATGGATGGCGGTTATATTATATGTGGTTGCGGCTTCTTAACCATCTCGAGCGCCATTTAACAGGATTTATCCGATCGGCCACATCGCCGCCAGCAGATGATGACACTTGAGCGACCGGAGCGTTTACATCTTATCCTGTAAATCTCTTAATCCTGCGCTGACGAGAAGGGTTGGGAGGCGAAGGGTCAAAGGTCACGCATCAGTCAGATAACTCGTCCCATGACCAGAGAGAGGATATTTTTTCTCTCCCAGTGTATTTTAAGCCGTGTGGTTTGCTCACACGCTTCCCGTGCAATACCTGCCTCGCTCTCACCCGCTCAGCAGGCAGACGTTTCACACATTTGACCTCAGTATCTCTCGCATCTCCCTCGTGGCGTTGCCCCGCAGCGCCGTCTCACAATGTGGGCTCTGTCGCTCAGACCCCATTCTTTAAATAGTTGTCTGAAGCGGTTTTGAAACGTTCATTCGGCTCGCTTGAGTGTGTTTACAGCAGCGGCTCAGCTCAAGTCTCTCTGGAAGTGGAGTGCTGCAATGAGGAAAAGACATATTGTTCTATTTTTACGGTTTTTCGATGGAGGTCGCCGCCCTTCCTGCCTGCCTGTGGCCAGAAGGAAGTGAGATCATGAGGGCCAGTTTCACAGTCCTCACAGAGAGGCAGGTTTGGAGCGTTTGCTGCCTCAGTGCGTGTCACGTTAATACACCTGCAGACCTCAGGATCCAGCATGTAAATGTGATATTTACATTTCAGCGATATTTGCATGGTTATGTGCGTTTATCTCTCAGGCTGCTGGGGAAGGAAGCTCGCAGTGAGCCAGCTGCAAACACAGACAGGCAGATCTGAATGATCGCACATTTCCATAAAAACACTCTCGCCCTCAACCTGCATCCACGTTGAAGCAGGGACACTTGACCGTGACGGCTGTTTGATGGACGGCTTGATAACTTGCTGTGTTATTTTGTTTACTATACGCTAATGGTTTTGTAGTTCTCTTTCTCAACCGGTTTGTTGAGGAGGGAAAGGCCCAGAGTTTCAGGCTCCCTCAGCAGCAGCGTGCTGACGTTGATCGACTTCCTCTTGTCACGCAACTTTCTGTTGCCTGCAGTGTCCCTCTGCAGAGAGCCGGCGGTGACTGGAACAAGGAAGAGCGTGCAAATATATGTGGAAGTAACAGAAAAACAGTTTCCAAGACAACAAAATATCAGCTCTATAATAAGCAGGCGATGTCGTGTTTGTGGCTGTGTTTTATTTAAGCTGAGCTGCTGCTTATCAATGAGTTTTTTTTTTTTTTTTACAAAAGCCACAGGGTGATAAAGTGGCTGATAATCAAAATTAGATCTCAAATACAAGACTGACACGCTCGTGCGTACAGTGATAGTTATCTGTAATGTCTCGCCTGCAGAAAGATCACCTCCATCAGGTATCTCAAATCCATCCAGAGTTCAATCAGATAGTATGCGAATAAGATGGACTGAGAGAAAGAGGTGATCTAAAGTTAAAAAGTCATTTATGCGACGTTTGGAGGATGTTTTTGCACAGATTAAAGCTCCCACATCTCTTCCAGTAAAGGTATGGACCGCGGGAACAACTCGGCGTCAGTACTGCTCCTGCTCTACCAGCGGTTTCTGTTAAATCAGACAAGAGAACTAGCTTTTCATGTTTGCGTCTTGGCGTGTTCGCTGATAAGATCCGCTTTCCTCTGTCGTCTGGCATCACGGCTTCCTCCGCTTGTCATTCAGCGGTTCACCAGCGTTGCATAGTACAGCTGCACGATTTCAACACTGCTGACATCAATCGTGTTGTGTAAAGTAATTCCTATAAGTCAATGACCAGAGGAGTGTTCTTCACAGATCTGCTCTGTCCCTTTCAGACGTACGGCCTCCATCATCAGGACCAGAACTCGGTGGAGATGTGCACGTTTGTGTGTAAGGTCCACGAAGACAGCCCGGCCCAGCAAGCGGGACTCAAAGTCGGTGAGTTTGTGTGTGTTTTTTTATTTTGGCCGTATCGAAGCCCGAAATAACCTGGAAAGCTCTCATAATAGACACGAGGGGAAGTGAGGGTGTCGGGAGGTTTCGGCTCAGCCTGTCTTCTTTTCTGTTTGCCAGCTGACATTCGGCCGCAGTGCGTCAACAAAAGCACTCGTGTGTCTGAGCCGGCTGCTTAGGGAAGTACAAATATGATCGCGTGCCCACTCATTTTCCAGTCAACAAACAACTAAGTGAGCGGCTGTTTCGACCAGCGCGTATTTGCCAGCTCTTCGCACCAGAGTGCCAAAGAGAGAAAGGAAGAGACAACCTCTGAGAAGCCAGTTTTAGTGGAAGTGTTTTTATTTGGCAAACATGGCAAATCGGTTCTTTTTGTAAGAAATTCCTCAGAGCGTTAATAAACCATCACATGTGAAGTGAAGCAAAGCGAAGTGAAGAAAAGAAGAAGCTCTGTCAGTTCGAGCTCACTTTGCTTCTATAAATTGTCTTTGGTTTTTGAACTCGTGGCCGCTCTGTCACAGGCTGACTGCCGCCTCCTTCCCTCATTCAACCCGCGTATGTCACTTCAGTTTCACTTCCTACATTCCTTGCATGCTGGCTCTATTGTTCGTGGTGCTTCTCTGCGAGCGCAGTGACCTCATCGTGTGACGCAGAGCAGGCGGTGGTTTTTGAAAAGGGGGGAAACGGCCTTTTGTGTCGGAGCCCCACAAAGGCCGCTGTCACGCACGCGAGTTCACGCCACATCTGACAAGTCAAGTGGAACAGCGGATAAATAAACACGCTGCATATGGCTTTAAATACGTTTCTTCCCGATGAGGCGGCCGTTAACTTAAGTGTGCCACGACTGCACACGTAGGGCCCACATTTGCGTTGCACATGTGTCGAGGTTTCATTTAGAATCAAACGAGCCTCAGTTGGCTGCATCTTGTGGTAACTGAAGCCACTGAGGATTGAAGTGCATCCCGACCTGATGGCTGCTGGTTAACACACATGGTGTGTGTGTGTGTGTGTGTGTGTGTGTGTGCAGGGGACACGATCGCAAGTGTGAACGAGGCCACCGTGGAGGGATTTCGGCACAAGGAGATCGTTCAGCTCATCAGGGCCTGCGGGAACACACTCAGGTACAAAAGCTGTGGACTTTCAGAAACACAATTTACTCTCAAATGTGTTTTTTTATTCAGTAATAACGAGCAGAAGATTTTAGGAAGCAATTTTAATACACTTTTTTATTTGTTAATTCACATTGAAACAAATGAAAGTGCTCTGAGTCTTTTCACACTATCAGAACTGTCATTTAAAGAAATTAAACTTTTAATAGCATATTAGACTTTGACTTCACTGTCAGTGCAGCAGGAGAGTCTCTCCTGTGTCAGTTCAGTCAAAGTTTAACACTTTTTCATTTGCATAACAGCAAGTAATGAGGAACAGGAGGGTGATGTTCTACGTATTGTATTTTCAGTCAAATTCAAGTTCCTCAAAATGTACAAATGGTCACACTTGTTGATTCCAGCTTATATCACATCCACTTACATACTTTAAAATAAACAGCATGTGGAAGGTGTTATTTCAGGCTCAGGTTTTAAGGTTTTGTGTTAGAAAGTTTTTACGGAGAGGATCTCGATGCAATGCAGTTTAAATATGGAGGTGGTGGTGCACATTTTCAGGCTCTCTCTCTCTCTTGGAGGGCAATCAAAGTGTTGTTGCACCAGAAAAAGTTGTGAAGAATGGAAGAAAAGGGTCAGAGAGAAAAACCTCCCCCTCTCTAATTGGACATGACAAAGGTGTGGAGGGAGGAGGTTTCAGAGGCTGTTCGACCAAACAACAAGCATTTTGGCAGCTTAAAAGTTTTAAGATAATCTTCATGTTATATTTTTTCTACATTTTACTCAAGCATCTTGGACCTTGTGGATCAAATACAATATCTTGCAGTTCCCTGAGTGGGTGTTTCAATACGAGCCACACTCTCTCTTCCATGTTCTCCCCTCTTTTATTTTTTTATTCCTGCTCGTAAAAGATTAAAAGGACAATTAGCACCGTGCCCCCTCCTGCTCGTGAGCTTGGAGTGCCGCTGTAAGAGACGCGAGGTGAACCGCATCAGAGTGGCTCAGACTTTACAGACTGACATCACCAAATTACTCTCAACTCCAGCCGCTCTGTGTAAACTGTTAAAGTGAAAACGAGCTCTCTGAATCGGTCGCCACCTCGTGTGATTCAAAGGATTTCCCGGAGTCTCCGGTGGAAATTGTATATGTTCGTTATCCGCCCCCCCTCCACCTTCTCACAAACCGCCCTCTCTTGTAAAGCGTTTGACACCAGACCCCTTCCCGCCACTATCTTATGAAAAGGCCCTTTCATATGGTTGAACGTGTTCTTTTTAAAATGCCCTCAGCAGCTTTCGTAAGTGCTTCCTGTTACGCTTATTAATTCTATCCTCTCTGGTTTTACACACGCAGGCTCGAGACGGTTTACAGTGACTCAATCCGAAAAGCTGAGCTGGAGGCCCGGCTGCAGTATCTGAAGGTGAGTTTTTTTTTTTTTCTTCTTCTCGCTGTTTGTCAGCACTGAGTCAGCCTGATTGTGTGTGTATGTGTGTGTCCACCAACCTCACCCAACCCCCGCCCCACACACACGCGCGCTCACACACACATTGTTTCACGCTAGATATAGACACCACCTCCCCCTCCCCCTTCCCCTTCCCTCCCTTCACACCTGTCTCCCCAGCAGCACCACCTGTTGCATCAGCAGTTTCCTCCAGCAGGCTCGCTGATCGCTGCTGACATTCCTGACTTTTTTTTTTTTTTTTTTGTTAAAAAGCTGCCTGCAAAGTGGCTCAAGTGAGCGCTCTTTCCCCCGCCAAGATTACAGCAGCTGTCTGGCTCTAATCCGCGAGCCGCGACGCAGCCGCTCCCTGAGATACTAATCCCGCCGTTTTAAAGATTAACCCGCCGCTGAGCACGATGCCTTTCACACGCCCGAGATGAAAGTGATCTCAGATGGTGATTTGGTGTAGTTTATGATATATTTGTCTGTTGTGCAAGGAAGAAAAAAAACACTGACTGAAAAGCAACACATAAAAACACACACTGATGCGCATTCGTGTTGAGTTGCACGTCAGTCGGTGGTTTTTGGAGATGCCCTTTAATAAGTCATCTTCCTGTATTTGTCAAAACAGCCTCTCTGTATCACACTTGATGCAATATGTGATTTTTGCATTTATTCAGCCGGTTTGCCTGCAGTGTGGCTTTCTTGTCACGGTCATTTAAGATGTCTCTGTCTTCCTTTCTTGTAGCAAACTCTTCATGAGAAGTGGGATGAATATCGGTCGTTGATGGTGCAGGAGCAGCGGCTTGTTCATGGTAGGTCGTCCGTCGTCTTTGTAATGTATTCTTCTTTATTATCACCTGGATATTTCACTCTGTCAGCACCGATTTTACTTCCTACAGATAATAAAAGTGATAAAAGATTTAAGTGTCCAAATGTCCAATCTTGCAGTCATCCTTTTTTTGTTCAGAGGGGATGAAACTTTCCAAAGAGTACAGTCTCAAACGGAAAAATTCCCTGTTCTCTTTTTTTGTGTTTGTATTCAGATTTGTTAAACTTGTTGTAATTTTGCAGGGATAGTAATGAGTGATGCTGCGGTGTACGAGTCCCTGGAGTCAGCGGGGGTGTACGGCAGCCTCGGCACCCCCAGCCCCGCCGCTCAGAGAGCCCTCCGCTGCACCGGCAGCACCAGCAGCAGCGCCAGCTTCCTCAGCACGGCCACCGAGGACGACCCTCTCTACCAGACCTGCCTGTACCAGGCGGACGGCAGCGTGGACTCTGACAGCGCCATCGCAGACAAAAAGAAAGAGCAGCAGCCGCCGCGGAGGCAGCAACGCCTCCGACCGGCCAGCGAGCTCTTCACGGCGGCCAAGACGCAGCTGACCCGCAGCGCCAGCACGCGCAGCTACATGAGGGCGTCGACGTCGTCGTCCACGTCGGGCGACAAGCAGGGGGGATTCAACTCGCTGCAGAGGAAGCCAAAACAGAAGAGCTTCCGCAGGCACCTCCTCAAATTCATCCCGGGCCTGAACCGACCGCTGGAGGAGGAGGAGAGCAAACTGTGAGCTGTTCGGCTACAGCTCACAGAGACCCAAAGACTTAAAGCACCAGTGACTGTCAAACTATAGTGCCAAAGAAAAAGAAGCCCCAAAGAGACGGAGACCAAAGTGTAATGGCTCTAAGTTGCACCTCTCCATGTTTGAATGGGTAGACCAACGGCTGCGCTCTGTGGCCCTCAGTGTTTCAAAGCTGTACATAACTTTTGTTTCCATTTTGTTTTGTTCTTTTAAGTTATTTATTTATTTCGACATGTTTCCGATTTATGTACAGAATGAAGGACTGTTCAGTTTTTACTGCATGCTTGGACTCTTATTTTGACAGCTGAATAGATGACCCGTTATGATTGCAATCGTGCAACGTGACATTTTGTAAAAGTCACACGTTTGTTATCTACTTTAGATGTTCCTGTTTTATTTTTTTCCACCCGAGTCACAGCTCCTAAAAATAAAAAATGTGGCAATTTCAGATTTTTACGCTCATTATTTTCTGCAGAAGTTGCAAGAAAAGCTATTTTGTTCCACAGGCCACAACTCTTTTGTGGGCTTTGTAGCTGCCAACGCTAAATTAGCGCCCAGACCTCGAGTGTACACACAATCTGTTTGTAATTTCCCCAGTGGAGATGTGTCCTGCTCCATGTGATGCTTTTAAATATAGTACGCCTTTATAGTTCCACAACTCTTCCTCCCTTCTGAGACCGTTATCACCCGAGTTTTGGAGGTCGCTGTGTGGTTTCGGATGGTTTGAGGCTTTTTGTGGTTCAAGGTATCCAGAATGGAGGCTGTTGTATCGGCCATGACACAGTTTATTGTTGGGAGAACGGCGAGGAATGCGAGGAGAAAGGCATGACCCGAAATTCCAAACAGCCGCTCTCTTTCAGCTCCTGCGGACGAATGCCGATTCCTCCTCTTCCACGCTCCAATATTCCCAAGCCGGCCTCAGTTGTCCGAGAGCTCCTTGGGTGTGTGTGTGTGTGTGTGTGTGTGTTTGGGCGGGGGTTGCTCGGAGTCTTTTCATTCTTGGCTCCCAGCTGACCCGTGAGGTCATGGTGGTCACTTTCTCCGTTGGCTCTGCGGCGTTGATCCCTTTTGTCCTCCGCCGCTCATTCACAGATGCGTCAAGGAGTGTTGATGATGGTGAGCGATGGTATGCGGCCATGTGTCGGAGCCGGGCCCTCTCAGTGTCCTCTGCTGACTGTTGTGAGCACGTTAAGGAGCAGCGGGAGGGAGGGAGAGGACGCTGACATAAGGGATTGTTATGCAAGCTCGCCGGTGCTTGAAACATGGGTTTTAGAGAGAGTGGGCTGAATGCATAACGAGGGGTAATTATTCAAGATGATGGTACACTAAAAACAATGTGTGAAAGGGCCATTTAGCAGGGACAGAGGGCCCAAACAAGGAGCCTGCAGTTCAGCAATTAACCCAGTGGGAGGTTAGCATAGGAGGGCGGCTTGTCAATAATAGTGCTGCAAATGTTTGGACGTCGCCCGACTGCTAAAACACCACTGTTGATTCACAGACCGTGTGGTGAATTTGTTTAGCAGCGGCGTGTTTTTTCTTTTAGAGTGAACTGCAAGTCGAGGTCAGCCTCATCTGCTTTTTTTTTTCCTCCCCACTATTTTAAGTAGGATTATTACGTATCAACTCTAATTTGAATTTCTCACTTGTAGATTGTCGTCAATGTTTGAGAATCGTCATTACGTGCAAACAGGCTCGTTTCTCCGCAGAGTTTTGATGATTTTTGACTCATCAAGTGAAGTGAAAAGTGAAAATGGATGCTCTAAAAAGACCAACAGTGGTGTCTGAGAATGAAAAAAAGCCTCATTCATGACAGGAAAACGAACAGAGTTACTCAAAGGTTCACTCAAGTTCAAACCTGCAATCATTTAGTGGAGATCAGGGCTTCAAATAATTATTGTTATTATGGATTATATCAGAAAAAAATGAAAAGAAATGCCCAAACCACAATATCTTAGAGCCATCCAATCATCAAATGTCTTGTCCAAAACCCCAAAATAATCAGTTTATGATATTTAAGACCAAGAAAAGCAGCGAATTGTCAAATTCAGGAACTTTCAACCCTTAAATGTTCATCATCCTTTGCTTTTGTTGACTAGTTTCCTGTCAGTTGACGAGTTTATTTATCAGTTAATCATTGTAGATCTGGCGGAAATTAAGTCAGCTTCATTTCTGACTCTTTTTGCTTTCTGTTTTAGCACCTCGTACAAACCTGATGTGTCCTTTCACTTTGAGCTGATTACAGAGTCAAAGGTTTTTGTCGTTCAGCAAACGAGCCGACGCAGCTGAAACAGATTTATCTCCGCTGGGATCGAGATTTAGAGTCCTGCGAGCAGAGGACTCTCATTTTAATCTGCTCTCAGTGTCTGCACTTGTATTAAAGGCTCTGCAAACGGTGCACTCAGTCTTTTTTCGGTTTGCATTTGGAGATTTGGTGTCTGAATCTGCAAGTTTTAAAGATGCGGTTACCAAATTTATATTTGCACCTAGTGGTCCGGTCTTGTGACCGCCTCTCAGTGATGAGAAATGTGCTCTGGGAAGAGGAAGCAGAGGGGCCTGCAGGACAAAGTTGAGCCTCTGTGGTGAAACGGTTCAGACCAGAGAGCTATTTCTCAAACGCTGGCGTGCGTCACAGCTTCTGACGGGCCGTTACCGCCTCAGGTCAAACTAATAGATCGGGGCAGATGTTCTTTTTGGTTAGAAACAAGGAAGAGGTTGCATGTTCGCGCTTGCAGATATGTGCACAGAAAAAGACACCAGACAAAGCCACAAATGTTTGTCTCACACAATAAAGGAACCTGTTTGAAGCAGAAGTGTCACTCAAAAGGGAAGCTTATGGCGTCATAAAGCGTGGGTGGCCTGTGTGGCGTTTGGTGGCGCGCCTGCCGTGTCTGACAGGGGGATAGGCAGCTTGAGGGGGCTGCCAGGGCGCAGGATGTGGGTGACAAATGGCTGCCGGAAATCCACCATAAAGATAAGAGAATACAACTGACTGCAAAATTAAAAAAAAAAAAAAAAAAGACTTGATATCATGTGCATGTGGTTATATCCAAGTGTGTGTTTAACAAACAGAGAGAAAAGGTAATGTGCAATAAAATAAGCAAGCACAAGACTGGACACCTGCCCTTGAGAAACAACAGGTGGATATTAAAGAGGTGCCAAAAGTTGCAGGAAAAAAACTCTCCTTCACTTGTAAAACGTGCACAAAAAAACAAGTTCATCACGTGTCCAACAAGAGGAAACGGTCCAAGATGACTTGGATGATTCAGCTCAGCTGCAAAATGTAACGGCCGTCACCTTTACCGTCAGCTATCTGAACACTTGCAAATACATGCAAATCGAATTTCAGAATCTAACAGCTGAGATAAAGGTGATGCGTTTGGTTTCCCAGCAGCAGCCGACAGATACCCTAAAAGGTTATACTGTCTCTTTGCGGCTTTAACAGCCTCTTTCCTGAAGCTGTTGATCATAATTTCCACGCAGCGGCTCGTTAATGGACGGCTCGGTCACACGTATTTAGGAACTGGACAGCTGTGTTTTATCAACCCCGAGATATAGTCCATAAAAAGGTTTTTCAGTAGCTGCATGAGTGTAAAACATCCTAAAACACATTTCTATGCACACTTCAGTGGTGCTCAATTATGAAGATCCATTAAAATGTAAAAATAGCAGCTTATATGTGAAAGTTTAAAGGCCCCGAAAACAAATTTTCTCAACACACAATTTTCTGCCAAGGTTTTCTTTTTTTTTTTTTTTTACATGAAAGGTTTCTATATTTGTGATTTTCTTTCCATGCTGGTTTGAAGGAGATGTCAGATATTTCCACGCGCCAATCAAAGTTAAGCAGAATTTGAATAAAGAACCTGATAACGGTGTGTGTGGTTAGTTTGCAGACTTTGCCAGGCACGATCAGTGAAATCTGATCAAACAACACACCCACGCTCCTGATGAGGCTGATAAGTATTTAAACTTCTAATAAAAAATAACTCAAGATGTTTTTCTTGCTGTTTATTCACAGAGGAATACACATTTTCAGGGCCTTTAACGTGCATTGCTAAAATAAAACCAATTATAGTGTGTTATTGTGTTAGTTGGGCTTTATTGGTGGAAAATTATTATGTTCTCCTGAGTTACATAAAAACAGCAGCTGAAGGACATGAAGCCTTTCTGTTAAATCTACCAGAAAGATAAATAAAGCATTTCTGAGGGAAGCTTATTCACCATAAGTTGAAGGAAGATGGTGCTGAAAATGAACTGTATATGCACAGAAAATTACAGGTGGAGTTGCATCATTTAAAACACACAATTTTCAGTTGTATTGATCTTTTTGAAGAGATTTAATCGTGGTCACATAGACTCCAGTGACACTCAATTAAAGGAAAAAGCTGAATGCTTCCCCTATATAATAAGGGGGTCTGGTGTCTCAGTTATATTTTGTTGTCATGGTTTGGGTCCATTTCTCCCCTTAGAGGGAAGGGTCACTGTAAATCAGTACAAATTTGTTCTTATCCTATGATGAAAAATTCTCTCTGGTCTCCTTCAGGATGACATTGCCCCCCATCCAAAGAGCACGAGAGGTCACTGGATGGTTTGATGGAGATGGAAATGTTGTGAATCGCATGCTTTGGCCTTCGTAGTCACCAGATCTCAACCCAACAGAGATTCTGGAAACAACATCTTTAAGAAGAATAGTGTTCATCCCTCCAGTAGAGACTCGTAGAATTAATGCCAATGTTAATTTAAGCTCTTCAGGAAGTACCAAGTGAACCAACACCTTGTTAAGAAACTTTGTGTTGGTTTTTATTTGTGTTTGTGTTTAACAGTACTTATGGGTTTGTAGTTTTAAAGACGTGGATGTTAGATAAAAGTTGTTTTAGGAACTGCATGATAGGGCATGACATAGTGTTTTTGGTGTTTCCTCTATACTTGTAACTAAGTGTCAGGATATCTCGGCCTTTTCTGCATCGACTGTGACAGTGACTGAGAGTGTGACGCTAAAGTGGATGAAGTGCCTCTTTGAAAGGATAAGTGGGAAAAGCAATAAATATAATTGTGTTTTACAGAGTAGATCTTTTGTTATAAAGCCACCGCAGGGTCTGCTGGGGTTGACAAAGTCAGTGTCAGTGTTTAGTTGATGATTATTAGTGTGTGTTTTGCTGTGTGTGCGGCTGAGCAGATAGTTAGCGAAGGTGAGGCTGTTTGCAAAGACAACACTTGACTGTCCACGGAAATGAACGAATGCTGTGTTCGGTTTCTGTGGCGACGCTTCCTCTTCACGTGGCTGTCTCCCGTTACAAAGTAAGACCTCAAATGACTTCGCCCACCCACCCACCCATCCACCCACACACACACACACATACACACACACACAGAAACATATGAAGTTATTTCCTTTTCCCAGCCAGTGACAGGTGTGAAAGCCTTCATCCGTTATTGCTTTTATTTGTCTTTGCTGCTCATGTGTCAGGCAGACATGACCATTTAGTTATAATGTCCACGCAGGAAACACTACAGCTGCATGTGGCTGATCCCAGAGCAAATTTGGTGGTGAATGAATGAATCATTTGTTTTTTTTCTGTATATTTGTAGGTTGTAAAAACATCCTGAAGTGATGCATCATAGGCTTACTCTTAATGCGGTCCACATTTTCTATCCTGCTTACAAATGCATCAGCAGATCTGGAATAAATCTGAAGATCTGGATGGCTAAATCTGGATTAATCTTAATCATTTGCAGGTTATTGTCTTGATTCACTGGGCATGGTTTTCCCCCTTGAAACATGTGCGCGGTGCAGATGGCGTACAATGTGCGTCAGCTTGAACGTTCAGTTATTAAACAGGTTCCTCTTTTTCATGATGGTTTTATGATGTTTGAGAGCACAAAGTCAGATAAGGAACCACCTGCCGTTGTACTCGCCCAACACACAACTTAGAGAGAGAGAGACCAAAAATGTACAACACTTAATTAATACTAAATTTAAAATCCTTGGTGCTAACTTACAAAACTAAGCTTTACGTAAGATTAAAAGGATAACATATGGTACATGTCAAATTAAGTGGTCCTATCAGTAAAATCATAACTAACCATGGATTTAATTCACCAAATTAACACCAGCCACCTTTAAGAACGAGTAAGATTCTCTGATAAAAACAGGTCATGTGAATGTAAAGTGTAAAACAATTCATTTTGTGATAGTTTTTAATCATAATGACATGCTGAGATGTAGTCCACAGTAAATACTTTCTTTTCATTACATAAGAGAAGCATGTTGGAATAACTTAGCTTATAGAAAGTTATTAAAACTTGATCTTTTTAGTGAGTTGTAGCCAGAATTTGACACGTTTGTGACAAAAATCTCGTCAAGACCAGCCTGCTAATGTCCGACCCTCCAAGACATCCAAGAGTTCAGGCCTGTTATATAAAACCTCTGACAGCTGCGAGTGTGCGGGCAGAGTCTGCACACAAAGACAGAGAAAGTCCTCAAACACAATGGCAGGAAGTGTCATGGGGTTATATCTTTAATCACAATGTGGCCACAGTTTGAAACCTTTTCCCAGAAATGGAAGCGGCCAGATATTTCAGTGAAAATATTTGCTAAAGCATCACTTTTATCATTCAAATAAAACACAGAACTACATCTTTGTCCAACCAGTAGTATCTAGGGCGACGTGCAGATGCACAGACATCCACTTCCACATATGAAAGACAGAAAACGGCGACAGTAACTTCTTCCTGTCTCCAAACACAGGAAGTGGTGGGGATCAGCTTGTTCTGGCACTTTTTTTTTTTCCAAGAGATGCTGAACAAATACAACCACCACGTCCCGTGCTGACTGAACGGTACAGCAGCATATTGTCTTCATCTCCCGCCATGCCAGAGCAAATGAAACCAGCATGCCCGCCTGGAAGCTCGGCCTGCAGAGCGGAGCGTCTGGCCTTCAGGAATGCTGTAAGCTGTGGTGTTTGTCCAAGAGGAGAGAGGAAGTTGACTCACCGGGTTTTTTTTTTTTTTTTTTCAAGAGCCTGCTCCAGGAAAACAGAGAGGATGGAGCCCAAAGATACTGTACGGACTTCCCAGAAAACATTATGATTGAAATTATCTGTCTGTTCGAAGGAAGATGACGTGTTTCTTTTTGTTATATGATAGTTGAGAATAACTCACAAACATCCCCTCTTACGCAGGAAAGCCACCTGAAACTGAAACAGGGTGTGGTTCGACATGGCTTTGAGTATTCATAAAACTCAATAATACATCCTATTCATTCAGTGAATATGTCACTGTCAGAAATAATGAGCTAAATGGACTTCAGTGGCTTTTTTACTGGGGCAGCTGTTGGACTCTTGACATCGGGTTCTTCTTTGTACGTCTTTGCCTGAATGTCCAATATTTTATCCAGTGTGAATCAGTCACGTATCTGTACCTTAAATGTTTTAAAATGTATAATATACGAGTCAAAAATGGCTTTAAACAAATAAAAAAACAGTGAAATCCTCTAATCTAAAAGTAAAATGAACACTTAACCTAACTTTTTATTGTAATTGGCCAAACAGACACTGTCTCTTGATAACTGAAGCTTAACATTTTGTAAATACATGTGCCCTTTTCCCCCTAAATGGGCACCACCTTGAGCCCCCCACCCACCCCCAATGAGTGTAGATGGTACTTTCGGGGACACAAACTGCACCCCTATTTCTGACAGTGTTCAGACAAATGCTTTTATCTCACTTCAGCCCACACACGCTCCACTTCAAAGTCCTTCACTCTCAATCCAAGAAGGTAGAAGTGAGTCATCTGCGGTGATGCTGATCCACACACGCGCGCTTCATATTGACATTTTCTCTTTTTTTCTGTATTGCTTTCGGGGGAAGGCGACACGTAGATGACGTCTATGAAAGGACACATTTCAAAGATGTGATATCAAACTGCTGAAAGTACTATGTGATCATTGTATTTTTTAAAAAAAAGGGGCACTGGAAAAGGAGGAAGTTTTGTGCGTCTGTCTAGTCACTTTGTGGTTTCTCAGCTGCTGCTGCTTCTTCTTTTTTCTTTTTCCATTTGGTTTTAGATCCCATGATTACTAGAGTACGTCTCACAGCACGCTTCTTTGTTTTCCTCAGCAATAATTTTGGAGCTAAGGTTGTTTAAGAGTCACATTCTTCTGCATTTAATCTTTAACACCAACAACACAGACATGTAAGTCTCACATGACTCGCTGTTTCATCACTCGGTCCCTTTTGGGTTTTGTATGAGTGTTTGTTGGACTGAATTCAGCACCAAAACAGACAGTGACTGTACTCTGCATGCTGATGAGACCAGGGAATTCACTGTGATTTGAAAAGAGACCAAACATAAGCACATCGGGGCAAAGCTATTATCCATTTCCAGCTGAATGGCAGCTGTGGTTGCAACAGCTGACATTTCTCTTCCACCCTCTACAAGTTTCTTCAATCCCTGTTTAATACTGACAAGCCAGGCTCTGTATTGTTTGGGGATTTCACTTCGCATCAGCGCAATCAACCCCGGCGCACACACAAACTCTTTTATAAAGTCCCCTTTTGCTTACGCTTAAACAACTGGTTCCTGACCTTGAACAGGTCCAGGAAACTTTGAGACAATAACGCCGCTCTTTCGTCCACCGACTGTATCTGGAAAAACAAGAGGAAATTCATTGAAGAAGAAAACGTTTAAGATGAAAAGGGGCCAAAGTCAGCCAAGAGCCAATGTGTGTGAGTCACTGATGGCGACTGTCCCGGGCCTGGAGAGGAATCAAAACAAAAGCACCAGCGGGCTCAACACATACACCATCACCACCGCCGCCGCCGCCACGGACAGCCTGCGAGAGAGTTCCTGGAGATGTTTTCAGCTCTCCCTCTTGACTTTCTGGCTTGGCCGAGCGTTCGGGGCCTCGTGTGGTGCTTCCTGCCTGTTTTCCTGCGGGACCTGTGTAAATATTCCCCACCCTCGTCCACGCCTCCGCTCGGAGACAGTAGAGATGACCACAACCGCGACGACGTCCCCTGGCAGCCTGAAGGAAAGAGACTGAAAAACCGAGGTGTGAATGAAAGCAGAGGTGTTTCCTGTGACCTCTTTGTTTATTCTTACAGTGCAGAAAGAAGCACATGTGCTGGTGCTGTGCTTTAAATCAACACTCAGGTTTACTATTTCAGTGTTGTGCAGTACTTCATCATTACATATCATACCTTTTACTCCACTTTATTTATTTGATGGCTGTTTTTCTACATGACATATAATACACTTATTAAATACAATATAGACAGCTGGTAAAGATGAAATCAGTGATACCCAACAGATTTTCACCCTGACCCCATTTCAAGAAAGCAGCGCTTGGAGATATCTACAGTATCTAATTGGTTTCAGATGAGGTAAGCAGATCCTCCAAAGAGACATTTCCCCTCTTAATGTCTCACATGGTATCATTTAGATGAAGCGTTTGACACCCAAAGAGGTAAAACTGTACAATATTTCAGATAAAAAGTCCAATTAAAACAAAAAAAAGTCATATATAATAATAAAACACCAAAATTAAGGTTTTAAATGCAGGACTTTCCCTTGTTGTGGAGTATTTTCATGTGGTTTTACTGCTTTCTTTCACTGACTCAATCATAAATACCTAAAACGAGTCACTGTGACTGAGTCCAGGTCTGTCCCAGAGGATGAACCCGGCTCAGTGTGTGTGGCCCGGCGTCTGTGGGCAGCCGATGAGGGAGGAATGTGAGAGTGGGAAGTCTCAAAGGGGGACATTCTTGTGACCCACAAAGCGGATGACAGAAAAGATTTTTGTCCTCCTGCCTGACAAAGACAAGCACGAGGACGGAGCTCATTATTCAAAATGTGTCCGTGATGAAACGCCTCTGATGACAGCACGGCCGGGCCTTGCGTCATTTCCCCTTAATGTAATCTGGATGGAAAGTCATTGTCAAACACTGATAGCCATGTTGAAGAGTCTGCCATGAGTCTGTGTTTATTAACCAAAGTCTCTGAGAATATATTCTGTATCTAACATTTAAGATACTTTAACTAAAAACACATCCATGTGGGACATCTTCCAAGATTTAAAACATTTATGGCCATTTCTCTCAATCAATTTAAGCACTTTTATTTTATTAAACTTAGCAGCAACTGACATATAAAGTATGTTTCACATGTTTATTTCATTGTTGGCACATAAATTCATTATATTCCAGTTCACTGTATTTTGCAAAGTGTCTTATTATCTGACTTTTCCCCCTTTTCATTCATAAATCCTAATTATAGCTGTAATTATATTTTCACTATCACATCTTTAAGCTTAACAAATCAACTATTACCAACCATTGTGTTCATGTTATATTATATGTAATCTTATAGGTGTTATGTTTAATTATATGATATATATTATGCTATATATTTATTTTCTTAATTGTTCCACTTGGTAAATTAACTTACCAAAAGTCATATTTATTTTAGATGTATAACAACATATATGGCTAAAATTGCTGAAGCTCTAAAGCTGTTGAACAAAGACCAAAAGACAAACATTTTCTAATTTTCTCAAAAAAACATAGAGCAGCACTGACCTGTAAGTCCAGTACAAAAGACATTTCCTGAGATGATGCTGATCAGCCGTGTCAGCTTGCTGCCCTCATGTGGTCAATAAGCTCACAAACACTCACCAGTTGTGCAAAGTGAAACACCAAATAAACAGCCCTTTTGCTCTCAGACAGTCATTTTTATTAAGTTTAAGAGTGAGGTTAATTAAGAGTTTAATTAAGAATCAGCCATGTTTATAAAGTACATTTCATGCTTGATAACAGACCTTCTCTCTTTCCTTCAGCTTCACATTAATGTCTTGTTTTAAATACAAGTAAAGTATGGGACTTTTTCACAGGACAAATTGTGACTTTGTGGGAAGGAAAGCACAGGTGAAAGGTATAATGTTAACCAGGGCTTCATTATATTGAAGGGTCAGTAAGCCTGCATGCACAACACCAAGAAGAAGCTAATCCATTTCATTATTTCCACCTGTGCTTTTCTCACATCTAATGTCTTTGCATCCAGTGTTGCAAACACTATTATCTATTATTTATTTAAGGCCTAAAAATAGGAAATAACAACAATTCTCTTGAGCTTTCTTAATAATTTCTCAACTGTGGCTTTTCATGTGCAGATGTTTTGTGTATTTTCTCAGTTGCAGATCCAGTAGTATTAGTCGGGCTTAGTTTTTTACAGCTTGGACAAGATTAAAGCTGTGAACCACTGACTCCGGTCACTCGGTAACATGTGAATTACCTTCAACAGATTCTCACGATCTTTTGCCTAAATTTCAGCCTAGACCTGAAAGTCAGCACAAGCCAATCTAGTTAATGAGCACACTGTCAAACTGTTATCAGCTGCTAAATATGGAGTCTAAAACTGTCCAGTATAAATGATAAATAGTTGATTTATGTCTGATTATATCACACTTGATATCTGATCCGATTGCTTTGGCCAGTTTCAGGTTTTATGTTGCAGAGCGAATCTGCAGGGGGAGATTTCAGACACTCATTTTGACCAGATCAATAGTTTGAGAAGGTTATAATTAAATATAGCCTGATGAAAGAAGAAGCTTCAAGCCTCTTATAGGCAGCTGGTCAGGGCAGGTCTGAACCAAGCCCCCCAGGCTCACTCGAAGACATCTTGTCCACAAGATGAGTTTCAACCGTGTAGTTTAACATCAGCACAGCCAGAACCCCAACATGACTGACATAACTGCTTGGCAACAGCGACTGTACTCTAAGTCTGTTTGCAGGAAAATCTGACAACACGCAGCACAGTCTGAAACAACTTTGATTTTAAACATGCAAACCAAGCCATTAAAGAGATTTTAATGCATCTTTAATGGTGTGACTTCTGCAAGTGCTCCATTGTGCAAAAACAACAACCTTAGTTACAGAATGAATGCTCCTCCTTTTGAGTCTTTTGCAGCAAGAAAAAGGCCTTTTAGTCTGTTCATGTGTATAAAAGTGCAGTCAATTCAGTGTTTAGCTAATGCAACGCAGCGTTTCACATTAAACTGGTGGTTCCTAAACTTTTGGTGTCACAAAATAAGCAGTCACGTTTCAGATGCCTCTGAGATGTCAACGCCTCCACCAAAGAGACATCCCCCCTCTGGACCTCTCACATCATTTAAAAAGACTATATTTCACAATAAAGCAAAGATTAGAAAACAACTACCAAAATATGAATGAAATTTGTGCAGCTTTAGCTTTCTTTTCTCAATCATCCCTCACTTTTATCTGGTGACCCTTTGGAGGGGCCTGACCTACATAAACTACACTTTACAAAATGCACTTACATAAGCTACTGATTCATCAATGATGTCATTAATAACAATATATCAATCACAGGAGTCATTTTAGCACAACACATGATTGTTCCCATCAACTTTCCTCAGCAGAAGTAGTTGATGAAGAATGATAATTCACTCTCATTATATTGTATTGTTTACTCAGCACTGCACCATGCAGCTCCGGCCTATCAAACTATATTAACCTTTTGAGAGTGACATTTGAATGTCATGCTGCCGTATTACACCAGCAGATGGAGCATGAACAGTATGTGATGCATCCCCCCCCCATTAGTGCAAACATCAGCAAAAGTTGAGATCTCTGAAGTGGCCACAGACATAAAGGATAAGATGTCACTTGCTCCTGTGTTGAAGTGTCTTATTATAAATTGTCTCGCGCTCACATAAGACATGCATCACATTAAAACATAGTGACTCTCTTATCAATAATGAGTTTAATAAAAGTAAGAGTAAAGGCTGCAGAGAGGACGAGGTCGTAACTCAAGTGATCTGCATGTAAAACATGAGATGTCTTTCATCTGAGACTGGAAAGGGAAACTTGATAAGGACAGTGGTGACTTAAACCTTGTAGAGGAATGTGGGAACTCTAGAAAGCAGTCTCACGTGTTTGGTCAAAAAAAAAAAAAAAAAAAAAAAAGGGGAAGAGTCACACGGAGGCCCAGTCATGTTTTCGTCATGGATGCAGTAGTTTTTCCAAATATGTCGATATCTTGGTCAGTAAATTCTGTTTTTTTGCAACATGTTCCACAGTGCGGTATCAGAGGGGAGGATACACTTTTCACATGTCTGTTTCATAAGAGAAAATGATGATATGGCATCTATCAACAAAACAATTTAATAGGAAATGCGATGATGTGAAATGTCAGAGCCTTCCTGTGTTGGAGACATTATTAAAAATAGCTCTTCCTCTTGTTACTACTTGCTGCGTATTTAGACCAGACGTACCCAAGATTAATCACAGCATTTTTTATATCTGCCACAGATATAAAAAGGTAAGTGTTTTTGTTAAATATGAAGCAGAGGAGAGGCAAATTAAAGGAAGAATGCAGTGAATGAATGTAGATTTGGAAAATTCATTGACAGGACACTTTGTGGCCCTGTTGGCTGTACTGCTCTAAGAATGGCAATGTTGATCATCCAGTCCCCTCACTAATTTGATCTCGACTGAAATGTCTCAACAACTATTGAATTGATTGCCTTGAAATTCAGTGCAGACATTCATGCTGCTTCAAGGATGTACCCTAATGATTTTGGTGACTCAGAGTGAGGTTGATATTTATGGTTGTAGGGGAAACATCTCAACAACTGCCATGAAATTTCATACAGGCCTTTATGGGTGAATTTCACTTTGGCTCATCCCTTAAATCTTTCTTTAGCATCAGCTCAAATGTTGACTTTGTCCAATCCTTTGGTTTATGACCTGGAAAAATACCTGCACATATTCTCATCAGCCTCAGGTGTTGTTGTTGTTTGTTGTTGTTGTTGTTAACTCAGCTTTGTGGTTGGACATGCTGCTGTTTTGTCCCACTCACATGTCAACATAATTATGTGAGTGAAGGGGGCAAAATATTAGTAACATTATAAACTCTGTGATATTAAAAGACATCTCAATCGAATGCTTTCTAGTACAACTCTATCACCAAGTACAGGTTCAAAATATTGCAGTGAAAGAGGTCAAGTGGTCTTCACTGAATCTCAACTTTCATCGCACTGCACTGCGTTACATCACAGGTGTTTGTACATGTAGGCCCCTCAGTGTCTAAGAACAACTTCATAAACAGTAAATATTGTGAAGTGTACCTTCGTATATATATATATAAAAAATGTACAGACTGGCACACAAACACTTCATATCATGTTGCAGGGAGCCAAACAATTCACACCCAGCACACCCCATAAACCCATCTCTGTGCATGAGGAAGCCAGTGGGCACAAAGACATGTTTGAACCCAATCACCTTGTGCTGGAGTTCCCGATGTTCTACCCGCTGGGAGAAGCTGATATTTTGGCTGCAGAATATGAGCTGTGTCAGACAAATTTATCTGCAAGTCCTAAAATAGACGGCTCACAGATGTAGTAAAGAGGCAGGTGTTGCTGAACTCCCGTCGTGTTCTCGCTGTGTGTTTTTGGTCGGTGTGAATGCCGAGGTAAGTGTGAGAAAGCGAGAGTAATAGATTTGTTGGGTCAACCGCAGGCTCACTTTGATATCCAAGATATAATATCATATTTTCACAGATCTTTTTCCGGACTGATAGATTGTCTTATATTAGATATCTCACGGGACTTTAAGATATAATTATGTGTGTTTATGTGTTTATGCGATGACACTCATTATGCGATCTCATAATAACACACTCATATCCCATGAGTGTGTTCACGCAGTGGTAAAAAAAGCACAACAATAAAAGAACTAACCTTAATCTCTGTTAACTTCCCAGTCAGTGAATGAGGCAGTAAAGTTTTAAACACAGGGCCAAAGTCAGCTATTAATAAATGTGCATAAGGAGTCACATCCTCTGAGGTTTGGGGAAAGATGCAAAGCACAACTGATACCATCTTTTATGCCTTATTTACATCTGTATGCAAATTGCATGGGCCTTTTTTTCCGGCTGTAACAGTGGAAGCTTAAGTCGGCCTATCTGATGAAAACACTCTGTTATCAGTGTATTTTAATGTCGATCTCCCTCAGGGATCCCCACTCAGGGCCAATTACATGAGACGTTAAACTGACCAGAAATGAACATGGACGAACTGGAGGATTTCTCCACAATGCCAGACATCTCCTCAACTCAAAAATAGCTCAGTGGAGGAGCAACAGGTGGCGGGTGGAGCTCTGGCTTTGCACATGTGATAATACATGGCAAGTACTGTGTGAGTGTGTGTGTGTGTGTGTGTGTGTGTGTGTGTGTGTTTGTGTGAGAACAGTTGCACATAAAGGCCACATTTCCAGCATGTCACACCGAAGCCTCCAAGCTCTCACAGCTTCAGCAGCCAGCGGCTCTGTCTCTCCACCAAATGACGTTTGAATCTGCACCCAAAGAAAGGATCTTCACAAACTGTGCCCTGCGTCTGATAACTGAGATCAGATAACCGGTGACATCAGTTTCTGAGCAGCAGGGCGGCCCTGCAAGTGCTGGCATGACATCACAGAAGTCATTCACAAAAACAGAAAAAGTTCATTGGGATGGTGAAGCCAAAAATCTGTACCATCCAGGAACAAGCTGCTGTTCTGACCTTGAACAGGCGGCAGAAACACACCGCTGCTCTCATCATCTCATCAACACATAGCTGAGTTATTCCCACCTTTAAATATTCAGCTTTTTTTGGGATCATAGTTTGTGTGTAGCCTCTTTCCTCTGCTACGCCGGACTGTGAGCGGCTCTTCCTCCCATGAGGCTGCCATGGTTTAATGATGACGTCATCTGTGATTGTCCATGACAGAAGAAGAAAATCAGGGATGATTATGGGAGATTGCAGTCAACTAGATTTATTGGATTTATTACAGTATTTGACTGGAACTGGATAAACACCATAATAGGAACACAACATAGTATTATCATGAGTATTAATTGCTATATTGCATCTATTGCAGTCTAAATAGAAACTAATTAATGTGCACTGTTCCCATTGAATACACAAACAAATAAAATAAATAAATGAGTACACTAATTAAACTGGATTGCTGCACAGGTGATGTGTCTAATCTCTTCAAAAACTCCCATGTTACTCTCAATGTGAGCAGTATAGAGACCTCGCCACTTATTTTGCTGTGTAGTAATCTGATTAAACACAAATTAATTAGGTAATATACAACATAGAAGCAAAAAAACACTTTAAGACACACCTAAAAGGCCTTAGGTGAGATGATATTGTGCTTTTTTTTTACACATATTCCCAAATATTTTTTTTCAGTTAATTTAGTATAACACAAATGTGGACTTCTAGAGATGCATGCAGTTAAATGTTTAACTCATCTCTGCCTCTGTATGAAGCAGACTGGTGTTTTTGTGAACAACACAAATGGCACACACCATTAAAAAAAAAAGAAGAAAATTCAGTTTTCAGGAAGTTTTCTCTTTCTACTTTTACCATGAGACGATTCCCCTGCTATAAATAGAAAAGATAAGCTACTTCCTGTTTATAAATCGCAAAATCATTATTATTTTCCATTTTGTCAGCAAAATCTGCTGTTTTGAGAGAAAAAAACAAAGAGAGAAAAATGCCTGTTTTGGAGAGGGAGGGGGGATTACACGCTTCACACAATAATAACACTCAAAAAGTTAGATTCAGTTTTAATAATGTGTCTGTGTGTGTGTGTGCGTCTCGGGAGGACGACGCTGCGGTTCTTCGCCGTACGCGCGTCAACGGAATCCCGGAGTGCGTCATTGTCTCTACGTGTATTCTCTCGAGCGCGGGCTGTGATTGGTCGGCGGAAATCTCCCCGCCCACCCGAGCAGCCATGTATGGAAACTGACCTCGACGTCATGGGTAGAGCCAGCGCCGGTATAAAAGTTTCCCGTCGAGCTGAGCGTGAGGGGACTTCTCCTCAGGTCGCGAGACACCGAGGATGATCGACGGTCGTTTGTGGAGTACAGACAATTCATTACACCTGTAGACGGTCCGCACAGGTAAGACATGTTTTCATTTACTATGTTTTATTATTGTTATTAAATGCGGAAATGAGCGATGACAGATGAAGCGCAAGTGTATCTACAGGTGTTGTATTCACATCTCCTGCATAGATGGAGAGATTTATTTTTTTATTTAGCTTTAAAAATGTAAAATACAAGTATTAAAATAATAATAACAACGTTAAACAATGATAAACTTTATTTATATATGTATATTTCTTTAATACAAGTTATGACAACATACAGCACAGGTGCAAAATAAGAAATTTAAAGTTTACATACAATAAAGACATTAAAAGTTAACAAAAAAAAAGTATATCAGTACAATTTGTGCACAGTGAATGTAACTGCATGTTGTTAGTTTAAAAAGTCCCCCAGTGAGGTAGCCCCCATGCTCTTCACGTTTAACATGTGCCTCATATGTGCCCCTGAAAGTGTGAAAGTCTTTACTGTAGCTTCAGGCATGTGCAGCTGACTGTATTTACTACACAGTAACATATGATAAAATGACTTACTGTTGCAAGGAGGAACAGAGCGCCTGCCTATAAGAAAAACGGAGATACAGGATGCTTATAATATAATTTTTCATTCGGATCACTCTACCTGCAATTTCTTCTATTTTTTTCCCTGTTAAGTGCTTTTTTCTTTATTAGTTTAATTTGCAACTAACTGTACATGGTTTGAAGGTTTAAGATCACAATCTGCAAACAGTTAACAGATTTGGTTGTGTCTCCTTCAGCCTTGCAGCCATGACTTGCATACACCCCCAGCATGGATCTCAGCCCTACGAGAACAACCTTGGAAACTCTGAGCCTCAGAGCACAGACTTTATCTCCAGACTGACTGTGGACATGAGCGGCCCGCAGGACAACCTCTCCGCTCCGTCCCTGCCGAGCATCAACTCCCTGGTGGGCACTCAGGTGGGCGACTTTGACGCGTATTCGTGTCAGTTCACTGCAGCCCCAGCACATGTCGCCCCGTCGCCAGGCCAGGAGACCCCCTTCAAGCTGGATGACCTCCAGGTTTACGGCTGCTACCCCGGAGCATTCACGCTCAGCTACCCGGACGAGGCTTCGTCCCCTGCTGGGTCAGATTACTTCGGCAGCCCTGCGTCGGCCTCGTCTCCTTCCACGCCCGGTTTCCAGGGCCAACATACGTCCACCTGGGACTCTGCATTCGGGCCATACTCACCCAGTCCAGGATACTGGGCACCAGAGGAGACCTCAGTGCCACACACGCCCTCTTTCTTCACTTTCGGCCCAGGATCTGTGGAGGATATGTCTCATTTGGGTCAACCACACTTGCGAGAGCAGGATCCTTTCGGTTTGACCCACCCTCACCCGCCTGCACTGACCTTCCCCGCCCTCGTGATGGAGCAAGCACGTAGCCTGGAAGGCACAGACCAGGTGGATGGAAGCTTATCACCTAAGTTGAAAAGTCCAAGTGGAAACGAGGGCTGCTGTGCTGTTTGTGGGGACCACGCGTCCTGTCAGCACTACGGGGTTCGCACCTGCGAGGGATGCAAAGGGTTTTTCAAGGTAAAATGTTGTTGCTTGTCTGTGCAAGCATTTTCTTTGTTTCTATACAAAAATGATTTTTTTGAGCCAGTGGTATTTAGAGTAATTCTTCCTTTTAATTCACAGCGTACAGTACAAAAGAATTCCAAGTATGTTTGCCTTGCCAACAAGGACTGTCCTGTTGACAAGAGGAGGCGTAATCGATGCCAGTTCTGCCGTTTCCAGAAGTGTCTAGTTGTAGGCATGGTGAGGGAAGGTGAGTTCAAACTCAGATTAATTTTAGACAAGGACCCTGTACTTATGCAATCTGTCCCATGATATAAAAATGATTAGGGCGTGTGTAATGTTTAAGTACTCAAAGTGAAAGCTGATGTCACCATTTTTCCAGTTGTGAGAACGGATAGCCTGAAAGGAAGACGAGGTCGCCTGCCATCGAAGCCTAAAGTCGTCCAGGATGTGACGACCACTGTGTCCCCTGTGAGCATGATCGCTTCACTTGTCAGGGCCCACATCGAGTCACACCCCGGCGTCGGGAAACTGGATTACTCCAAGGTAAAAAAAAAAAAAAGCAAAAAACAACACATTCTTTCATTTTTTAAAATATCTGCTCACCTAAATCATCTGCTTGAACTTCACTTCTGTCTGTAATTTCAGTATGAGGAGACAGAAGTCAGTCTGAACCAGAAAGAGGACGCCAATGACATCAAACAGTTTTACGACCTACTCACAGCCTCCATGGAGGTCATCAGGAAGTGGGCGAAGAGCATCCCCGGCTTCTCTGACTTCTGCTTGGAGGACCAGGAGCTGCTGCTGGAATCTGCATTTGTTGAACTGTTCATCTTGCGTCTTGCATATCGGTGAGTTCAGACAAAACTTTTACAGCACTTTCAGACAATAGCAAAAAGCTGTTATGTAACACTACATGGTTGAAATATAAGATGAAATGAATAATCAACATTGTTTTGTCCTTTGAAGTTCCAATCCTGAAATGGACAAGCTCGTCTTCTGCAATGGAGCCGTGCTTCACAAAACGCAGTGTGTCCGAGGATTCGGGGACTGGATTGACTCCATCTTGGAGTTTTCTCAGACCCTCCATCGCATGAAGCTGGACGTTTCCTCCTTCTCCTGTCTCACAGCCTTAGTCATAATCACTGGTAAGAGCTTCAGTCACTATTTAACACATCTAACTTTAGAAGTGGACGTATTTTCTTTATTTATTTATACAGTTTAAAGTTACAGGGAGAGGGCGCATTTGCAGGCAACTGTGTAAATGTGCCAGTTTAGCAACCATGACTACTTCTTCTTCACTCTATGGGCAGGTGTAATGACAGCTATGAAAGACATATAGCATAGCAGACCACACTTCATAAGAACACATAACATAACAGGACAACAATAGATAAAACATAAATCAACATAAATCTGTCAGCATCACTAATATCTCTCACTGGAAAAGCTGTCTTCTTCTTTATTTGCTGTCACACTGCCCCCCTCACAGACCTTCTGTGTCTAGCTTCATTTGTTTTCTGCTTTACAAAAGTACCAAAGGGGTGAGCAACGAATCCTATATAGGCAAGGCAAGCGTCCTTAAATTTGATAAAGTTGTCAAATCATAATTCACTGAGGCAGTAACAATATTAATGGTTGTTTGGCTTCCTGTCAGGCACTTCAAGAGCCTGGTGGTGTCCTGACTGCACAGGTCTGAATGTAGAGCATGAGACCAGCTAGTCAAACAATATGACAGGGTCGTGCATTGAAATATAGTATTGCTACCTTTAAAGTTAGGCGGTTAAACTACATTTGTGACCACCACGGTCGATTTTTCTGCAACGTTAACATGAGGTGTCAAATTATCTTGAACTATCTGGATCTGTCTCTTTGAACCTGGTGCATGTTTTTTTTCCTAAGTTAAATCAGAGTTATTTTTATTCATTAAGAAGGGGAGTTTACAGGATGAATCTGGTTTCACTGGTGTGGACAGCACAATGCAGTTACACAACACAGGACTGACACGACAGGTGTATGGCGAAAATGCAACATGACCTCACGTATAGTGCAGAGCAGATGTAATATATCATAGCAGACTAAACATAACCACAATGCCGGTTTACATCCAAGGCCGAGGAATTGTTCCAACGTAGCGGCACTGACCCCACTGACAGCACAAGTGTGTGTCCTCTGTAGCTCTGTAGTCCTCTTCATCTGGCTCTTATTCCTCTTAATATAATTTATTTTTTGTAGAAACACTTTCCAGACAAAGCCAAGAGTTGTGACCTTTTTTAAAGCTGATTTAAGTTAAGTTATTAAAAAGCTGACAGATCCTATAAATCAGATTTTTTACTGCATGATTTCCAAGTTTTCAGTCTCTATTATGAGTGTGTGTTATTTGTTATACAAAGTCAAATAATGAAGAATAAGACTCTCACCTGTGTCCTGTTTTCTTCTGCAGACCGACATGGTCTTAAGGAGCCGGCACGTGTGGAGGACTTGCAGAACCAGCTCATCACCTGCCTTAAAGACCACGTCTCTGGCTGCGGCTCCGACTCGTTGCGACCCAATTACTTGTCCAGACTTCTTGGGAAGCTGCCTGAGCTCAGGACTCTGTGCACTCAAGGCCTCCAGCGTATCTTTTACCTTAAATTGGAAGATCTTGTTCCTCCACCACCAATCGTGGAAAAAATCTTCATGGATACGCTTCCGTTTTGAGTGTGAGACGGGAGATTGAGGTTCCGTGATATGAAGTTCGGAGTTCATTTTAGAGCCAAAGAGAACAGACTGATAATTCAGGTTGTATTAAGTGAAACTGCTGAAGAAGCTGAAACAGTAATCCCAAGGGATTGTGCACCTCCAGAAGAAAGAGTCTACTTCTGAAATGCAAAGTGAACAAGCTTTAAAACCTGCAGACACAACATGTATGTGGAACCGTCACAAAATGCTCCTCCCAGTTTTTGTTTCCAGGATATTGTGTTCTCCAAAGATGGAAATAGATAGGCCAGCTCATGGACCAAAAGGACTGTTTACATTCAACAAGGTGCCATGAATGGAAACACTTCTGATGGAGGGAATATGATTGCACTTTCCAAACAGCCACTAATTGAATACAAATAACATTTGTGTCATCATTTCAAAGATGTAATGAGCACAATATTTTTGGCTTTTTTTTAATCGAGACTGTAAATTCCAAATGAAATATCAGACAAAGCATTATTGTGATATCTTCAACTGAAGTATGTTAAATGTGGTCATAAAATCTTTATCTAGATTAAATACTTCAGGTGCTCCAACATGTTCAAACAAGCAAATTATTTCACAGAACCACTTTCCAGCCCAAAAACTGATGCTTTGCAAGTCCAAGCACATCGACATCCGAAGCATCAGTCATTTGGTGATAATAAAGTAGGTTCAACCTACAGGAATGATTCAGTAATGTGATTCATGTATCATGAATAGACATTGAGCAGCTAATATACTGTGTATCATCCAGTACAGTCTTATACACTGGTCTTGTATGTAAATTATTTTGAACTTGTTTTAAACCTGCTGGTATTTTTGTCACATGAACTGTATTCTAGAGTCTGGGGAAAATGTTTTGTTTTTGGGCTTGTTATTTTTACATGAAAAGAAGGTATATTTTACTGCAGCTAAACATGAAATAAAATTTGAAACTGCATATTTCAATTTGTCATTGTTACTCTGAATACTTAGAGTGTTTTGAGACCAATGACATGATGGTCATTATGTGCATATAGAAGACAATGAGTGGCCACGAAGTAATAAACAGACAAACAGAAATAAATATTCTCAAGAAAGCATACGAGCCAACAGGAAACAGCAAACATACAAACAGAACAGAAAGACAAAAGTAAAATAAAACACTCATAAAGTTATGTTTGGTAAAATCTTTAAAAATATATCAAAGTTTAAATTGTTTAATGACGACATCATACACATGAGCTGCCAGAAATAACCATATAAGATCAAACAACCATACACAGTCACCTTCTAGGGACAGATCTGGAGATCTGCTGCCTCAGGTTTCTTACTTATTAAAAGTATTAAGTGATAGAGGGGGACTTTCCCAACTCAGATGTTGCCAATAATATTAAATATTATATAGTGAGTGTTTGGGTCTATAGTGAGTGTTTGGGTCTTCTGCCCAACACGTTCAGAGCCTGTGTGTAAAGTGAACGAGTGGGCTGTAGTGGTGAACCTTTGGCATGGATCCAGCTTGTCATATAGTATGTTAAGTGGGGGATGATCACTGCATTCATGTATAACCTTGCTGCTGAGGTTGCTAGACAATTTGCTGTGTATCTGAAATTGGGGGTTATTTATGTTATTTACATTGTTTTTTGTGTGTTCTGAAGGATAAGGTTGAATAGCACTGGGATATTTAATGTGATAGACTGTTTGGTATTTTGGTATAGGGATGAATCATTAAACCATTTATCTCTGTCACTGTTTTTTGCATTGACATAAACGATGGTGTCATCTGCATACACCTGAACTTCACACCCACTGCAGACTGAAATCATTTACATATAATCTGAATAGGAAAGGTCTCATGATGGATCCCTGGAAACTGCTATCGCACTGCTCAGGGAGGGTGATGTTTTGCTACCCAGCCTTGCACACTTAACCGTGCCTGAAAGACTTCATCTAATTCAGCATGTCAGAAGAGAACTTCTTCTGGCAACAAGTCAGAACATACTGCTGAAAAATGTACCCCCAGCAACCTCCCTCCCAGTTATGTGCTGGTCTCATTTTAGAAGCCGGTGGAATTCCCAGTCCTGTCTCAAGTGTCCCAGACTACTTCATCATTGTATAATGCCACACTCTCACATGCATGAGTGTGTGTCAAAACATGAATGCACACCTTTTACAGCTTGAAGTAAATGTTATGGACAAACTGTTACACGTTAGGGCTATAAAAGATTATTTATATACAATATAGGTTACTCAGGTGCACCTGTTAATGGCATGTGGGCCTCTATGATGATGATTGATTACTAAGACTAAATCAACAGGAAGACTAAACATAGGCTGGAGCTGAGCAGGAGCACAAAAACATTTTTAACACTTAATACATGGAGACCATTTTGACCTGATGATGACACCAAGTGAAGTTTTGATTTTTTTCAATTGTAAAATGTCCAGGTCAGCATGCAGGTCTTTTAAAACAATTTTTTAAAGGATTTCACTAGTGTTATATATTTGTGTTAAAAAAAGAAGTATGCAAAATTTTGCAGAAACATTTACAAGAAAGAATCTATAAAAGTCACCTCTCTCATTTAACAGTCAGTGATGAGTTCATCCCACCAATGTTTTTTGCAGTTGACACATGGTTGACAGGAAAACAGCGGTGGGGATTTCCAGTGCTCGTCTTTTGCTTTGTTTCATGGATGTAGCTAGGTATCCAGCCAGTTATAGTGGAGGGTGATATCCCCATTCTTTACACTAATTGCACATCCATCTTTAGCTTTATAATGTATGCAGTGGTTCTGTCACTATGCCTCAGTGTTACCAAGATGAATTCCTGCAGATTTATTCTGCTTGGACTGATTCTGATCTGATCTGATGTCGTACCAAACACCAAAAATAGACTTCGCTGCTGATTTTGGGGGTAACTTACACCTGAATTATCTGAAGCAGCAATCAGCTGGCCTCATGCTTCTCTTCAGTTACAGATTCTTCGTCTGGTGTTGTAACGTAACTTAATATACAAGTTGGAGGACTTGATAACCTTGCATATGTAGGGCTAATGCAACAAGAGCAGCTGGATGAAGTCAGCGTCACTCTGATTACAGCGCGCATGCAGGTGATGGTACACTGATAAAGATACAGTGGGGAAGGGCAGTCCTCTCATGATCTACCCATCATGCCTCAGTGGAAACTAGGGAAAGTGAGAGCAACTTTGATGAAGCTCTTCTGATAGGAGTTTGAAATGCCAGTGATAATGGAGGATCACAAGCTTCAGACAGAGTTACAGGATTAGAGGCCGGCACAAACTGTCCACAGCACATTGTGCAGGACTCTTATGTCTGTGTGAATATGAGAATGTCACATTTATAAAACAAGATCGACAGAGGGGCTTCGGTTTCACTTGCAGGCGACAAGCCCGGGGGTGCGTGCCTGAAACTTGTTTGCAGAGCGTCCAGCAGCTGGCGTGAGCGTGATGAGTTTCATAAGACTCACATCTCAATGGGACCACCAATGTGACATAACCTCTCTGCTGTGTCACTAATTAACGTGCATTTTAAAAGGAGTGTACTGTGAGGAAGGTCATGAACGTCTAAAACACATTGAAAAGGAGCTGCCATGAATGATCTGTTGCTGTCTGATTTACTTATATACAACTGATTGTTCTATTCTGGGCGCATTTATCATCTTTATTTTGATCTGGTGTATCTAAGAGCCTTGCTAGCAGCTCTGCGAGCATATACTTATGCACAGCAGTGTTTTGATCCATCTTGTTAGCATGCAAATATTTTCTAATTAGCACTACAGCTCCAGCTAATGGGAGTGCCATTAGTCGTGTAGTTGTGTCGTCATAAACCAAAGCACACATTAAACATTTGAGGCGCTCGGGAAAAGGTTAAGCGATCACCAAGAGTCGTTCCAGTAATGGACAAAAATAAATTTGACCATGATGATGGCATTGGAAACCCACAGTTCCCAAAAGTGACTGAATCCATTCTGAATGCGTGAGTCAGATTTTACCGCAATCAAAACCACAAATGTCAAGTCTCATGGTGGCACTAGAGAAAAAGTCAGGAGATCATCAAAGTCAAAGATACATCCTCTGGGAACTATGAAGGTCTGTGGAAACTTTAACGGCAATCCATCCAATATTTGTTGAAATATTTCAGTTTAAACAGGTGGAGGAACAACCAACATTGCTGGAAAGGCCACTGGCACAGTTCAAATGATTATTATTAGACTATAATCTGAAACATATATCTAAAAGTGTCCTAGCATTGTTATGCTTTCCTTTATTTTTGCCATATTTTAAGTCTCATCACTCAAAAAAATACTGATTTCTGTTGGGACCAATTTGAAGTGAAACATACTCTCTAAAGGAGAAGGGAAACTATTTAGAAATATATTTTAGTCAAGCCACTGAAACTGGGAGGACGGAAAGAAGTTCCTCATGTGACTGACAGCGTACACTTTTTTTCTACCATCCAGCAGCCTTTCAGTACATCTCCCACTGGCACTGGAATCTCATGCTGGGCACTCCCACTGGGACAGGGTGTACTAAGGCTATTTGGTTTCATTTTATGTTGCTGGTTGGCAGGAGTGTAAATATGGAATTGGCATTAGATATCTTGCCAAAGAAGAGGTGGAGGGGTTTTTATCAATGATTAAATCACCGATCAAGAACCATAATGACATAACTTTAGAAGAGGATAGTAAATACAGAATATTACACAGGACAAAAGTCCATTTTCATTATGCACAGTAAGTAATTAGATTTACTTAAGTGCAGTACTTAAGTAAATATGACACTTTCTACTACATTTTTTTTAATAATCTCATTTTCAGACTTTCATATTTTGCACACAAACATGTCAATGGACAGTTCAATAATGTAGTAATATGAGTCTCCTATAGTGGATAATCTATGAATGAAAAAGAAGAGAGCGAGGCACTAACTCGCTAACTCATTCACAGGAACTCCTCCCACACACTGGTCTAGATACATGGATGACACCTGGGTTAATATCGAGATACAGGAAGTAGAGACTTTCGCAGACCACATCAACGCAGTGGAGTACATCAAGTTCCCCCTGTGAGGATGTCAGGGAAAATGTTGTGGTCTGAAAATTTAAGTGTACAGAAAACGCACACATATAGATCAATACCTGCTCTTTGATTTGCATCATCCACTAAAACAAGCTGGGAGTTATCAGAACTGCACACCTCCAGGCTCACAGAGTGAAGGAGCAAAGACACATCACATGCACTGAAAACTGCTCCACAAGAATACACTGCGTTTCAAATTATTATGCAAATTGTGTTTAAGTATCATAAAGGTAAACTTTTTTGTTTGTCAATTAAACTCATGGATGGTATTGTGTCTCAGGGTTCTTTGCATCACTAAAATCAATCTC
>JBAJHX010000041.1:19768283-19793115 GCA_037176925.1 Amniataba percoides
TTGTGTTTTTGTGCCGTTCTCTGTTCTGTATATAGCGTATGTACATTCTATATATATATATATATATATATATATATATATATATATATATATATATACAAGCATGTCATCTTGCTGTTTCCTCTGCAGTGCATCTGTTGTCACTTTCATTTGCACCAAGACAGGTGAAACTGATTCGGACTGCTATCTCATAATTTCTTTGTGTAGATTCATCATGAGAAAATTTCCCACAAGTATTCGGGAAGCAGAGAGCATCTAAAGAGCTATGATCTGGCTCATTCTACTTTTAAAAACTCTTGTTTGTGTATGTGTATACATAAATAAAATAGAAAATATAATTAATTAAATTCAGCATCAGTTCCTTCTGCTGTTTCTCACAGATAGGACACACAATGAGAACTAATTAAACTCACTGACTTTGGTTTTAAATGGGATGCTATGACATTTAAGTAACGAGTTCAAAAGTTTGAAAAGAACATGATCTGCTTCATGTCAGTCCGTAAACACTATATATGTATATAACACTATATACACTATAGGTAGTGACACATATACGGTACGTCCAAAAGGAGGCAATGTTTCCTCAACAGGCACGAGGTCGCTCTGTATAGACCAGAGGCCCTGCACGTACGCTGCTCACAGGAGTCATATCTCATCCTTACAGACGGTGACAGGGCAGCACAGAGTCCGTCTGAACACCTCCAATAATAGCCACGGCTAAAATAGACAGTCATCACATGAAATCAATAATGCCACTTAGATATGACAGAGTGAGCTGGCAGGTTGCCCACACACTGGGATTCTCCTGGCTCTCATCACTCCGAGATCACTGTTACAGCTTACATCTGGAGTCTGGGACATGCAAAACTAACATCAGCTAGATCATGTGGTACCTTATGCGTGAACCGTGCCTATACTAAAAATGTTTGAAGACTAGAAGAGCCACTTGAGTCTAAAGGAGATAATGAAATCACAGGAATGAAGTTTCAAAAGGACTGGGAAGTAAGCAGAAGTGAGTCAGTGCTTCAGTTTCTTCTTGAGGAAGAAGTTGACAAGAACTGCCCTCCAGTGGCCGTACAGTGATAGTTAATGTTTACACCCAGCAGCCTCCATGCATGAGAGAAGCATCCTAAAGATGACCTTCATAACCTTTATTAGTTGCACAAAGGTGAAATTTACAAGAGGCACAATGGACTAGATTATGAAAATATATATAAATACAATATATATAAAAGTCTGAGTTTCAAGTCCATTTAATTAGATATAGCCAATGATTTGCAGTCTTGCAATGCATGTGTGTATATTTCTGTTGTCTATTCCTGCTTTTTATGTATTTGACTTTTTGACTTTTTTCCATTTGTCACTATATTTCTGCATTTGTAGCCTGAGTTATACACATCACTAGTTACTTAATGAATTTAAGTCCATTGTATCTTTTCCTTGTCTCAGAGTAAATAAAAGATCTTTAGTCAGATCATTTTATGGGCAGTCTCTGTATCCAGTGTCTACCACAAACAATGGTTATTTATTTTGTCAGTGTATATTTCTATGATCGAACACTAGTCCTCATATGAACTGTAAGCTAAACCACCTGTGGCTTTGTGTCTGCACAAGGAAAAATAAGTAAACGCTTAGAGTCATCTGACAACTTAACTACATTTGTTCTCATGAAGACTAATCCTACAAAACACACGGGACACACTAAACATGAGATTTTTATATTTTCAGTCCAGCTTGCACTTGACAACCAATTTTAAGAACCAAATAACAGGGAAACATTAAATCTGCATACTATCACATTACATATTACTGACCAATGCAACATCAGCTGCTACTGTGTACTGCAATGTAATGTCAACGCATTCTTATAAAGCCATGCCAAATGATTTGCAAACACCTTTAATATATCAAACACACAATATTAAACCAGCGCTTTTATGTTAACAGGGGAAAATGGAGGATAATACACAAAAAAATAAATGGAGGCACTAATCTGTTTAGGTGCCACTCAACTGTCACTATAGTCTGCATTTCAAGTGCTTCCCATATTAGGTGACTAAAAATCTGTGAAAAGCAGAATGTAAGAGTATGCAAATTAAAAGCTTTAAATGGGCAAAGGCTTAAGAACAAATTTAAAATGAAACATGCATGCATGCATATGTACATAAAGGTCTATAATGAGCCTCTAGCTGGATGGTGAACACAATTAAGGCTTATAATCCAAACCATGGGAGGGTACTGGGTTTTCTAAAACTTGGACCAAGATTGTTGGTGGGTCTTGTCTCCAAGCTGCAAATAAACAAGACAAAATAGGAGTAAGGGAACAAAGAAAGTGTGCGCAAATTAGTGCAAAGAGCTGAGCAGATCACTTACTCTTGATCCAGGACTTTGCTTACACCCCACACAAACGGAGCAGCACCATCATCTGCCTCTGCAAGAAAAAAAATCTGATTTAAATACTATGTACTGAATATTTAAGACATTTCAACTAACATTTTGAGAAATACACATATATACTTTCTTTCATGTATGAACAAGATGTCGTGGTCATTAATATTACCTTCGTCCCAATCCTCAGTCATGTTTGTGTTCACCCAGGTATTGACCGGGACCTGCCATTTCTGTGCACAGTGTTCACTTGTGCTCCCAACTGTAAGCAGAGCATAATTCAAACTCAGAAACACATGCTGACTCTGCAGAGAAAATAAAAACAGAGTCAATCAAGTGATAATCTCACTGCTTTCAGAGTCCACAGATATTCTGTCCACGCAGGTCTCGGTGTGGTTTTTCAGCTCATGCTTGGGGACCAAGTGGCGAGCATTGAAAGGGCAGGTTTTCAGCTCGCTGGCCAGTTTGGGATGATTCTACATCAGTGAGAGAGAAGTTAAGTAGCAGTCAAACTTGTGGTTTAATGATTGCAATTAACTAGACTGAAAACTCCACAACCGGTAGTCCTGTAACCTCAGTGCTCAAACCACAGATGGGATTAATAACAAAAAGCAACAGCTAACAACTTCTGTCTGTGTGGAAAACATGAGCCCTTTATTAACTCTTCTCAGTACCTGGCTATATAGATGCTGACCAAAAACATAAGCACTCTGAAACAAACACAAACAAAAATCACACACACACACACACAATTTCAGTGTAAATGTACATTGTCTCCATACCTGTTGCAGTAAATGCTTGACTCACCTTCCTGCACTTTATAAGATGGTAAGGGAAGCGGCTGGCCCGGATCTGGTGGTTCTTGTCAAAAGGGCACTGCAGGAGTTTGTCCGGGTCACAGTTTCCTTTAACATCTGGAATGTCAGATAGGAGCAAATTAAGCCATTTCACTTAGGATTCACAGAAACAGAAGACAATTTTAGACTGTTAAAAATATGGAAGATTCATTAGTTTTACCAAACTCCTCTGCCAGCTCTGCCCTTCCAGCAGCTGCGGTCTTGCATGGACTGCTGCTGGATCCGAATCTGACAGTCGCCATATCAAGCTGGCTTTTGCCTGCAGAGGAAGGTCAAAGATGCAATTCCAGTTAGCCTTAAATAAATTACAGCATCAAATTTAGAGACAGGGACTGCTAGATGCACATGTGGCATTCAAAAGCTGCAGAACCATGACAACCAATCAGATCACTGATTTGCTGGATTCAACACAACAGGTGAGCCACATTAGCCTTCACCTGAAAGTGATTGTTAGTTAGCATAAGTTTGATTGTAAAACCAAGCAGGAATTCTTGGTGTTTACACTGAAATCAGTGTGCAAAAGAAAAATCAGACGTGTTTGAGTCAGCAGGAGGTACGATCAGATCCGTGTTGGGGAAGCTACTTTTGAAAACTTTGCAAGCTGCTAATCACTTTACACGAGAAATAGTTGAAAAAGTAAAACTAGCCCAGGAGGAAATCTAGTTTGGTTGACTTTGGCTACATTAAGGATAGCTAAAACAAACTAACAATATTTACCCAAATAAGAAAAAATGTAAAAAAAAAAATTTAAAAAAACTGTATAAAACACAAGTACATTATCTAGAAACATGAATAATTAATGTAAGTAATCATTAAAAACTGCCTTTAAACATCGTGCACACAAAAAAACAAAAGTTAACAACTAAGAAAAACTTGTCCAGGCCGCAAAGCCAGCTGACAAACACCGTTACATTTAACTTACCTTTAATACGCTAAAACCTCAATTTTATGCAGTTTTAAACAAGAGCATTACATACAGTCAGTAATAAACAATTATAGCAATAAGACACAAAAGAAAAACAACCTTTGGTGGAAGTTTCTGTCTCCTGCTTGCCTGCAGACCGGAGAGAGTTTTAACACGTAACTCCGCCCTCACACGGGTCTTTAATCTGACGTCATCACGTCACTTGCATTAAAAGTCACGTAAATTGAATCTGTTGAATAAAACCTTATTACAAATTAAACTTTAAATGAAAATATTTGAAATAGTTATTTTATTAACCCAAATATGATTTATCTTTTAGTTAAAAGTGTGTTATTATAACGTGTCAGCTGTAGCTGTTAGCATGATTACGGTAACCTAACGTTTTTTTCGCCTTCGCCATGTTTGTTTGTGTTATTATCTTAACTTTACGCCTTTTTGCGTCTGCTACTTATCACATTAAGGTAACCTATCCACTTTTTGTCATTAGTGTTGTATATTAGTGTTATTATACTACATTTATTTTCTTTGCGGTTGATTAGTTTCATTAATGTAAGTATATGCTTCTTTTCAGCTATTAGTAACATTACGGTTACAGTATCCCTTTTTTCTCTATATAGTGTGTTATTGTCATTAAGGTAACCGTACACTTTTTTAATTTTTATCTCTTCAGTGTGTTAATGGCATTATGTTTGAACACATTTTCTCGTTTCTGTCTCTTCACTATATTAGCCTCCACCGTGTATTAGCGTCGTTACGGTAACTGTACACCTTCGTTTTGCCTCTGCGCTGGATTAGCGTCATTACGGTAAGTGAAGCGGATCCCGGTGTCAAACATGGCGCTGTCCTGCTCCGGTTTGTGCAGCAGTTTGTCTTTGATCCGGCTGTCCGGTCTCAGGACGAACCGGATAACAAATGGCCTATATTCCCCTTATGTGTCCTGTCAGTCCAGGTAGGTGTGGAAAACACTTTTAGCTCCACCCGGCCAACATCTGTCGTTTTGTTTTCCTTCACCTGAGCTAAACATTAAATTAAGCTAGCTGGTTGCATCTTGTGTTTTTTGAGAAACATTATTAAAACTGAAATTTGATATCATACAGGCACTTTTCCCACTTTATATTTAAATTATAATACGGAATTAATCATGCAACATTTAATTAGTTGTTTTTCGCAGCTGATTTCCAGTGTTATGATATATTTTTAGCTGACAGGTGCTGCTCTCTTGGAGTTCTCAAACGTGTTTCCTGCATTTTTTCAGATTGCCCCTTTGCAGACACTACACATCCTCCAAAGTTAAAAGAGGTATCGGTCGATATATCGCTTCCAGGCTGCAGAGAGCAAACAGCAAGTATGAAGACTTTCTCAAAAGGAGGTTTCCTCGCTTTTATCAGCTCTACCACACTTTTGTGGAAGGTAAATCAACAATTAACTCACTCCTGACACCCTCAGTGCTTCCTTTACTAGAGTTTTAACTGCAAGTAACTTCAAAGTTCAAAGTTGCTGCCGTAAAGGCCTTTAAATTGAGTCTGAATGGATTAAAGTTCAGAAACAGTCCAACTTTCAAAGATAAAATTAGTTTTGTTCTCCATACTATATCCAAAGCTATTACATGTGAATCATCTGAATCACTTAAAGTTTTATTTATTCAGTAATGTCATGCTGTTAAATATCATTCACTTCACTACAATTTAATGATAAATGTTCATGTGAATTTAAGTAAAACTGAAGACAGATGGTTCTCAACACACTCCTAACACACATTCAAGCTGGAAGGCAATCTTCTTAACTTATTTGTGTCTCTGTATCTGCATTTTTCTTTTACAGATCGCCTGTTTAATATAGTCACATTTATAACCAGATGTTAAATGTAATATTCAGTGTCACTACATACATACACGTATATAGATATATAGATATAGATACTATATAGGTATGTGTATGGTATTGAGATAAAACTACAAACATTTCCCTAAAGGTGTAAAATAATATTTTACAGCACAAATGGAAAAAAAGGACAGTTTTAATTACAGGTTAAAAGGAAAGAAAGGGTTATGTTTTTTACAGTGGAAGATGTTGAAACGAGTAAAACACCTGTAACCAATCACATCATGTATATTTATCCTCTCTTTAGTGAAGCGAAAGAGAAAGTGGACACATGTTGATCAATGTGCACTGGCAATCAATCAAAGTTACAATTTAGTTATATAGCACCCTTCTAAATAAATCAAATGTTAATTCAAAGTGTTCTACAAGTGAGTAATAGGACTTAGAATATAAAATATTGATTTAGAGACTAATGATCACCAAAACAATAAAAGATATAATAGAAGGAATAAAATCCTTATTAAACACTACACAGAAACATATATAAAGAGATTATAGTAAAATGTAAACTAGATGAAACAGAATAAAACGAATAACAATCAGAAGTAAAATGTTGATCAGAGAAAAAATAGAATAAAATAATAAATGATTATAGAAAGTAAAATAAGTATAAAAACCATTAAATTATAAACCCTGCTTAAAAGCCAGACTAAATAGACGGGTTTTAAGTTTATGTTAAAAAATATCAGTGTTCTTAGATCCTCTCAGATCCTCTGGAAATCTTTTTCAGCGGCTGAAAGCAGAATCACTAAATGTTTTTGTTCTGCTTTGTGCAGCATCTGAAAAAGAAGAACAGGTAGCTCTGGTTCATAAAGAGAAGCAGTCTGTAGTGTCCTGTGACTATAACGTCCTTTAAAAACCAATATGAAAGCTGAAAGGTGCAAAGATGTTAAAAGCTTGATGTCTGCTCTCCGTTTGGCACTGGTCCTCACTCATGCAGCAAAACTTTGAATTAATTGTTGCTGATTTATTGTATTCTTCAGTCAAGTGATTTGATTCCCTGCTCCTCCTGTTCACATTTGCTCTAAATGGCCACACTACCGCTTTGCAAGGCAGCTACCACCACCATGAGTGTATGTGTGTGTGTGCTGATAAATAAAAATTCAGTTTCCATTAAATTTTTTATTGCTCTGAAGACATTTTTTAAATTTAATATCGAATCATTCCAGGATTCAAGCTCCTGCTCCAAGACGCCAAAGATGTGAAGAGGATAAAAACAAAGATGATCTCTGAGGGGGTACAGGTGCAGGATTTGCCCTACAGGGACATGGAGAAACTCAGACAGGTGTGCCTCAACACACACACACTCACGCACACACACACACCTACATAAGCAGCCTATTCAAATTGAAATGAAATATTCCAGCAGCACCACTTTAGACTAGTGTGAGATGTTATAGTCTTATTTTTTCATGGAAATCATATCCATATCATCAATCATGTCATATCTGCAGACAGTTTTCATGAATAACTACACGTTTGTTTATAATTGGTTTGAATTTGATTTAAATGTCTTAAGGAGAGTAGGCGGTAGCATAAGAATTAGTCTCTGCAAATGGTATCTTTGCGGCTTAGTACCTTATTTAGTCTAAATTCAGGTTTGGGATGTTTTTCTTTATAAGTAACTTTACCTTTTTTCCCCCGCTTTTTGCAGTTTCGCAGAGACTTGATCAAGGCCATTCCTCTGGTGCTCATATCCATCCCTCCCTTTGCCAACTATCTGGTTTTTGTGTTGATGTGAGTGACTTTGAAATAAGCATTTCATTGTGTACTTCTTAATACCACATTGTGTCCTGGATCCTCCTTCCTGTCCTGTTGAAACATATTTACCACCCCACACTACTTCTCTGCTTCCATCCACTCTGCCAGGTACTTTTTCCCCCGCCAGCTCCTGATCCCTCATTTCTGGACTCCCAGGCAGCAGGTGGAGTTTCGGGGAGTGTACCACTCTCTCCGGGCCCGGCACCACTGGCCAGTGCTCAAAGGGCTCGAGAGCACAAGCCACCAGGTCAAAGACGGTCAGCTACAGATTCGCCTTAAGGACCTGTGTGCTAAAGTGAGTGAGCGCGAGTACTCTGTTATGAGGAAAATACTTGTTTTCTGTGAAGTATGTGACAGGGAGCAGAACTGATGCAGAGGAGGTTAAATCTTTTTCTTTCACACACATTATCCATATTTACACAAAAGCAAAAAAATACATTGACAAGACATTTCACAAGGTGACTGAACAGGTATAAAAACAAACACACAGAATCAGATTTATTAGTTTCTTCTTGTGCTTGAAAATGTTTGCAGGTTTAAAAGAACTCCTGAAGTATGAGGTAGCATCAGATGGAAATAGTCAAGTAAACTACATCATACTTAAGTAAACAGTGAGAGTAAATGTAGTTAATTCACTTCTTGTAACTGAACATAGTCAACATAACCTACCTGATATTTGATCAAAATGCAGAATGATAATGTAGTTAATTAGAGAGATGTAAGTGTGTGTTTGTATATATAAATATAAATAAGGATTGTTAGTTAAGTTTAGTCTGTTGTGCTTTGTGGTGCTACAGCGACGTCCTGTTTACACTGGATATTACTTTTTGATTACTATGAAAACAGGATATTTTGGGGATTTGGCTGTTGGTTAGACAAACCAAGACATTTGATGATCACATGTTGTAATGGTAATTTTTCACAGTTCTGTGACATTTTAGAGAGCAAAGCATTAATCAATTGAGAAATTACCTGCATAATTGATGGCAGAAACAGTTGCTACAGCCCTACTTTTCCTCACTACCGATTCATACTTCACTAAAATCCATTCAAGCGAAGATATTCCACACCATGTTGAATCTGCAGTGTAAAGACGACATTAATTTCCCCTCATGATGTGCCACAGTCTCTCAATCTGTGACCAACACTCTGATGTAGTCATTATTCAGTTATAGTGAGACAAACGTGGCTTTTGCGCATTTTCAGGTGCAAAGTGGAGCAACCCCCAAAGTGTCTGAGATCCTTGCTGTTCGGAGCCTGTTTGCTGGACCTCCTCTGGGCATTAAGAGGATGAGCGTGGATCAGATGGTCAGTAAAACTCTCCACTCTTCACCGTCTTATTCAGTTAACATGAAATCTGACGTTAAACCTGAACCACCACTGTTGCATCTTTTCTGTCCGTCCTCACGGACCCACAGAGACACATCAGTCCCCTGCTCTTCCTGACTCCTCGCCTCCCGGGTTTCCTGATTGGCCGGCGGCTGAACAGCCACGCTCTGGAGCTGCTGCAGCTGGACCGGGCCCTCAGCAGGCTGGGGCCTCACCAGCTGAGTGACGCCGAACTCAAACAGGTGAGTCGCTCCCTCAGATGTCACATTCGCTGGCCAAACATGACAGTGAATTACTTGGTGAGATGTTATAAATTTATGTTTTTTCTTTTTCTTTTCAGGCTTGTTATGTAAGGGGGCTCAACTCTAACAGTCTTGGCATAAACCAGTGCCGCGAGTGGTTATCTCAGTGGCTTCAGGTGTCCTCCGCTCTGAAAGGTATTTTCATCTAGATGTGCAGTATTTTTTTGCAATTTTGCATGTTCAGCTTCATCCCGTTGACATGTCTGTTTATGTCTAATATTTAAAGGAATAGCTCAAAAGGTTGCAAAATATTCTCTTTCTTGCCAAAAGTTAGATGAGAAGATTGATGCCAAGCTTGTGTATACGGTAAATATGAAAGAATGGACAACAGTATAAAAGAAACAAGGAAAGGGCTGATCTGGTTCAGTCTGAAGATACCAAATTCAGCCTGTCAGCACCTCCAGAAGTCACTAATTAATACATTATGTTTTACTCCTTTAATCAGTACAATAGAAATGCAGAAACAACAATTTGGGCAGGGCCGGGCTCGCTGTTTCCTCATTGTTAATGCTAGATAAGCTGCTAATCAGCTGCTGGTTACTGCTTCATATGTAAAAGAGCACAACACTGCTTTAACGTCCTATTAAATTGTCAAACTCACACATGATAGTTTTTTATTTTTTATTGATGCAAAAGAACCAGAAAGATTACTTTTTTTATTGCATGCATTGTTTTTCTGTTTAAACATACTGCCTACATTACCCACAATGCACTTGTTGTCTTCAGACTCCGAAGCTGACTCAACGCTTGGAGCAGTTTATCAGACTTGACGCAGCTCCTTCTGCAGCCTTTTATAATTCTCCTTTATTGCAGAGATATGAGGGCGGCGTCGATCTACTCACCAAACTCTGCCAAGATGTTGAACTATTCTGTTAGCCCGCTGCCTAATCTGAATGTAACTCTGTCCCTATCCCCCTTTTGTTTTTTTGTAGAGTCAGAGGTGTCACTGCTTTTGCACAGCATCGTGTTCCTCTCTGCCAACTACCCAAACAGCCTCAGCCGACGCTGACAGGAAGCCCGAAGAAATCTGCTTTCGAGATTAAGCTTTTGTTTGTGCACTGGGCAGCACAACTTCCCAAGAGCTTTCAGCATCTCCTTTTTTTTGCCAAGGAAAAAACATTTTAAAAATCCTCTTGGCAAGAATGTGAGGTTAAAAAAAGAAAACAAGCCCTTTTACACTTGAAGTAAGTTTGCAGTAAAAAAAAAAGGATCCCATGAAACCTAGACGCCTTGATCCAGTTTGCCATTTATAGTTCCACTCGTGTGAAATGACGAATACCACAAAATAAATATCCAGTTAACAGGATTTCTGTTAACATGGTGCATCTCTGGTATCTCTGTCAGGGGGGGAGTCATGTGAGAATGATGATAAATTAAGACTTTGCTTAGTAGAGCTCTCATGTAATTCAGACCCTCTGGAGGGACTTGAGTAGATTATGATGCACTCAACTGTGCTAAGTGGCGATGTTGAGGTGGTATCCTGAATACCGGTTGCTGTCGTTACTCGTTTCTTGTTTACTTCTTTGCTATCACGTTATTACACAGCCACTGAGGCGAGCAGGGAAACAGATAATATTTTATGTTCATATTTTGATGGTGGGATGTTAAAACAGTTCAAACACATTCCATTCACAAAAAATAGATAATATTGCTTTAATGTGGATGTGTTCAAATATTTTAACACGCTCACATGCAGTGCATGTTCTCATACATTTACCTCACTCTGTGCTCTGCTCTGCTGTTACATCTTTCCATTGACCAGCGCTGATCATGGCAGAGCTGTAGTTGAAATGTAAAAAGGGGAATTTTGTGGCATAGATGACACAAGCACCTTCTTATAAAAGGTTAAAAAAAAACAATGATGGATTCTAAATAGTTTTTTTTTAAAGCCCATTTATTTCTTCTGCCATTGCAAAGACATTCAAGTTCATTTGTGTGGTGAGAAGCTGAACCTCTTATTGCAGACTTGTGTCCTTTTTAGGTTGTGGCACAGCTTTTACAGGCTGAAGAAAAAAAGAATTGCGATGGCACTTTACTTGTTCAATTGTTTACTTGATGCTTTGGAGGCTCTAAATGACACAAACTGATCTGTCAGACTTCAGCACAGGATTTCATTCAGACTTCACGTTTGTGGTAAAAGGAACTGCACAGCCCTTGTGCTGGTGTTTGGTGTTGTAAATTGTAAAACAGGAAATGTCATTTGCTTCCTGTGCCTTTCGCAAGGACAGGCAGTGTACAACCAAAATATGTCTTTCAAAAGTTCTTTTCTGTTCATGGCGATATTATATGTTGTGTTGCTGTGCCAATATTATACACATTGTAAGTGAGATGTGGCTGAAATAAATACCTTTTCAAGGTGTATTTATTTTTGTGTAGTTTGTATTTACTTTCACTGCACATTCATATGTACTTTAAAGAGTCTTTAATAAAAACAGAAATTGGGAACCAGCAAAACATAAAAATTCAGCGTCAAAACAAACTCTTCTAACAGACGAAGCAAAGTGAAGGATGTTAAGAGCTCCTCGTGACCAACAATTGCATACACTTGCAATAAAGTGAACATTAACATCTAATATGATTTAAGAACAAATCCTACGTACAGAGTTTGGATGCAGAAAAAATGTCAACCTATGAAAACATGATACGAAATCAACACAAGGGAAAATATGTTGTTCTCTATTATATCTGGGTATGATGAACGTATTAAAAGTTTCCAAATTAAGCGCCCAATAAGCATGACGTGAACAACCAACTCCTACTCGGGTGTGAATCACATGACTTCGTAGCCGCTGCGGATTCCTCTCATCAACACGCAGGCAAGCACGATGCCCGTTATCTGGAGGGAAAACAAAAAACAGGATGTTGATAAGAGATGTAGTGAGATTTTTTTCACAGACTTATGATACAGTTTTTACTTATATCCTGTAGATGGCAGTTAAAGCCACCATCGATGTTACATACCTGCAGGAAAGCGATCACAAGAGCTGCAACTATCACCCACTGGATGTTTTTCTTCAGTAAAGCCTCCACAGCATCATGGCAACCCTGAAACAAAGAAGAAAGAAAATTAGATTCAGTCTTCACCTGTGGAAAGACAACACACACTCAACCATCCCACAGACAACACTAAGAATAAAAAATATTTCTAAATCAACCATTCTTTCCCTTTAAATATTTCTCCTCTCATTTTCACTGATGTCATTCCAATATGTCGAAATGTCTTATGAATGGGAGTTGATGAAGCCACACAACTCGTGCTCATGTACAGACAGCAGGATTATTTTGTTTGTTGTCAATGTTCGCTTCTCCACCCGTCTCTGGTGAGCAGCAGTTTCATAATTAGTGTGTCAAAATCCATAAACACAAGTCACAATGCATTAATCTGCGACTACAGCAGCATGACCCCAAAATAAACAGATTAATAAACTGTGATTTGATTACTTAGTGGATCACAAGATGCTGAAATTACATCCATCATGGTGCAGACGTGTTAACAGTTTTAAACTGCTTGACGTTCTGATTGATCATTGCTCTCCAGAAGAGTAGACTCCACTTTTAATATTTATTTGTTACATGAGCTATTTATGCACAAGTATTTGTTCCTTTTGTTTACCAAAGGGAGTTGTGGAGCAGTTGAATTTCCATGCACCTCTGTGGGGACTTGCAACACACATGTACTGTACACACCTATTTGGCTCAGAGCAACATTATTAATCCACTGGAGTTGTTTTTCTGCCTAATATTTACTTTCTGGCTAGACTCTTTAGTCTGGTAAATGTTTGACATTTTCCTGGCAACAAGTCACTAACAGTCAGATATTTGGTGTTATTACAGAGGTGAGGCTGACAATTAGCTAAAAGAAGAAGTGAATCAATCAGAATAATAAATGAGCTGATATTAGATTATATACATCTGCATTGGTGTGTATGTCTGCTGAAACGGTGATGCTATAGCTTTGTTTGTCGATCAGGCGGCACAGATGAGTCTATGAAACTCTTTAAATAACTAATTTATGAACTTGTTAATAAAATTGTTGGGTGTGTAATGTAAATAATAATATTGATATCATCTTGAATCTCCATCACACAACCATTTCTTTTTTTTTTTTAAATCATTTTGAAATCCTGCTTTTCTCTCACATTTCCTACTTCTGCTGCTGCTTCATGTTACAATCTTTCAACTGTGTACTGTGTAGCAGTGACAGAAAACGCAAGTAACTAACTTTATCAGAATAGTTTGTTTGAAAAGTTTTCTACTTTGTCTTTGGCAAAATCTCTTCTCAAAAAGTGTCTGTAGCTTTAAATCACACTTGCTGTTATCACCAGCAGCCGTGGCTGTCATCATATCAACCAGGACCGAAATCTTGAGGATTATAATTAACCACTGGGAGGATTTTACCTTCTGGTACACTTTGGTTTGGTCTGTCATGGTCCCGTTTCCGCAGCCTTTGGTGACGTTCAAACAGCATGAGTCAGGCACAGAGTTTCCATCAGGTTTGAAGTGTCTCCAGTCAGAGGAACTGTTCACGCCGCAGCACTTCAACTAGAAACGCAAATGAAAAACATTTAATTTGAACATGCCAGATGTAAGATTTGGCAGTGGTCACATGCCTAATGTACTGTAATAAGGATGTAACTTGTGTCAACACGCAAAGAAAAACATGTCATGCAGCGTGGACCAGGAGGATACAGCAGTGTTATGTGAAGGTGTTGGCTGAGTAAACAGTGAGTAGGAGAGTTTACACTGAACTCACATCCTCCTGCAGTTTATCCAGAGTGTCTTGGAACTCAGGTGAGCTGCTGTTGTATTTGGAGATCATATCAGTGAGGCTGTCCTGGACGACTGCTGAGAGCTAGATGGGAGACACAATGCGGAGGTCAAAACCACACCTTCTGTAGGAATTTCTAAAACACTCCAAACAGAGAAATACTACACTCACTTTGTTTCTGAAGACGTATCCAGCGATTGCCGCTGCGATCTCAATGATGATGATCAGCGAGAGAAGGATGGCAAACTAGAGAAAATGAGAGACATTTAAGTGGTTGTTATTATTATTCATGTATCTGTATCACAAACTGACACACGGCAAAGTTCATTCAAAGTGTGTTTTAACAGATAGCACTCTGTGTGACTTACCGTGGTGATCATGCAGTAGTTCTCCTTCCACGCACCACAGCAGCCGAAGAAGGCGATGAGGAAAACCACCACGCCAACTCCGATGAGGACAATGGGCGCTCCGGAGGCTGAAGCATCCTGGATCATGAAGGTGCTGTGCAAAGACACCTGAACCAGGATTCCCACGACGATCAGTGCCAGGCCGCATAACTGCAGAAAAGAGAGAGAAGGGGATCAGTTTTGGGTGATCGATTTAGCTCCTTTCATGTAATACAAACACGTGTTTTATTTGATTATTCAGAAACACAATGGAAGCAAAGAGTGGTGAATAATTTGAGTTTCATAAACAAGTGAATACCTAATTCAGAAATGTAACCACTACTAAATCTGTGAGGGCGCTGACATAATAATGAATTTAATACACTGAAATATGACTGACACCACTCGTCAGGATTTCCTCTCTAAAAATAATGTAATTAGTTTTAGATTCAAAAGTTTAGATAAAACTTGTAAAGAGTAGGGTTTGTTTGAGGCTGTTTGTAATGCAACATTCAAAGTCACCAAATTTGGACCTCCTTGGTGGCGCTAAATCAAAATTCAGTCAATAAAGTTTATCCTCTAGGGACGATGAATGTCTGTAAAAAAATTCACAACAATTCAACCGATACTTGTTGAGACACTTCAGTGTCCAAAGTGACGACGTGGCTAAAAATAACTTCCTCTATAAAGATGAGAAATAAAACTTAAAATGTGGATAGATCATTCTAAAACATTCTTCAATGGCTGTTTAAATGTCAACATTAACTTTTCAGTAGTGATTACATTTAACACTTAGATAAATATATCAGATTCATACCTTTCTTTGCTTCTACACGAACAACTCAGTCAAACAACAAGTAAACAGAGTGGGGAAGTTGCAACAGTCTTGGCTTCCTTTATGCAGATGTAAAACGATCAGATGATAAAATGTGATGTTCATGTGTCACTGTTCTGGGTGCGGTGATGAGGGAAGCCCATCGGATCTTTTACAAACATTGTGCAGGCGAAAACGGTTTGACCAACAAGCTGGAAAGCAAACGCGATGGTGAAGAGCGTAACCTTTAGACGTGTTTGTCGAAGGGAGAGCAGGCAGCCCGCTCAGGGAGGAAACAGCTGTTCAGTCTAACCACTACAGTTGACAGATTAGCAGATTCATCAGTTGGACTACCAGGAGATAAATAATCTGCGATCAAGTAGTTGTTGAAGTAATTCATAAAAAGCAGAATATTTCCTAACTATATCTTCTAAAGTGCGCAGCTCATCCTGTTGTTTGTTTCAGAAAATGTTACTTGTCATCACTTGGGGATTTTCCATTTGTTTGGAGTGTTATGCAGTGGGCCGCATGATTATTCAAGAAAACAACTAGCAGATTAATAGATAGGGAAATAATCACCAACCACCCATCTCTACAATTTTCTTTATTGTATTGGACATTAAAGAAACTTTTATGAACAAACTCTGCCAGCTGAAGAGGCGTCAAACATAAGCGTTTAAGTTGTCACAATGAAAGAAATCTAAACTCAACAGAGGCAGAACTGTTAAAAAAGATTTATTACTGTCATATTTTCGACATTTCTTTTAGTGTTTAGTGTTACTATAAATTTGAAGCTTATCAGTGCTGACAGGCTATGAAGAAGTTTTATATTTGGTGATGATACACTGACGAGGTTGAGGACGTCATTGGCCAGGTCATACGTGAAGATTAAAAAAGGGAACAGAAGGCGTGAATTACCAAAAGTCTTGAGTTTAGAAACCCGGTGACTCAGACTTTGGAATCATCATTGATCATGACTTTACTAAAATGTTGAGATGAGCATTACACAGTGTACTGATAAACAAAGCTACATTTCTTTTATTATTATTTGGAGATTATTGCATTAATAATCTTCTTTAATTTCCATTGTCTATAAAATATCAGAGAAGCGTGAATAATATTCTTATTATTATTATTCTTATTATTATTATTCCCAGAATTTAATCATTCAACCTTTCTTGTTTTGTTTGAACAATGATCTCAGATATTAATTTTATCATAAAACACAATTAAGAAAAACAGCAAATTTTCACATTTAAGCAATTGGAACTCCTGAATTTGAGGCATTTTTATGTTTTATGTTATGTTTTATTTTATGTTTAAAAAAATTAGTTATTGATTGAAAATTAGTAAATGATTCTTTGTTTCAGCTATCTGATCATCTAAAAATATAAATACAACTAAAATAATATTCATGTTATCTCTTGAGAGTCTTGTGAGATAATTTTTGAGTATTTTATGAACTTGAACTCTGAGTGTCAAAGCGCAGAAACAAACCCATCCTGATAGGAAGTAACAAAGGACATGCATAAGTTGTATTAGGCTTTGTATTTAGGTTTAGTGATAAGTCGGTTGTTTTCTGCCTTGACTCTAAACCAATTACCTGGGACAGTTTTGTCTTAAAAGGCAACTCTGTAAACAAACTATCAAAAGCCCCAGGAACCACAGCACCATGCCAAACTGGTCTGACATCTATGTGATGGTTTCATATTGTTTTTTTATGTAAAATAAATCAAACCAAGCTTGTCAAAACCTCTATATTTCATAATAATTATACAATGCACATTACATGCTCGTCTGTCAGTGGCCTTCACGTCAGATGACCTGCAATCAGCCCAGTTTGTTCTGTAATCCATGTTAAGCCGTCGCCACAGCTGAAGACCTCCCCTTGTTGGTACCACCAATGTAAATATTTGCGAGTGAGTCAAATAGGTAGCTAATGATTGACGTAGGTAAACATAAAAGAGTGAATAGAGTAGGCAAACAGTGCAAAGACAAGCCAAGAATAGAAATACAGAATTCAATAGGATTCAAATAAAAAGACTTATCTTGGCTATGGTTGTATTTTTTTTCCCTTTATCTTGACCTTAATTTCTTGATGACAATGTGTGGAGGTGGAATGTTTCTGGTTAATAACTGAGCAATCATGGTTCAGCAACCCGTTTTTATTTTCAATTACTTCAGTGGAGCTAATTTCAAGCAGAAAACATTTGGAATTCACTGTTTCCACCTTCTTCCATGTTAATATGTTCAATATGTCTGTTGTATTGTGACAAACTGAATATCAGTATAATTATGACATTTGAACACACCATAGACTGACTATATACAGACTAAATTAACTGAAATGCTAGAAAATTATCCAGTAAGTTACTTTGACATACAGTACAATGCAATTGTGAGCAGATTTAAAGAATATTTTTATGTGTTAATTACCTATTTTAGCCATTTCTAACCTGAATGAAAATAATAGTTGAAGTCCTTTCACAAAGTGATTAAAGTCTCTTAGAGTAACTATATCAATGCTTAGAGGAGTTAAATAACTGGAGGGATTACATTCAATTAAAGAAAAAGGGGGGAAGACATAATTATATTTGGCTATAAAGTGGAAATAATACAGCTTGACTGCAAAGTAATAGAGACACAGTTAGTGCTCTTGGTATTTGAATAGACTCAGATTTGAGTGTCAGCAGCCACATTTTATAATGTTAAACAAAGAAAGAAATAAAGGTCTCATGTCCAGACAAGATTTACAGAATCTCAGTCATGCCTCTATTTCCAGCAGGGTGGATTAATGTCATTGTCTCTCATCTGACTTCCAGTGACTTGTCATGATTTTAAAGTGCTTTTGCTAGTTTATAAATCACTCAAGATACCAGAAAGAAGATAAATGTGCGCCCTTTCGGAACCTTAAGTCAGAAACAACATTGAGAAAACTCTGTTGTTCTCTGATGCACCCTCACTTCCTTTGTTGCATTTCAGCAATCTAAAAAGTAATTACTGTAACTGCATTTTATTTCAGAATATATCATTACACTTTCATTTTATTCTACCCTGACTTTATTGCTTTATTGTTGTGACTCCATACAGTGCCTTTCTATGCTCGTATAAAACACTTTTTAAGTTGCCTTCCTCTTTGAGCAGAGACCATAAAAACATCCATGTCACTCTGCACTTCCTCCTCTCCTGACAGGACAGAAAGCCTTATCAGATTTGTACTACTGAGTGAGTTCACTGCGCAAACACCACAGTGTAAAGCTTTAAGTGGCATTGTGTCAGTGATGGGAGAGGGTGGAAAAAAAGTATAAAAAATAAATAAAAGGAAGAGTCACATGACACCGTTACAGTTTTAAATCTGGTCATAAGATTCACATCCCACCATCCCCACCTCTTGCTCAAAACAGTCACAAACTTTGAACTACGTATGGGTTAAACATCCCGGAAACATCCAGGATATCTGAGATGAACATCCTTGTTCTTGCGCTCCTCCTCCACACTTTTATGAACTTGACATCTCAACAAGTGAGTCAGGCTACAAGGAAGAATCAACCGAGGTTTCGTCAGCTGATGATTACATCCTGTATGTTCACCTCAAAGAGTGCAAACACAACTAGACTTTACGCTACGTGAGCTTGAATGTCACCAAACTAGTCCCGAGAGACTGCCAGTAAAAATAAGCTGATTTATCTTGATTGCACACGAAACAACAATTAATTTCCATTTAATTTCAGTGTTTCTTGTTCCTATAATCTATTTTCTTCACTTCTCATTGAGCAAGATGGTTTTTCTGTGCATCTATGTAGTAAATGAGTGAGGAAGTGGTCTTACTCACCCAAAAAATAAAGTTGAAAAAGAAAAGCAGGAACTTCACACATTTCATTCCCCCCTCTACACCCATGGCTGATGATGATCTGCTTCCTGGATCAAAACAAGCAAACAAAAACAGACATTATTAAGCAGACATATGAACATGGCATCAGCTGTAATATAAGCAGCAGCTCTGTGGAACGTCTGAGTCACTTTCAGGCGGAAACTTTGCCTATAAAAGGCCTTGAGGGGCGAACAAGACAGCTGCGTATTTATTTTACTGAACATTAACACGTTATAATCAAACATCATGTGACCGGAGGCGATGGCGCATATCGGTAAATGTCATTAAAATACAACTTAAATCAAAGTTTAGAGCCAGCAGCTGTTGCAGTTAACAGTAAACAACCACTTCTAATACAAGCAGGAGTGGTGTGGTTTAAATTTCATCCGAGAAGCACACAAGTTAAAGTCCCCAAGTGACCCCCACCACCCCCGCCCGGGCCCCGGGAGGTGGGAGAAAAAGTGTCCGAATTTTGGGCGAGGAGACGCGGAGGAGGAGGTGAGCCCGGCCCCGGACCGTTAATCACCGCAGGCTCGGCAACAAAGCCCGCTTTGTCACCGGAGCGAAATGACATTAACGGGGGCGCCTCCTCTGATTAAGGCAGTTAAGAGTTTCACAACCGAGTTAACTCCTGGATAAACAACAAAAACAAAACACCAGAACAGCTTTTCCCACTAAATTTAGCATTTTTTTGTTCTTTTAAGGTGTTTTAGTTGACAACTCCGCTAACAAATGGCCGCCAAACATTAACGGTTAAGTTGGCTGAGCACTAACGGCTGAATCTTTTTTTTTCTAAGTTCGCCATTTTTATTTTTTTGGGTTTTTTTACCTTTCAGGAGAAGTCCTTGAAACTATGCAATGCAAAGCGAGGACGACGATGTATTGAACTTTATTTGGGTCGTGTGTTAACTTCTGCTACAAGTAGTCCCTCCTCCCGGGCTCTTCTGTCTGCTCCCCTTCACCTCCGCCTCCTTCTCCTCCTGCGCCACTTCTCGTGTTCTTCACCGGAATATGCTGCCTCACTGTCACCTTTACACTCATAATTCCACAATAAAAGTCCATTTCTCAGCACTCGTCAAAATAAAACACCTGTTACCAAATTCATGTTTTTATTATTATTATTATTATTTTAATATGTCTAAAAGTGATAACTATGTCTAATGAGGCGTACAGGTTGGTTTAAACTGTGCTAGACTGTTTAATGGCACCAGAGTCTGTGTAGATAAATGAATAAATAATTCAATTGATTGATTACTTGAGTAAAAGCTGCAATATTTCAATTCAAGTAAAAGTTCATGAGTATCATCAACAAAATAGTACTCTTTACAAGTTAGACTATGTTTACATTTACATACTGTGAGGTGGCTTAATGTACTGTATAATGGTGGCTTGTCTTATAAAGGACAAGTATACGAGCATTTTTAAGTATTTCCAGCATCCATTCGAACCCTTTTTTATGTAGTGGAGTAAAAAGCACAATATTTTCCCCTGAAATTTAATGGAGTCAAAACTGAAGTACAAGTATCTTAGAGTCGTACTTAAGTACTTGCTATTAATTAAAAAGTTATCAATAAAAGGGCCATAAGAGGTCCAATCCATCCAAGTGGATTTTTTTCATAATCTGGCAACCCAACTCCTGTTAATATTAATGGCTTACAATGTGTTTGTGATGTGTTGAAAATGATTTATTAACTATTAATAAAGCTGTCAGTTACATCTAATAAACCCCACTGTTTAGAAGTTCATTTTAAACACAAATTTGACTAAAAATGCCCCTTAATAATATTTTGTTTCCAAAATGTCCAAAATGATAAATGACTATCAAAATATACAGCGGCACTGTGAAATGTACTACTCAGATTCTGTGTCCTTCCACACATCTCCTAAAACAGAATTTGTATTATTGGTGATTCAAACTCTGTCATAGGAAGTCAAACTTTATGTCAAAGGTTTGACTGTGACACCCTCCCCCTGCAATTGCTCAAACATTTCCTCTTTCACACGCTGAGCAATATCCTCAGCCTGCTGTATGTGTCCTTTAGCAATCTTTCTTTAAATGACATTCAGATCACTCAACCTTTTGTCGAAGAAACTTTTTTAAATGAGCTTTTGAGTCAAATCAAGTTTTAAGTGAATCAACTTTCTTTGTTTTTCTTTTAAACAATATATTTTTTCACCCTCCAACTCTATGTTATGGCACGAAAATTATGAACAAAAAGGCCTGACTTTCAAACTTATAGTCATGTGGTAAAAGTCACAAGTCTTTGTGAATGTTATGGAAGAACTGAGTGCTGAACACTCACATTTTCACGGTGTGAACTTCCATTTCCAACCCATGGAAATGATCCGAAATGATCCCACACGAATGCTGTGAGGACGAATGTAGTGGACCAAATCGATGACCTCAGTCAATGGTCTCATTATATGCTTTTTGTACAGCTAGTGTATCAGAAAACAAAGACCTGAGTGATCCATATCTCTAAACAGACCATAATGAACATATGGTAGTTGACATGCTTTATGTAAAACTTCAAATCACACCCAGCAAATGAGTCTTAAATGTTCAGATTGGTCACTTTGTCACAATTTATGTGACATGTTTAGTTTAACCTTCACAACTCTGATCTCTAATCTAACTTAAATCTTTTATGGACCTTTGACTGCATCAGTGGTGCAGACAGTTTTCACCTTCTGTAAACTGCAAGACCACAGTGATAACACAGTTGAAATGCAGCATCATGCGGTTCAGCCATTTAGCCGAAGATAACGCTACACAGTTTGTAGGCCTTTAGCCAAGACATCGAGTCTGCAGCATGATGTGATGTATTCAAGCAAACGACACGGTGATATTATGTTTTTGTGAGAGAAAGAACAGAGAAGTCACTTTATTTTTTACAAACAACCAATGTTAACGAATGTGTGTTTACTAACAGACATAATTATGGGGAAATAAGTCAGTTGATAGCATAGGAAATTAATAATTCTGACAAAAAATCATAAAAACACACAAAAACACAACACAATTTTACAAATGAATGACAAATAAATGTTTCTCTCTCTCTCTCTCTCTCTCTCTCTCACTTCAGGTCTATCCACTATTGTTCATGTGACCTTTGACCTCAGTCTGAGTGAGAGTATAGTCCTGATGTTATCCAGGTGAAGAAGGAAACATTTTGACATTTTTTCTGTTATGTGATAGTACACTAAAGATCTCTATCTACCAGAAACAGCAGGAGCAGTTTCCTCGATCTATTTTAATATTGTACCTTTTCTTCACAAAAGCAATCACTGATCCTGCAATCTAAAGTTCAGAGACACATTTTTAGAACATGATGGTGTTTAGCAGGTATACTGTTCTTAACTTAGACTTTGACATTTTGACCTTTTCCACACTTTAATGACTGGATGCTAAAACATTATTGGTTTTAGCTCCAGTCTCTTAATGCCAGCTACTAACTTTCCTTTTGTGGTGTATTTTGCTTTGAAACACTTAAAGTGAAGTTCTTAAAATGTTTTAGTCTTGATTTTTGTGTTTAAGGCACTTCACTTTAAAAACTGGGTTTTGAAAGGTGCTGTGTGAAAACATTGTTATTGTTATTTCAAAGACAAAGTTAAGATAAAAAATATTCAATATGTTTAATTATCTGAGGATAATGGTGTTTGATCCCTGGTTCCAGGACAGCAGTTTGGACTGAAGTGATAATTACACCTGCTTTCATGCTATGACAGGCTGCTTTGCCCCTCTTCAGTGTAGCTTGGTGTACAGATGATCCGAATTCCTTTTAAATCAAACACATTGTTCATCCCTGGACTGTATAAATGTGAAGGTAGTTTCAGCCTGCATGGACACGTCCATACACAGAAGATACATATCTGTGCATGCATGGACTATTAACCTAACCTTTTGGAGGGTTTTGTTTTATTCTGGGTTTTCCCCTCAGTGGGAGTATTGCAGTCTGGAGCTTCTACATAGTTGCCTCATGTGATTTTGTAAATACAGATTGCCACTGGGTTCAGTCAGCGTTACATTCTCTTTCACTTTCTACATGAATGATTTGAGGGAAAAATCTGTACAAATGCATCAACACATTGTTATGCAGAAGTCACAGCTGCTCACAAACTGTCTTCAAACTGCTTTTTATTTGATTCATTCGGAGGCTGAAAGTCGAAACAAGTTTTAATTCACTGTAAATAAAACCAAACATTCAGATTCAAGACTGCCATCAACTTACCTAATAATAATGTTTGATGGCTATAGCTTCCAGGTGGATGTAAGTTTGTCTTTTAAACCAAGTAAACAAGAGTAAAACTCAGCGTTTCAGTCCTGTTTGACATGCACAACTAAGAAATGTTGAGAGCTGCCATCTAGTGGTAGAGGAGAATATATAATGTAATTCCTCAGCCACTTCACTGTTCATTTCTCTTTCCATGGAACCTTAAAAACTATTTCAGCCTTAAAGACACACATTGCTTTGTTTACATAAAACATATCCATCCATAAACTTTTATTGGAGCAGCTTATCCTTCAAAAGCTTTCACCTCCTCTCCTCATATTTACTTACTCCACCAATGTTAAACAACAGGTTCTCCTGTTTGTATGAAAGGTACAGAGTTTGGTAAAAGAGTGTCTGAGCTGGTAAAACAACCAATAAAACACCAATTACAATCACATTAAATCAGTTAAAACATAACGTCATAAACATTTAATCATGAATAATGCACAACAACAACAACAAACTCTGCGGACTTATAAGTTTCACAGTTTAAACCATTTTAAACATGAACATATCACATGCACTGTCAGTGTCAATAAAAATCTTCCACTCTGTATACTGCTGACATGCACATATACTGTACATATCCACACCTATTCACTATTTATTTTACAGTTTGCAACTCAGAGAAACAATTTCTTTAATATATATTTATATGTACACGTTCCCCCATCCTTGAGTACATAGCTCTCTATTCTTTCTCATTCTTTTTCTTCTTTATTCTCTATTCTTTACCTTTATTTGATCAACCTCTCCTTATTCTTAGTTCTTATGTCTGTTTTGACCACAGGAGTGAATGTTGGAGATAACTAAGGGAATTCTTGGACACTAAACTTGGTTGAGACTCAAACAGCATACAGAGGGTATTGCACTTTGCACCATCTCCAGGTGTTACAGGGATATTGTGTTCTGACAGAAACTACTCAGAAATAAAGAAAAAAACCATTCCCATTATACAACTGTTTTACCAACACAAAACTGTTGTGAAACCAATATGCCATGAAAAGAGATTTGTGTTAATACAAAATGTAACTGTTTGTGTGAAATACTAGAAAGTGAAAGCACAAATAGTTTCTAGATGAGAGACCATGTTAAGAAAGCCTGGCAATGCAAATTGCAGGAAGTTTGTCAATAAAGGTTTGCCAATATGTACAGAGAAGAAATAGGTATATATATATCTATATATCTATAGATATATATATCTATATATCTATATATACTTTGTACATATCTTCATATACTATGTTGAGTTACATATATTTACATACATTATATA